>OW388142.1:21065383-21665383 GCA_936450015.1 Meganola albula | reverse complement strand
GGCCTGGAAACCTCTTATTTTCGTGAACGTAAAATCAAATTTATGTATATTTTTACTATATATGTAAAGTACCATAGAGCAACACGGTCCACCCGGTGCGCGTCGGTGAGGTGGTCAATGATACATTTTTTCAATTTCATTGTTTTCCGATGGTCGCACCATAGCTTGAGAACAACGACACCAAAATCTTATTCAAAAATATATTTTTTTCGCTTGAAAATAAAAAATACTATAGGTAAAGCATTTTAAATCGGATACTTACATCACCGCACCCGGACGAAGCGAGAATTTGTTCATAAAATCGTTCTACAGCTACTGATCTAAGCTAAGTGATCCTTGTGTCTATGAACTGTATTTAGGGGATGAGTCAACTTCGTCCGTGGGACTGCACCTTTTATCTTAATGCCCACATGGTCCCCGTGTGGTGGTGCGAATCAGGCGACAGTCAACCAAATGGTAATTATGTTTGCTGGTAATTTACTGGTTCGGCTTTGGCTATGGTCAGTGACTATCCACCAGACAAAGCCACACAGCCTACAGCCTTGCCATGTTCCGGTGCGATGTCTGGTGACACCATTTAAGACGGTGGGTCGGAATGTTTGCTTCATAACGGTTTCTAACCATATAGGCTGCCACCCTTCCATCGAATATCATTTGTAACCACGAGTGATGAATCGGTATACTGGGCGGGCGCGTCCCATCGTAGACCACAGCATTGCTTAACATCAGGCAAGTTGTAGTAATGTGCAAGCATTTTACAGAATAAAAAAAAATGTTTATTAACAAACAGCGTTTTCCAATTGAGAACTCAAAATACGAGTAGCTAGAGATTAAAATAAATTGACAGTGTGACACCAAAAAGTCCAATAGTGTTATAGTGAGATTTATAGATGGTTTATTTTGATAGCAGTACAGTTTAAAAATACAAATACAATTTGATTGGATGGATGTCTCCAATATAACGGAAACATTACCAATATAGGAGTCATGTCATATTGATCATTTGTTGTTTGTGACTGTAGTGAATTGTATAGGTAGGTCTCATTCATCATCAGACGATTTACGATCCCTATTAGGCCTCTTCTATTGCACGCTACTGATCACGTGACTACCCTCATCTTGCTGCCAGCTAACTGAGATCGTCACTCCAAGACGTCTTACTATCCATTCATTACGATTCATTTCAACCCTTTTTCCCACGGTAGATAAATTCCCACAGGAAAATGTGTGGGCTAGACCGCTACTCAATGTCAATTGCGCTAATATATACCTATATATATATTAGTTAATTACGAAAATATGACAATATGGTTAAATTAATTACATTTAAGTATAAAAGACGACTTACAAGACAAAATATTTCTGGCATAATACTGGTAAGTTTTTAGACAATCTCAAAAGACAGGGCTATATACAATATTCGATAATATCAAACTGAAGCCTTAAACTTTCTACAAAATAAACCTCGTATACTCTAATACAAAATCGAATTCACTATTCCAAAAACATACGCACGCTCCTAAAAATAGAGTTCAATTTCAAATCTTTGAGAATCATTTAGCGAAGACAACTGCCGATGATAAATTTACGCTTAGCTTTTGTCGATATCAGTTTGTTCAGAGAGAAACTAGGAAAATTGACTAACTTTTCTGATAAATATCGCTAAGTGTAAAACAAAAGGTTCGTTCGTCATAATTAATATCACGATATTTAGCTATTAAGCCAGTAAAACGCTGAGTTCATAGACTTCCCCCTGTATTCTTAAACGTCATATAAGCTCATTATAGCCAAAATAGGTTTATAATTCCTTTGTCTGTCATCTTAAATTACTTACTTGTGAGAAAGAAACAAAGTCCATATTTTGAATAAAACCGTTTGTCTAAAAGTTGCGATTGCCTCACGTGCGTATCTATAGATATAATATCTATATTTAAGTATGTGTTTACAAAATAAAAGTCTTTAGAAAAGATAAGAAAGATAAGTAGTATAGTACCAGTTATCTGGTGTCCATAGTACAAGCTGTGCTTAGGTTGGGTTCCGATGTCAGTATGTGTTAATATCTCATTATATTATTATTATTACTATTATAGAGGATAATAATAATTAGTAGTAGAAGTACTAATTTTCAAATGACTAATTCAGTGCTATCTATCTTGTAGGTAATGATTTCTTCAAAAGATCTAAAATATAAAGCATTAACAGTGGCCTAGTCTAATTGTGGGAACTTATATGGAATGTCGTATTAATTTCAACACATCTTTATTATTATTTTTTTCATGTAACATTAACAATTTGGGAGTATACAACTTAAAGAAGATAAAATGAATAGATAACTTTAATTTTCAACCACGATTAGGTTCTACCGTATGCTGGGCTCTTTTATTTGACTTTAAGTACTTACAAAAACGTTAATTAGTTTAAGCTTTCCGCAACTCGCTTCAAAAAGACACTGTATAAGTATAAAAATATTATTTGAGTAAATCAACCCAACTCGGGCTTAAGCAAAGCGTCTAAATTACGTTTGAAAATGTTTCATTCAATAGAAATGGAGCGCTGCACACTTCTGAAGTTTCAACAGTTTAGCCTACTAACGAGTGTAGATGAATACAAAATGGCTTGCATTAGCAGCAAAGCCTCGAAGCGATAAGAAAATATAGAATTTTATACACTTCACAATTAAATTAAACCTTATTGTGCGCCTTCGTTGCAGAGAATACAAAGTAGATCAGACGCTGACTCGAAACATCTAAAACAAAACGTTTTAAATGGAAAGAATCAAGTTTAGTTTTGTGAACGGGATACTTCTTTCTGCTTTGTTTACATCTTTTCAGTTACCTGATAGTTTATTTTTATTGAAAAACTTGCTGTTTCCTTCTGTTGGATAATCGGACAATAAAATTCTCGGTAAATGCTTAAATGTTTGTATGTTTTCACCTTAACAACATAGGTTAATTACGTGGAATTGCCGCAGAATGCAATTTGAACGTCAGGGCTCAAGACCACAGCTGCAAATTGTTTTGATAGGCGCGCTCAGAATTTCGGTTTGACAAGTCAGCGGACTAATAGGGATAATTATTCCTTTGTGAATACAGCTTTGTTTGTTTGCAGCTATTATTATTTGCTAATCTCTGGATTATACTTGGAATGATTTTTTGGGCATAAAATAAATTCACACGCACTTTAATCCCGCAGCATTTCGTGATTAAACATCCGTCACCGCGCTATGTAACTGAAGAACTCCATTCTAAAGTGACGATGTAAGGCAGTAGCAATATACATAATTTATTAATTTTCTATGCAACTTTCGATTGAGGGTAAAGACACGCCAGTAAATGTTAAAAATGAGCATATATTGCTCTTATTACACACTAATCTGAAAGTGTTCCAAGTCTTTGAAAGAAATCCAATTCCTACAGTGCTTAGAAACACCCTATCATTAAAATAACATTTGAAATTTGTACACAATGCTTTAGTATTTTAATAATAAGTGCGTCTGCTTTTATCAAGTTCTTCGTAAAGTGACCGCGGTCCCACCGAAATTGGACATGAATTAGCAAAAATATAACTCCATAAGCATTTATTAAGCACATTAGAATAATCTTAATAGGTATCACAACGGAAACGTACGCAATTTAAACAGATGTGAAAATCCCGTAAAGCGCTTAGTAGGTTCTTAAAACACATTTAGCCGTTCAACAACCGTTCATTTTCGTTAACAATTGCATTACATAACAAGCCTCGCTTCACCCAAATCTGAGTGGGTATGTTACATTAACCATATTTCCCCGAGGGTTTAAAATGATGCCAAATAAAGCCAACCATTCCTTAGACAAAGCGACGTAACGATGTTTTACATTACTGTCCCATGGATATATTTGGGTTCTACAATCCGCATGGGGAAAATAATAGCTATTCTTAACCGTTTAGTGAAATATTCAATATATTTCCTTTTTGCAACACATTTGTCATGAGGTTTTATTTTGCTTATTTGCTCTGAGATGCCCTAGAATTTGGCTGTGAGCCAAATTTGGGGACCTTAGGGCACCAGTCCAGCGCCTTGAGATATTATGTAATTTATTACATACAGTACACTTACATAACATACCGGTACTGTATTAGAGATTTAACGTTTCCATTATACAAATAATACTTTATCTACTCACACAAACAAACACACACTTAACTGATAGGAATAATAATAATGTACTTAAGTACGAAGTTTGTTAGTTTATACGGAAATGAAACTCGAAAGTTTAAATGTGTAGTTTGTTTATGTGTTTTTTGTCTATCTTATCGAAGGAGTGGGGCCTTCTACTACAAGCATTGCTATGCTTAAAAGAAGGTCCCAATCACCATTTTATGTTACTGTTTTGTTTTTTTGTATTAATAAAAATATTTTGTATTTTGTATTTTTTGTACTACTTTTAAATATTTAATTACATAAATTGATCCACATTTAAAGTCGTTTATTGAAATGACACTACGGGGTTTTTTCAAATTTGTAGGACTTAAGAAGGGTGGTTGCTTCAATAGTCACTTAGCTCATTGAATTAACTGAAGTGGCACGGCCATATTGGCTGGAGAATGTATTTGTTACGTCATACGAACGGAGACTGCAGATTGGTAGTCGTAGTCTAACGCAAAAGCAGAAGATTGTAGCTGAATGTACAAAAGAAATGTTTAATAGTCTGACTGTCCTCTTAAACGATATCAAAAAACTAATAGTTACGTAAAAACGCAAGTTTTTCAATTAATCAAACTTGAATAAGGAACGTGTCAATCAACTTGACTTTACCGCAAACTGCAAAAGCTAGTTTCCGGAGTTACCTTAGTAGTTGATTAGGCCTATATCTAAGTAATATTCATAGGAAATTATTTGCGAAGCAATCATTACCTACACGTAAACTTGTTGCAACTTGCATCTACCTAATCATTTTATTAAATCACTGTGTTTTATTCACTGTGTAACTATTTTGTATTATTGGTAACTTTTAATAAACCACTTAAAATAATACTTTAATAATTGGATTTTTTGTGCTGACGCTACTTTCGCTTGATTTTTGGTATGAAGTTAGTCGCGAGTCCACTCAAATTAAGATTTAGGTACGTACTGATATTTTATATTAGTAATTACTCAAAGGTATTACATGAACAAGCTTGCTCGATGTTGGTTTTTTGAATCTGAAAAATAAATAGATGTAACAAAACCGCATAAAAGTCACTTCTTACGATTTAAACTTGGACGCTACCGGATTTATGCAATGACCCAACATTTTGCAAAAAGGCCATTAATGAGCTTACGTTGACAGTGTAATTACAGTGCTGTTTTTGTAGCAATTTTTAACTAATTTATCTCTAGTTCTATTTGTGCAATATTTTATCATAAGTACCTACACTAACTGAAATTAAAAAAAGTATACGAATCAAGAACGGCCTAATCGAATTTCAAAATTACTGATAGTAATTAAGTTTTGCAAAGTTTCTCTAGCAAAATGTTTTTAAATAAAATGAAAACTACTCGGTCAAACTATGTTGCATTATTGTGGGACCAAATGACAACTATCCCGCAGCAAACTAAAAAAGAATCACGTTAATCAGATCATAAATGTAAGCGTAATCGGTGTACATACAAAAAATAATAATCGAATCGAGGACCTCCGTTAGATATCGGTTAAAAAAGGTGAATCTGATGTCAGATAAATTATAATCTTGTTTGTAGGTGAAAACGTATATTACTTACACTTACTTGTATCGAATTTGAAGCTGAGAATAGTTAAACATGTTGTGTCCTTTTCTCTCTTATGTCAGTTTGAAATAATACGACAGCCACAAAATATGAATAAGCGGGTAAACGACAATTTTGAGAAATATTCCAATTAAAAACGCTACATTCGAATTTAAAAATTGAATAATAATTGAATAATTGCGTAATTGTAATAGCATCATCACCTATCATTTACGACGCTAATATACAGGACAACCGAATAAAAATGTGTGTCACTTCGACACACATTTTTATCCTTGTCTGTACCTACTTTAAATTAAAAATTTGATAGCCCCATATTATTGAACCTACCTAAGAACCAGATATATCATTTCAGTTTTCGGAAATAACCGCATCAGAATCAGTCCATATTTATAAAAGCTAAGTAACAACAAACTGATACGTGTACCTACCTACACACATCAAACTACACCTCTCTTTTTTGTCGGGGTTACAGAAAAACAGAAACAAATCAAAATTAAAATTAAAATGGTAAAATTCCGGATCAGGGTAAAATTCCGGATCAGGTGGCTCTTAACCATGGTAGTCGACCTGGGAAAAACTAAAATGATCGATCGAGAATCTGACGGAATCCGGGCCGTTTCATTTCAGGTTTGGGCTATGTATAACATCTGCACTAAGAACTTGAAAAAAGAAACAAATGAAGAACTCTGTATTCGAAAGTCAAAATTAATTTTCATTCGATTCATTCATTTATTTAATGACAGTAACTGAACTTGTTAAGAAAATGTCGTACACTGTCACGAGCAGGTACATACATTTTCAACCTTGTTGGTCGCGATACCTTATAAATGATGCAAACATTGTAGTAGATATCGTTCACTTTGTTTATTCATCAGGAAACCGCAGCATTGGCTGTAATAGAATTTGTTTGTCACAAACGAGCTTAGCCTTTAGGAAGCGTAACTTAGCTCGTCTCAGCTTAAGCATTTATTAGACTAAGCTCTCATGTGGAGGAACATGCGAATTTGATTAGCTAGTTTAGATGGAAAGCGCAAAATGGCGGCATGTATTACAAAATTTTGTATGAAATATATTCGAAGTGATATTTTAAAACAATTTTTCTAAAAATAGTAATGCATTGATGGATGTTTTAATTTAGCTACCTTTCATTCGAGTTCTGTGTACAGCGTAGTAAGTAGTAGTAATTAATTGTAAATTAACAACCAAAAAGATAAGAAAAAATTTTCTGTAGAAAAATTTTCTAATAAAAGAGCTGAATGCACTCTCTCTGTTTGTGGAATGCTGTCCCGTGCACCCTGTATGTACCAGGTATTTCAAAATTAATGACACTATTACTCTAGGACATTTAATAAATCGTCGAATAAAGTTAATTGTTTGTACTGACTCTCCATTTCACAGTGGTCGAACACAAACTACTCTGCGAGCAGACGTTTTAATGATAGATTGAACTGGCTTTAGTGTTTTAACTCAGAATTGTAATTCTTCTTATAAATGGCTTCGCTCCAGGTGCTGGTTAACAGACCACAATAATTAAACATGCATAACTTCATATCACACTACATAACGTTCCAAAGTCTCACTGTATAATTAATTAATTAATCTGTCAAACTTTGCTGTGGTACTTGCTATCAAAATAACCATAATAGGTTAAAGATAACTTTTGTTGAGCGATTTTTATTTACTTTTAAAAAAAAGTAATTTTTCCAAAATTACTTTTTTTTAAAAGGTACGCTTTCGCGTACCAGGTATAACTAACGTTTGTAGAATGCGACGACTCGACACGACGTACGCGCGCGCTGTTTGGTTCATAGAAAGCTACCGTACGGATAGCATTTTTAATAACTTACGCTGAATTAAAATAGTTGCGTCTCTTTTAAAAAGTTGGAATAAGTAATTTAAAATAAATAATTGGAGATTATTTGCGGAATATTATACTAAACAACTCCTAAAATTTTAAAAACTAGCGGTCTTATTCATAAAAATCATATGAGACTCTTTAGTTCTTATCTTAAATACATACAAGTTACAATTTGAATAGACATATGCAGGTTTGGCTTTTTGGCTACCTTGGCGCCTGGCGTCAAAAAATACCTGTTGTCAAAAATGTCGCTTGTAATGTAAAATACATTATAAATCCCTGTCAGAGTAAAGCCTGAACGGTTGGGTTATTTTACTAGTAAACTTCGTGAGGTGGAAACCTTGTCACACGGTGCATTATTGCATTTCCCGACATCCTATCACCGGGAAAACTGAGGCACTTATTGAATTACTTGATCTTCAATATGTTTGGAAGCTCTTATAATCTGTACTAACCATTTACATATATACAAAAATATTGAAGGTGTTGGAGACATCGTTATCACACACATCTTTCCAGCCTGGCACGTTTTTACTAAGGTTCAGGTTTTCGCCTAAGATATTTTTTTATATTTTACCGATACACATACATGTTACAATTCGATTTTTATCGTATTCTTTTAAAGTGACTTCGGCCCAAATAGTTTAATTTGGTAAATAGAGCTTAATAAGCCTTACTACATAGATAGTTTAGGTGTTATACATAGGGTTACCTACACTAACTGCCCGGTCGGGCGGTGTCGGTACGTATGGTTTATATATCAAAATGTCCTCAGTTTCGCCCGCGTAGTCACCATGGCCAGTTTTGAAAATCCATTCTTGCACTCTCATACGGAACGAATATGCAAAATTCGACACTCTAATTTTAATACACATAGTTCCATTTATTGTAGCTCACTATAATGTTAGTAGCATTATAGTAGAAAAATATACAAAGTGGCTAATGCATCAACAAATATTGATCGGCAGTCATGCCACGTCATTCCTACAACGCTTCGCTTACCCTTTGGTTGAAATACCCTTAGGTTATACAAACTATACTTATATGTAATATTGTAGAGGCAATGACCGATTAATGTCAAAAAAACAGTCAAATGTTTTAGTTATGTAACCTTTTGTGACATTATTAACTGTCTTGAAGAAGGAGGTGGTTATTGATTCTAATGATCGAGCCTTACTCATAAATAATAGGAATCATGACGAGGTATGAATAATTGTCTTATAATTAGTCCGTAATAAAAAATAAAATAAATATAATAATAATATTAATATATTTAAATTCTTTGTTTACGGACCACATTAATCCATTTGTTAGTAACATATAAGATTACTCTTATTTTACTATACCTATTACCTTCTTATGCTAATTGTTAATTATATGCCTGAGAAGCACACCGTGCGAGCGATAATTGGAGGAACAACATTTTCACACATACACATAGTGCCATGTTAGACACATAGTCTTTGCTTTATTATTGGAATAAAACAATATTATAACAACGAATTAAAGTTATGGGGTGGGAGTGCGCTACGTCATACAGAGGTATAAAACATATCTAAGCGATGATTTATTTCGTCTGATCGGTTCGACCGTCCTCGGACGGCTCATCGAAAAAATCCGGTGAACCATTAGAGGCTCTTCCGGCTAATTGGGTTAGGTCATCAGTAAAAAAAATGATTTCTTTCGAGATTTCGTTCGGACGTAGCGGCGTAATCTTTAGTAACACAATTTTTTTTTTTTAATAATACCGTTATGTATAAAATGAATTGACGTAGGTATATTTTTATTGCTAAGAGATCAACTAAACCAATTTGGCTAATTTGGTTATTACAATTTCATATAGCATTTCAATAAATTTCTGTCTAATATGTATCTAGTCCGTGGCTCTATGTTACCGAAATAGCCCTATAAATCCAATTTGTTGACTTACGCAACAGGTGTCATCAATAAATATAACCTTGGGAAATATCGCAAGACATAAATACTCTAAAGGGTTTTGGGACATAAAATGCTTTCTTCTGAGACTCATAAACGAGACTGTATCAGAATCAGACATGTCTACGAAATCGTTCTAAATTAAAACGGAAACAGTAAAAAAAACTTCAATACTCAGTTTTCAGATATATTCTATAGTGACTAATATATATTAGCAGCGGTGGTGGCGCAGAAGTACGGACCTCGCCTTAGAGATATGTGGTCGCAGGTTCGATTCCCAGTCGTGCCCACACGTCTTTGTGTAACTCGTTTCAACGCCGCTGCGAGTAAACAAGCTTGTGTAAGAACTAGTCATTCGAGGACAAGTGACATCCACCGACCCGCACTCTATCGTAGGCTATCATCATCAGGTGGTGGTCAAGTGCAAGCCTATTTCAGAATAAAAAAACAACCTTTAAGCGCTACGATGTTACTAAGTTGTGCATAGATATACCTACAGAGTTTCGATACGTCAAACTTACAACACCTAAAATTAAATTAAAATTTTAAATATCAAATAACTAAATATCCTACTAATATTATAAATGCGAAAGTAAGTGTGTATGTGTGTGTGAAGGTTTGCTACCGCGTATCTCCATAACCACTCAACCGATTTTATTGAAATTTGAAATGAGGGAGATTTTCTTTGAAGTTGATATCAATACTCCTTCGTGCTTTTTAGCTAAATTACTTTTTATTTTGACACAATGACATGTTTGATCACTCAATCCGATTAATAGAATTCGAAATTTAAATTTTATTTGTTTTCGGATATTAATAATAATATTAATAATAATATTGTGGGACATCAACACACACGGTCATCACTAAACATTATAATACTTTTCTAAAAAAAAAAAAACTAAAAAAAAAACTTACATTATGGTCTAAGAGCCGTAGAAAAACGACCTTCACCGGTGTGACAACCAAGTGGGACATATTGTTTACTAGCTTCCGCCAGCGGCTTCGCCCGCGAAATTGATCTTACTTGTCTTGTTTCTCTATACAAACTTTGGAACCCCGTTTCACCCCCTTAAAGGGTCAGTTTTGAAAAATCCTTTCTTAATGCACCCCTAGACCCCATAAAGAACCCATGTGCTAAATTTGGAGTCTCCAGACTCAGCGGTTTGGGCTCTGCGTTGATATGTCAGTCAGTCTCTTCTTTTATATATTTAGCCTATCTAAATATATAAAAGACCTGCTCTTGACCTCAACTGGCCAGATGTTAAGCTGTTAATACTGATTCACTTGATCACGAAATATTTTCGGTGAGGAGGTGAAAGTAGAATGAGGCTCGAGAACTTCATTAAAATAAAAACTTCTTTCTTTGACAATATTCTCTATTCTGACTAAGTGACTACTTACATTAAATTCCATTAATTATTAATTTACATCTATTAATTCACCTAGCAAACACCATTGCAGTATTTGTAAGATGACTCAAAAATTCTTAACCTGATGTTAAGCAATGATAATTCAAAGTAAAAATGTTGAACCAAGTCATAAAACTGGTGAACACAAAGATAGCGCGATTTAAAATTTCTACTAACGCCATCTATGAGCCGACCGCCTAACTCGCGTATCGCCTATCGCCAAGATTCTGACTGCTCAAGCTGTACAGACAGTGATGAGATTCAAGCGATATGGATGTTAGTGACGAATAGTCTTACATAACTTTTATTTGTGGTTAAATAATTCTTTAAGAGATTTAATTAATGTTTTATGACTTTGTACCTCAGATGGCGATACACGAGTTAAACGGTCGACTTAAAGTAATAATATCTTTATTTCGGTTTCATTTTTGAAGTGAAAACTTCTTTAGCGGCGTTGAGCACTTTTTCTGTAATGGGTATAAAATCTTAAACTCGCGTCAGGACACCTGACCTGATCGAAAAAGCGTAAGACGGATGGAGAGTAGACAGCTATCCCCTCTCTACGGCGCGGCGAAAATGTATGCCTGGGCCTACTGTTTCGTTTAGGCAGCGCAGGGCGCTTGCGCGAATGTTCGTGTATGTTTGATAAACTTTTTAATGTAAAATAATTGTAATAGTTTTAGAGTGTTAAATTTTTAATGTAATATAAATTGTCATGTTTGTGTACGATAGCGCAATAAATGAATATTGTATTCTACCACATAAATGATAGTACTTTTATACTGATAAAGCAATTGGTGCAAAATTATTCCCTAACCATTCCAAAATATCAAACATGCTCAACGTTAATAATCAAGTTTTCACTTCTGCCGGCACTCCCGGAGTGCAACCCGTCTTTTTTTTTACATGCATATTTGTTTGAGTGTTAGTAACAATTAAGCTTAATTCTAGTTAGTATTGTCAAAATTAAAATTATTTATAACTGGTTTCCCGCCCGCGGATGTCGATTATCTCGCTAAACCATCTCTTTTTTCGCAGTCGGATAAAACTATACTTTCCCGGGTCTCAAACTATCACCATATAAAATTAGATTCTATATGGTGATATGAACATTTTGAAATCGGCAAGCCCCCATAGGCATATCCATAAATATATAGGGGTTCTTAATAAATACTACGGCTCTTAGACCATAATTATTGTAAGTTTTTGACGTGACAACGTCTTATAAATTGGTTTGCCGGGTGACACTTCAAGAAACTGCGTTACGCTCCGCTCACGTTATGCGCTCACAATGAGAGCGAGTGAGAGGCACGCGTCCCTTCCACTCGGGCATGGTTAGCCCGCCTAAGAGCGAGAGAGACAGACATAAAAAGTGAAAGGCACGCGTCCCTTCCACTCGAGCACAGTTAGCCCGCCTAAGAGCGAGATTCTTTGTATAAATTAATGTTTTAAATATAATTCTTTGTATAAATAAATGTTTTAAATTGTTACTATTACTTCATCCTTCTTCCTACTATACGAATGAATATTCACATTAAAATTATTTTACCACTCAAAGTCGTTGTCACGTAAAACTTTCGCCCGTATACCGACTTTACAGGCAACCAATTTTTCATTCAATAAAATTGAAATTTCGAATTCTATTTGTCGCATTGAGTTATCAAACATGTCATTGTGTCAAAATAAAGAGTAATTTAAATCAAGAGCACGAAAGAGTATTGATATCAACTTCGAAGAAAATCCCACTCAGAATAATTTCTCAGGCTTCGCCCGCATAGTATTAGGTTAAAAATAAAAAAAATGGAAAAATAAAAAGCACGTGTTTCATTATTTGTTTTAAGCTTTATTTGTACCGAATTTGAAGTGAATCGGGCCACAGACTAAACAGTTCTGGAATATTTAATTTTTCCAAAAAAGCTCATTTTACACTCCCTCTGGGGGTAGTTTTGGAAAAATAAAAAACACGTATTTCATGATTTTTTTAAGGTATATGTGTGCCAAATTTGGAGTGAATCGGACTTGAGACTATACAGATCCACAGAAACTTTAATTTTTACCAATAAAACTCATTTTCCACACCCCAGGGGGGTAATAATGGAAAAATAAAAAACCCGTATCTCATTATTTGTCTTAAGGTTTATGTGTACTGAATTTTAAATGAATAGGACGAAGGAATAAAAAGTTGCATACAAACTTCACCCCTCATTTAACCCTCTTAGGGGATGATTTTTGGAAATATTATTAGCCTATGTCCTATTCTAGGATAAACACTACCTACAGTTCAAACTTCATTTACATTGGTTGAGCGGTTATGGAGATACGTGGTAACAAACCTTCACACACACACACACTTACTTTCGCATTTATAATATTAGTAGGAAGTAGGATGAAACTCCTATAGATTTATGGACATGCCTATGGGTGCTTGCCGATTTCAAAATATTGCTTACACGCCTACACTACTGAACTAATTTTGAATGGAGATAGTTCAAAACCCGGGAAAAGATAGTTTTATCCGGCTGCAAAAAGAGAAGTTAAAGGTTTAGCGCGATAACTGACATCCGCGGGCGAAGCCGCGGGCGGAAAACTAGTAAATAAATAAATAAGACCTCTTATTCCATCGGGAGTTAAAAACAGGAATTAACTAACTGCTTAAACTACTAAAGAAAATGAAATATTTAGCTAACTACAATTTGGTTCCAATTTGTACAAAAGTGCTCACAGTTTCTGTCAAAACAATCAAATCTTAATGGTTTAAAGTCAGTTTGACCAAGGCTGTGTCTTAAGCCGCTTAATTTAATTTCTTAAGAAGCCTTATGAGTTAGAGATTAAATTAATGCCTTGGTTTAGTTTAGTAAATAACTAACTGTATTGTGATCCCGAGGTGGCCTCAAACTTTGGAACACATTATTTCCAGAAACAAGGCGGTGTTAGATTAATTAATTGATATTAACTAGAGCGGCAGTGGTAGCCAGGGGTACGGGACGCTTAAGAAACAAGGTCACGGGTTCAATTCCCGGTCGTGTCCACACATCTTTTTGTGAATCGTTTCATCTCCGCTTCATTCGAGGACTTGTCACATCCACCAACCCGCACGTGGCCAGCGTGTGTGTATTAAGGCCTAAACTCTCTCAACTCTTAATATAGTTGAGAGAAGAGCCGTGCCCAGCTGTGGGATACTTATAAAGTTAAAGTGATCAACCAGAGAATTTCAATTCTAGGTTTTAAACTACACGCTGGTTTCAATGTTGAAAATCAATTTTGGTTTACAATATCAAATAATTAGTAACCTACTTAAACTTTATTTACTATAAAATAGGCAACTTGCCTGATGCAGTGATGTGGCCTACGTTGTAACGTGCCTGCCCATTGTAATACCTACTTATAAGAAAAAACTAGGAGTAACTATCAACAAAAGTTTCAACAGTAAAAATCTAATCTCATCTAGACAAATTACATAGCGAAGCGATAACGAAAGTTCGAAAAGAACAAAATGTATGAAATTGACATTCACCTTCGATATGTTACGTGACACCCTTATATCAATCCCAAACATTTTAACAAAATGTATGGGATGGAAATTGAACGAACCAACTAAAATTCCCTACCTTAACGACACCCCGCTATAAATAAATAACTGGCCGGTGGCGTGGTCGGTAAGATACATGCTTTTCACGCCGCAGGTCGTGGGTTCGATTCCCACCCGAGACAAACATTAGTGATGAACATTTGTGTTAGTGTCGAGTCTGGGTGTAAATATCTATTATAAGTATTTATTTACAATAGAAAAGTATTATGTTTATTATATATACCAGTTATCTGGTTTCCATAACACAAGTCTTGCTTAGCTTGGGACCAGATGACCGTGTGTGTTAATGTCCCAGAATATTAAAAAAAATCATACAATATTTGAATAAAGTCTGGGGCTGTTGGGAAACACAAATAATAATAATATACTAAGACATTAAAACAAACGGTCATCCGGTCCCAAGCTAAGCAGATGCCGGTTACCTAAAAACCTAATAGCAAGGCGCTGAAGTAGAAATATAGCTTAGAGGGGATAATATTTATTTTAATTCAATTTCCATTATTCTCACACTCCTTGGAACTTTAAAACGTCTGGCAAAGTTAATATTAAACATTAGATTAAACATTCTTCAAAACTTCGAAGTTGTTTTGAACAAAATTATAATTTCCTTTGATAGACTGAAATGAGGAAAAGTTTTAAAACACCTCAGGAACTAAGGTTCGTGCCTGAATTTACTTGTCTCTTGTTTTTTCTCAACGCAATCTGGGGAAATACACAAAAATAAATATTTTTTAATTATAATTTAATTATTAATTGTACATAATTTTTATTTTTATTCCACTTTTATTTTATGATTTTGTTGATTTTAATATTTTACTTTATTAAATAATGTTTAATAATAATATAATAATAGATAATAATGCCAACAGTAGGAATCTGGATAAATCTGAACGGTTTGGGTGTTTTTGTTGGAATACCGAAATTAAAAAGGTCTTTTTATAGATGTTTGCCTCTAAAGGATTTCCGTCCTTTAGAGAGAAACTGCTGAGCCCCATACTCTCTCTTCTCAGATAGACTCTTTCATTTAAATAGCAACCCTAAGCAAACGGGCGGGTAATTTTATAAGGAAAATTTCTACAGTCGTGCTGTTATTTATATCTTTTTTTATATCAGCACTTAAGCGAACATAGCCATGTCAGGAAAGTGTTTAAATAGGTACTTGGTTTCATTGCATGGGCGTTGGGATTTTATGGGTATAAATGAAATGCCGGTAACAGCTGAAGTAGTTTGATTAATGCTCTCCAACATCAAACTTTTATTTTTCATTTTTTCATCAGGCAAGCTCAGTTGAATAATTACGGTGGATCGGAGTTTTGTTGTTTAAAATCTGTTTAGTTTTATTAGATTCTGAGTGGTTTTCGTCATGCTGGATTTACAAATTATATAATGATTTTTTATAGTATAACTTGCTGATATGTCTAAAGATAATAGTGTTCGTTCAACCACTCCGTTATACTTATTACGATAAGAAAAAACATAAAAAATAAATTAATAACAAAACTAAAATAATAATTCAAAACATCTACATTCACGGAAGGATGGCCCATAATATTTAAGTTTTTTTTTGGTCCATAAGTGAGCTATGAAATGGCTATGCTCGTTATCCCACTGAAGGATCGAATATTGAAGTGATTTAGTTCACTGATTCACTAATTTCATACTCAAAACAATTCTCATTCGTTCAGTAGGAGAGGTCCTGAGAAGAAATCGATTTTTTTAGGATGGCACACCGTCGAATCGTGCACACCACACGACCAAAGCAGTTAGTAAAAAACCACTAAGAACCTAATTTAAAAAGAAAATATCCTTAAATAATATATACACTGTAATAATAAATTATCAGAAACTTACGACTTTAAGTTATGTTAAAGTTGAGAACACGATTCTCCACCAAGATATGCAAGTGAAATTAACTAGATACTTGACTATTCATATATTAAAATGACTTGAAGTACAGTTAACTGCAATACTGCAAACCGAATAAAGTTGGGGTTTTCACATCGTTGAAATGGAGTAAATTCATATGACATTAATAAGGATTTGAACTTGAACAATGTCGATGTAGGCATGTTCTATAAACGTTATACCAACCAAACAGTAGCAGGAGAACGACTTTTCATGGCCCATTTACTTTTAAATATTGTATAAGATACGATGGGACTGTTATACGCTACGCATTGAACAAAAAAAAACGTGTATACAAATAAAAATCTCGATTATTGTTTATTTAAAGTACTGAGTGTGAATTTTATTGTATCGAGGTTTCGAATCTGCAAGCAATACTCCCGAATCTACACCCGTATTCCATACTATGTCGTACTACGTAAAACACTTCCTTTCCTCAGATCAAAGAAACTGCATTGTGTCCTGAGTATCAGATTTGTCGTAAGCATAATTTTGATTTGTCGCATGCTACCGCAAGCGCGTAAAGTTGTTATTTTTATGAAGAAAATCTACAGCGCCTCTAGCGGTGCGTTTTGTATTACATTGCTTCAAACGAATGACAATCTTACATGGTCGGGAACATACAAATTCCGCTCAATGTTAATAGTTACGTGACATTGTTTGCAGATTAGAAATCCTAACATAAGCCGTATCTTCAAAACGGCTACATATACACTAGCAGATGAGTTTCAGTTAGATAAACCCCTTAAACGGTCGGAGCAGAAATCAAAATAAACAACCACGGCAAACAACATCGCGTGACGATTTTCAACTTTATTTAGTGCAATATCTGCAATACTACAAGCGAAACTACTATTCAGATGACACGGCACGTATTTATATGAATGCAGTTTAAGTGAGTACAGGGTTTTTTATTTTTTAATGCACTTTTGAATACGTCGTTAGCGTTACATATTTCTATACAAATCACATGCTTTTACGCGCTCGCGGATTAGGCACAGATGCCACCGCTCGCGCTGGCGACGAGCATTATATGAGTACAACTAGAAACAAGAAACAAATTGGCGAGCGGGGAGAAGCGTGCGTAATAATTTTATTTAATTAATTATGGAATGCCAATAAAGATACATTATTCTTATCAAAGGCAACCACGACTTAGTTAAAAATTGAAGCAAAGAGAAAAATTGTAATAAATCATGCAAGTATAAGGGAGGTAAGAAAAAAAAATAATGACAATTTAGTAATAACATAAAGTAAGAAAAAACACAAAAAATGTGAATAAACTAACAAAACTGAGCCTTAATATTGTAAAAATAAGTTATAATTACAAAAAAAAGTGGTATAGTATAATATAGGTATCAGTTCTGTGGGGTGCTGACGCTAAGGATCTAGTGCGGGAGCAGTCCAGATTCTTAATTACCACCTCAGACGACCCAAGGGCTGGCACGTACTTCTGCCAACGCTCAAGTTTGGCTATTCATAGGGATAACGTCGCCAGTTTTCTTGGTACCCTGCCCGCAGGCAGAGACAAAATTGCGGATTTTTGTTTTTACTAATTTCTTTTTTGTTTATGTAATTAGTTCTTTTTTTTTAATAATGACCACATAATTAAAAGAGGTAAAAATAGTTTTTTTTATCCAAGTTTAGTTTACTTCAGTATGAGATGACCCAGGAGATTAATTATTATTATTACATTTGATATCTAGTGTTATGCGAAAAGTAGCGTGTTGCAAATTTACGTTAATTATTCCATTACCGCTGCAGCTGTGCTTTAGTTTAAAAAAACAGCTGTGAACCCAAGTTAGGCTAGAGTTAGTCTCAATAAATGCTGGTAGCTCGCCAACTTTCTGATTTGTGTTGCACTAAATTGAATTTTCTTTTTATTGCATCTACTTTCTGATAGTAGTGATTTTTTAATAAATATACAGTAGAAGGGTTAAAACAATTGATGTCAGAATATTACTATCGGTGTACACTATCCCAAGAAAACAATGACTTTAAAAACAATTTCGGTGCGAGTCAGTTTAGTTGCCGAGTCACCTTTGTCCAGGGGGGGTGGTGCAAATCAGGCGTCAGTACACTAGTACTAGGCTTCGGCCGTGGTTACTGACCACCCATCAAGCAAAGCCACTCCGCCAACCGGCCTTGCCGTGTTCCGGTGTGATGTCTGGTGACACCATGCAGAGAGTGTGGGTTTGTTGCTTCTTTGTGGTTTCTAACTATATTTGAGGTTATTTTCATCAGACAGAATACGTATACTAGAATCGGTCTTGGCTTCATTCCTATACATTGAATATTCTATTGTTTTCGTTTAGTGTTTATGCCACTTATCATAAGATGCTGATCAAAAAGGTGACTTCGACTCTTATATGGTGTATGATTTCTGCTGCTTAGTAACAAAATCAAACTTTAACTTTTGTAGGTACGTATCTCATTTCAGATATTTAAGTTAATGGTTACTTCTCGAGAATTCTCAAAGAATTTTAATTAAAAACTAAGAAGCATTTTAAGCAAAGTTTCCTTCATAACTTTTGTTTCAGTATTATATTAATCAAAAAGAATTTATTAATACTTATGACGTTCTGAACAGTTTGTGACATTTGAATTTTGCACAATTTCGTCATTGTGAACATACTTTGGATTTAGCTCATTTAAAATTAACTTAAGAAAAGTTCGTTAAAAGTTTTGACACCATTTCATTTTAAACTCGCTTCCCGCCTGCGACTCCTCCCGCGCATATTTCGTGCAAACGGATAAAATCTATTCTAGGTCCTTTTCCGGGTCTTAAACAATCTCCATATCAAATTTCATCGAAATCGGTTCCATAGTTTTGGCGTGAAAGCGCGATAGAGTTACCTTCGCATTTATAATACATATTAGTAACGATTGATAGCATAGCATAACCTACAACAAAATATAGTGTAGGCACGGTTGAAATGATTAAGTTTCTTTCGTAATAGAGATCGAGCCAATAGATACTGCCTGGACTACTAGAAAAATATATATAAAAGTAACGAACTTGATTTGTAATATATTGTGACTAGCTTAACACGGTCATAAAAATCTTTAAACAAAATCTTCTAGTCTAAATAACTTAATCATTCCATAGACTTAAATTATTAAAAATTACAACGCGGAATATAATTCGAAAATGCGTTAATTTTCTTCTAACAAATTCCTATGTGTCAAGGAATTTGATATTCATAATGTTTCGACAACATATTACACATTACATGTGATACTTGTGAACAAGAGAAAAAAAAAAGTGTTGTCAGTACTGTACAGACAAAATGACAGCTCACAAAACATCTTTTAACCATATAAAATAACTGTTGTACTAGTATAGATCTATTGGATGAAATAAATAAGTGTTATTATGAAGTATCCTACCTAAACTAGATACCTCAATCGAGAGGTAGGTGCCAACTTAGCTTGAATAATAAAACTTAATATTCCTATAGATCCTATTCTCTTAATAGTAAATTAAATCAAACTTAGACGTTACTTGAATTTACGTACAGACTTAATTAACGTACAAGAACTAAACACAAGCAAAGCCTCTTATACATTTGTAGGGTATAATTTAATGTTCTTTAAGTATTGTTTCAAGGCCTCCGTGTAAGTCTGTCTTATTAAAGAAGTAAAGTGATATGAACTATTATTACCACACGCAGACCTGTCTAAGACTCGTGTTAAATTAGTAAAGGTTTACCTGCCTAAAAAAACCTGACCTTTGATTTGCTAGAGGGATTTAGGGTAATGAAATTATAAGGTCTAGCTTTTTATTGCCCGACAAAATACAAAAGACTGACCATCAGAAGAGGGTTCAATTATTCTACTAGTATTTTTTTAGATTTACGCGAATAAAAAAAACGAAACTAATTTAAGAGATTTTATCGCGGTATATTTTAGATTTCAGATCCCGATATTTCAGTCTTTTCAGACTTCATGGCCACGGGTGGACTAAGGTATTTGACGTCCAAATTATTAAGCACAATTATTAGTACTGATTACCTATAAACATTATTATTTAAGCAAACTGAGCTCACAGTGTCTTAAATTCTGAGTTGATTTTGCTTGGGCTTTGGTACACTTTGAAACGTCGGGATCTAAAATCTATAATATAGCGCATTAAAATCCGTTATAAAGTAGTTTTATTTCCATTATTCTACTCTAGATGTTCAATTTTTATTCTGGAGAAAATCCCAAAATAAACTCCTCATTAGACTTTTATATTACGAAAAATCAATATTGATTCACAATCAAATTAGAGTATAATAAAAAGTTATCACGACACTTTTTATAAGCTATTGTAAGCTGTGCGGCGTGCGCATGTTTCTCTGTCTGTGAAAAAATATATATTTTATATTACATTATATTTGTTAATAATAAAAAAAAATATTATTTTAACTTAAAAAAAATATATATTACAATTCCTTCACTAATTAATCGAAAGGAACTTCGTTCTATCCGGGTGTCCCTTGACACCTCTCAAGTTTCTTATAATATTAATAACTCCACAACTATACCATTCTATTATCCTTATTATTTAACACACTATGTAGGAATAGACAAGCACAAACAATAGTCAAGACACATCGTTTAGGCTGATCAAAGCACGTGGTTGTATGAAACTTGAAATGAAATCACGTAACTACAAATAAACACGAAGATGCGAGGATCTTATCATCAGGTGCGCCCTATGTTTGCAGGATAAGTTAAAAGTAATAAAAAACTTATTGCAAATCGGAAGCCACCCGGTCCGTTACTGTCATAACAACTTTTAAACTTTCATTAGTACATATCGAGTGTAGCACTTTGAAAATGACGCAAGTGAAATTAATTATCCACTGTTGGGCCTTCGTCTCCTCTCGCCTATGTTAAATCGTATGTGGATTGAAGATATAACTCTGTCAATAAATAGTTATCACAAACGTATGCATAGAGACCTTGTCATACTAAATGCGTTCTTCGTTCTGCCGTCGGGTGACAGTGAACGAAGCCCGGATCATGTAAAAAGAAATTGTACTGTGACCCGGACGCAGACCGCAGGACGCATTCAGCGTGACAAGGCCATTAAAATTTCTGTGGCCGTTTGGGTCTAATCAAAACAAGGAACAGGTCTGTTATGGGAAGTAGAATATTTATACTAAACAGATACTTATAGCCGTCTTGTGAATTTGTATTGATTGACAACACTGGTGTTGTTGAACATTTTTTTTAATAAACGGTAATAACTTATTTTTCATTTTAGATCATTGTTCCATTTGAAGACATAGTCGGCTATCCCGCAAAATAATTATGCTTCTGATTCAGAAACTATATTTAAACAGTTTAAAGTTTAAATACTGTATAGTAATTACATTTAATTCTATTTTTAATTAAAACGTGCGCTCCTTTGTCCGAGAATTTTAACTGCAACTGAATAAAACCGGAAAATTAATTAAAAGCAAGCGGTGAGTTAGTATCAAGGTCTTGCACCCGCTCCTGTTTTGCTGTTAGTGTGATTTATACACCAATCTATTTATAAAGACTCGTATTAGATTCAGAAACAGGCTTTTGCATCTATAACATGCATTTTATTATTACTTCTAAAAAACACATTCGCATACCCCTTACGGTATGTTTAAAAGAAATCCTGATGCAAGTTCGCATATCCATGAGGGCTCGCATGCCAGTAATTGGGAAATACTGGTTCAGCAGATAAAAGACTATTACTCCGATAGCTAATCATTTCAATACTGAACGGAAAAGAGCCCACATTAGTTGTGCAGGCGATAATTTTGGTCGATAGGTAAGGTGAACAAAGCGTGTTTGTGTCGTTAGCCTCTTTTTAAATGTGTAAAAGTATAATATAAATTACTCTTACTCTTACTCTCGTACTCTTTTTAGGACTGAGCACATCACCACAGTTCGGTCCCTAACATACATGTGAGCCAAGATCAACACCGGCAAAATAAAGGGGTCAAGGACTGTCAGAAGGAAACTGTTTTGTATCGGGCTCAAATTTAGTCAGAAAGATAAATTCGAGACTATAGAAAAAGAATGAAATATAGAGTACAAAGGTAGTATATTAAGTGGACAACTTAACTATCCAATTCCCTCGATTCGTTCTGATCAATTTCGTACGTGATCCAAGACAGTTTAAGTGGCCCGGGACGTGGTTGGGTTTCAAGACACTGGGCCTCTTTACGTGTAACACTGTCGATTCTAACTTACAAAAGTATTAACTAGTGCATTTATATTGATAAATTTAGTTCTAAAAAATATATTGTGCTTATATAAACTTGACTGGTCTGGTAGCGTAGTAGTTAGTGAACCTGACTGCTAAGCCGATGGTCGTGAGTTCGTTTCCCACGCAGGACAAATCTTTGTGTGATGGGCACGATTGTTTCTTCTGTATCTGGGTATAATTTACCTAAGTATATATTTACAAAAAAAATGTATTTATTTAGTATATCCGTTCCTATCCATTAACTACCCATAACACAAGCAAATATAATTGCTTGTTTTGGGACTACATGGTGCTGTGTGTATGTAAAAAAACTGAATCAAATTCGTTTAGGACTAACTACGGCAGAAATAACGTTGCGCTGATATGAATCCAGGTTTATTATATGAAAAAATACGAACCTTTCGAGTAAGTATTCGAACGGTTTGTATATTTTCATATTATAAACCAGCTAAGTTTTCATCTATACTTACTTAATATTATAAATGCGAATGTAAGTTTGTTTGTTACGCTTTCACGCAAAAACTACTGAACCGATTTGGATGAAATTGGGTATGGAGGTAGTTTGAGACCCGAGAAAGGACATAGGATAGTTTTTATCCGACTGCGCAAAAAGAAGGTAATGTTTTGGCGCGATAACCGACATACACGCGGGCGAAGCCGCGGGCGGAAAGCTAGTCCATAATAAAATACATACACAAATACCAAGATACTACTTCCGACCATCCAAATGCATTAAAAAAGTAACTTCTTTGATGATTCAGATATTAAGTCACCTCTATGTACATTATTTATTAGCGTTTTTAATACCACTGGCGAACATGATTAAAAACCTCAACGTTTCTTGTTAATCGAGTTGACTATAATCAAATACTTAAGCATAGGAACGAACTAAAAACGCCTTGCCTTAAACGACTTCATGATTTTGGTTTTTACGCCAAAGGCTTGGAATGATAAATGAAGCATGGACAAGGCAGAAGTATAAAATAGAAACTTCGCAAGATTGTACAAGTGTGTAGTCTTATACTTCAAACTTCGGTTAACTTTCTTCTGAGTTTTTTCGAGCATTGAAAACAATAGGGCACTGTATTGGGGCTTTCCACCTGCGACAAAGAGAAACTAATAAAACCAACCAATATCATGGCTACCTTTGAATGTGGGAAGGCGATTGGTGTGGGATGCGACATGTGTTGAGACCCTCCCTTCTACCGCAACTATTGAGAACGCTAAGCGGCGTAAATAAGCAAACCTTGCTGGTGATTACGTTTTAAAACTGTCTAGGGCCACGAACCAAAAAGCGTTTTCACTTTTTAACGAAATTAACCTGAATAAAGACCTTAACAAGTCGGCGGCGACGACGGGCGACTCTTACCTTGTGCCTAATCTAATTACCTAACCTAAGCAAACGAGTAAAAAAATGTTCACCATCATTATCTTACGGGAATGTACCCAAAAGGCTGAATGATGATGCTGATTCTTTGCCCGAAAACAAACTTTCTGATCACATGTATTACCAATGCGGCGTAAATACTCCTTAGCGGAACTCCTCGTTATTTCACCAAAATCCAAGCAAAAATGGAGCTATTATTCTCAGTTTAATATTATTTTTATTCCCAAGGCGTTGTTGTTGTTTGTTCAGTAAACTTATGGTAATTGAAACCGAAGCTGTTATTGATTGTTTTTATTAAAATATTCAAGTATTTGCTACTACGCTTTTGTTTATTACTGTTGCCTTGGTCTTCCTGAATAAATATTTTACGTAAATTTGAACTTGAGTACGATTTTGTTTTTTATGTCTTAAACTAGCAATAACCGCAACATTACCTAGGTTAGCAATGATTATCAATCCTTTGCCGGGTTGGTGTTTTAGTTCCTTCAGTGACCCACAGCTGAGCACGGGTATCGTCTCAACTATCTCATGAGTTGAGAGAGTTTAGCCTAGATCACACACGCTGGCAAAGCGCGGATGGGTGGTTGTCACATGTCTTCGAATGATTTATTCTTTCTATGTTTACCTTCACCGATGTTGAGCAGCGGAGATGAAACAATTTACACAAAGATGTGTGGGCACGACCGGGAATCGCGACCAAGACTTTATATTTTTAAAGCGATACCCGTACCGCTGCGCTACCGCTGCTCTATATGCAATAGTATTGTGACGTTAGAATTTTAATAAATCAATTAGAATATAAAAAAACAATGAAAATAAATTTCTGATTTCAAATTGTATTGACTTGAAGAATGTTTTAAATAAAGTACAGCTTTTACGGTTTAGGTTGTATATAAAAAATCAACGAACAAAAAACATTACTTTCTTTTTCTTCCTAAATGGTTTCCTAAACTGTCGATATCCAAAACGATCTAAGCGGACCATCACTCGGACTGACCATAACCACAAATAATTTCCTGACCAGAGTGTGGAACTTCCGCAATCAAACCACGTTGCTTGGCATTCGGTTTCATCCGAATATCTGCACGAAAATGTTTTACATAACTTCTAAATGTGTGTTACCTTTAGTACTTAGTTATGTGATGTGTTAGGAATTCGGTATTTAGTAGATAACTATGTTGTGTTATGACATGTTAGAAGCAACATAACCTCACTAGTATCTCATCTCATATAATCTCACTAGCTCTCCTACCGCGGCTTCAACCAGACGGACAAAATTTATCCGATGTCCTTCCCCGGATCTCTGATTATCTCTATACCACATTTTATCCAAATAGCCTTGCCTTAGATTTATGAGGTCGCGGGTACGATTCCCAGTTGTGCCATCACATCTTTGTGTGAATTGTAAAATCGCCGCTGCTCAATATTGGTGAAATCGCAAAGCATCGTGTTGAAACCGGCATGAGATGTGACATCCACCAACCCGCACTTGTCCAGCGTGTGTGGATTGATACCTTAACTCTCTCAAACTTGTAGATAGTTAAGAGAAGACCCGTGACCAGGGGCACTATTTGTTTTTTTAATAAAAATAATGTATTTCATCTCCACAAAAAGCTTACATGTAATATTTTACAGCGAAAATGGGTTGAAGATAATTAGACTATTGCATATGCCTCAAATAAAATTGAATTTAAGGCTTGATAAGGTTTTCCGGTACTGCATCATTGCTTCACATCAGGCAAGTTGTGGTCAAGAGCACAAAGCCTATTTTAGGATTAATAAAATTTATAAGTATAAACCCTGTCATACCGATTGTCATCACTACTTGACCTCTGAAAGGTCAACGCACTTTGTCCCAAGTTTATATGGCCCAAACTTGTACATTCGTTAACCGAAAATTACATTTCATGCGAAATATGGCTGCATTGTTTGCAGTCTGGCCGGCTGTCAGTTGTAGGAAATGATTTGCCACTGTCTTTTTGTGAGTCACGTTAGCCGCCAGTTCCTGAGCTGAATATAATTTGGGTCATACCACTTGTTTTTGTTAGCGCTTTATAGGTAGGTACAGTCAACAAGAAAAGCGAATAAGAAATAAAATTTAGCTTTCAATGCAAATATTTTTAAGTTAAAAAGCTTTAATTATATACATAGAAAGCAAATTTGTAATAAAAATCAGTTACCTTTCTAAGATGATAGGTATCTTGCTGAAAATCATTGCTGTGGGTCGCCTCTAGTAGGTACTCACAGCGTTTACTGAGCAATGTCCATGTTTGACACTGAAGGGTGACACTTACTCTTTGTTATTTGTTCTTCTTTTTAACTGTTTTCATTTGTTGTTTTTCTTTTCATGTGTTTTTTTTTTATTTGATTCTGTTGGGCCTGTGTCTATCAAATAGATGTTTTTCTTTCTTTCATTTACTTTCTTATTTATTTTGTTTTTTTTTGTTTTAAATAATAGTATATGTATTATCAACTTTAATCCTAAAGCCACGGTATCAAACTGGAGAATATAATATCAATACCACGAGCATAAACCTTTAAATAACTAGGCTCAGCAGTCTCTCTAAATACTTTCTTATGTTAGTTAACAGTAAGATCTAAACTAGCTAAAAAGTATTTAGAACATCTGAATTGACAATTCCTTCTTTTTGAAATTACTTTAAACGCTAAAGGCGCTTCCCCCTATTGTGATTGATTGATTGTTTGAATAGATTTCCTTTGTAACTCCCTTTTAGCGACCTACCTGAACTCCCTTTTACCTGGTCACAGGCCTCCTATCATTGAGATAGTTCTAGCCAAATTGTGTACGTCAGTCTTCGAAAGGTCAATTTTCTTACGATTTTCCTTCATCAGTTACAAGCAGCTGCAGTAAAATTATTCACACTAAGATCGAGCTCGCGATCTTTATTCCAAAACCAAGTTCATTACCTCTGCGCCATCGCTTATCTAAACAGATTTGTTTAATTTACTGAATATGGGTCAAATAGCAATATTTTGGTTTTTCCATTTTTAAATAACACAACGTAGCATCACGCCTTTATTACCCGAAGGTGTATGCAGAGGTGAATATCACCCACTTTTCGCTGGCAATGTTTAGATCCTATACGTAATAGGGGACGAGCCTTATGCCGTTAATCGAGCACAATCCTAAACTTCGAATTGCTAGAATATTCTAAGATTCTATATGTATATTAAAAAAATCTTATTGCTTTACCCGGGAATCGAACCCTCGTGGTTATTAAGCGAACACGCTTACCACTGGTTAATCAAAGCAGTTAAATTAAGACTTTTATTTTTACATAGTTTAAATGAGAGCATTCGTTACGAATTCTCTCATTTTAATCAAGAACTTCACACTTTTCACACTGAACAGGATATCGGAAAACTCTTACGTTTTAAAAGCGTTTTAATCAATATAATTACAACTCAGACAACCGAAATGTTTGGCGTTTGGGTAAAAACACGGGAATTTCCACTTCACTGGAGTAAAACAAAGTTTGAGTGTCGATTTAATTTTACTTTGACATACGTACCTACATATCTACGCTATTTGCACTTTTCAAGGAGTTGTTAAAACGCTTAGTTGACAACACACGTGAGGTGGCTGGTTCCCGGAAGATAACGACGCGGAAGAATTTTTTTGACGCATTAGTATAAGTTAGGCATTAGTCAGTTTGGTTCTTAATTTAGGTTAGTATTGAGATTGTTGTTCAGTTAGGTAGTTTTTGTCTGATTGTATCTTTATGTTGTACATAAATGGTTATTACTGTATATTATTATCTAGGTACTAATAATGGAATGCAAAGTTAAAGATGACAGAGGAGTTTTAGCCGTTGAATATTCCATTTATACGGAGAAAGAGGAGAGAAAAAATCGCAAACATTTTTATCTGTCACTTTTAAATTTAAATACCCACACATGCGTATAGTACACATTTACACAATAACTGACACCAAGAGCAACATGAAATCTTGTTCATATTAACGCTCTCTACAAAAATCCCTCAACTCGAACATACAAAACTCAATGAATGGCCTTACCAAAATAATAGCAGAGGAATCTTCCTATGCCTTTTACATAAGGCTTAATTTTCTATGACTACCTACTAACTACCCGCCCCAGTACCATGAAATACATTCCTTAAAGAAGGTAAAAAAGGGAAAGTGGAATGAGGTTCCATATATTTGATTACGATGGAACCATAAAGGACTAATAATTCCGACCCACCTTTAATAACGGAAAGGCCGCTTGGTATTGCGGCTTTTGCTGGTGGATGGTCCTCGCCACGACCGAAGCTTACATCAGTTTATTCCTGTGAGTCTTGTTGCTTACGTTCGTTTTGGGCACAAATAACAAAAAGTTAAATGATAATTTTAATTTAATTAATTAAAATTAATTTCCCGAACTAAAGAATTCAAACTTCGAGGGCATACTGCGAGCATTAACCTTTTAAGGTCTTTCTTCTTGAGATAAGGTAAAAACGCCCTATTGGGGTGGCCAATAGCTCATATAATAAGTAGCTTTTACCTAAGTTAAACGGCTATGCGCCACCGTTATATGGTGGAAATTCCACGGGCACGCACAAAGCGCTTTGCTTCCACTTTTATTGTGCGAACCGCCAAGTTGTGGAATTCGTTGCCGGCATCTCTGTTTCCCGATAGCTATAATCTACCTGTCTTCAAGTCACGAGTGAATCGGTATTTATTAGGTAGGCGCGTTCCATCGTAGACTGCAACATTGCTTCAGATCAGGCAAGTTGTGGTCAAGCGCAAACCTATTATAGAATAAAAAAAAAAAAAAGTTACACATAATAACGTACCCATTTATTATTTATTTTTTGGGATTACAGACAATAATCAATCTTTCAGTGTGATAGACAGCAGACTGCTTTGAATTATAGAAATCGACGTAATTGAAAAATGGCGTTCTCAGACGTCGGCAATTTTTTGTTTTTTACTACTAAACTTTTAAAAGATTGTATACCTGAAACTTATCACTGGCAAAATTTATTGAAATATAATAATAACTTCGCCCACGTGTGTGTCGGTTATCGCGCCAAAACATTACCTTCTTTTTGCGCAGTCGGAAAAAAGACTATCCTATGTCCTTTCTCGGGTCTCAAACTACCTCCATACCTAATTTCATCCAAATCGGTTCAGTAGTTTAAGCGGTAAAGCGACAGACAGACAGAGTTACTTTCTCATTTATAATATTAGTAGGCATAATAAAATGAATCAGACGGTCGTTACAGTACGACTAGCTATATAATGGACGTAAATCCAGCGGTACCTAAGCACTCTATTCCCTTCTGAACAATACACTAGCCCTCTCCCTTCAGCCTTCCTGTTCTCAACGATGCCCTCTTATATGTAGGTAGTATAAATAATACCCTACTACACATTATACTCACTTGACCGTAATATTATATGGTGAGGTTAAATTCTACGAGGTTACTACAATTAAGTTTTCTTTATAAATGACCTTTAGACTAGTGGTGTTTCCTTAAACATTTTTAAGGACATTTTTAAGTGGATATTTTATTTCATGTCATTGACATAAAATAAGATTTTGAATGCCGTTTTAACTGGTGCCTATCAATAACAAAGTCTTCTAAGAATTACGTCAAGAATAAATCTCGTAAAACGCACGCTCTTTGCGGTCACGAACACATTAGAACACGCCTTTTCATCTCCTACAACCAACAGATGGTAATCTCTACAATCCTCCACGCCAAGTAACGATAACAATAAAAACACCAACATAGTTTAGAGATGAAATATCAATCTGCTTATGACAAATAACAATAAATAACATTGTGATTTAAAAAGTTAAGAACAATAAACTATAATAGCAAACTATGCGTCCAAATTATAATTATAGAAGTCTAATTAGTTATTGTGCTGGAACACAGTTGTGATGTGTATATTGGGCTGCGCTATGGGTATGTTAGGGTCGGGCTGGACTATGTGAGAGTGGGCGAGAGCGGGGCGGAATGGCGGCAGTCGCCGGCCTCTATGGGCTGGGCGACGAGCAAAGGACGCGGCACCGCCGAGGCCAGGCCAACGCGGAACGCTCCGAATCCAGAGATGACAACACTGAAGCGTAAGTTTGAATTACACATATTTGACTGACATCGACCACGCAACACTCATTAATCATGCTTTGAATCTAGTCAATTCAATCAAGGGTAGCAAGCTTACCACAAACCGCATCGTCAAGTCTCTGGTCGTATACAATACAATAATGCACCAGGGACATCGAGTTGATTTGCAGCGAGCTCGTTGCGCTCTCGGCTTGCTTTGAGCTCGAAGTGCGATAAAGGTCTATTACAACTACGTGCGTGTTCGACTTCAGTTTCCGACGAAGGCTCATACAAAATTTCGAGCACATTATGCAACGGTCTATTGTGATTGTGACTGAAAATACACTCTACTTACAATTGAAAACGGAACAATCTGTTATTAAAAAGTAAAACAGGAGATCTAACCTAAGAATTCACGACTGCTTGCTATATGTTCGAAATTTAAACTGAATGTTTTATTTATAATATTTCGATGTTCTGGGTTTACCCAGTTTTTTTTGCACGATGTGAATAGAATTCTTTTTAAAGTATTTCACAGAACAGGCACTAACTACGTCATTAAGCAACACTGCAATAGGTTGAATTAAATCACAATCGCAGCTCGCTAATTGTGCATAGCGAATGTGGATATGAAGCGAATTACTTTAATGCATTATATAAGTTAAAAAATAGCCTTACCATAAAACAGCAAACCCTGCACGATAAACCGGTATGATTGACTGCTCTATGATACCTACTAATTGCAAGAAATTTAACATGATTACGCCTGTATTACCTGAAGGTGTAAACAGAGGTGAATGACACCCACATTTTGCAGACTATGTTAAGTCCTATACGTAACAAGGGGTAAGCCTATTAAGAAGTTTTTAGTTAATTCATGAAATCAAAATAGCTCAAATTATTGCATTTTGATGAGGTGTTTCTAAACTTTCCACATTTTATGCTGTCTCCCACTTAACCTGGTGGTAGTGTACATCTACCTTTCCAATTACTTCTGTTATCTTTCTGATTAAATTCATGCGGGATACAAGCTAGCTTAGGTGCCTCGTGCTTCATGCGCGCCGCTATCGATACTGGCCAGGAGTAATAATAAAACCCCTATTCTGGCTACGGCGGTCAATCTAAGCAGACTAACCATGTATTCAGGATATATTATGGTGCACAAGTGTGTGCGCATGCGCTAACACAAGTGCACTCTCTATTCCCTTTACTCTGAGTGTCTGGTGGGATGGATTGACCGGCACGACCGGTGAAAGATCGCAGGACTGACGGCTTTACGCGCTCTTTGAGTTTTCCACGAGTAGCAGTGGTGAAGTCTGCCAGTTTTATTCTTTCAGAGTATATTATGAAAGACTGTCATTTGTTCTGTATCAATATATCGAAATTAATCCAATCAAAACCAATCAGATTGGAGTCTCAGTTTTCTGTGGTCAGCGAACGGGTTTTATAAAAGGAAAACGTCTCTTCGATAGAGATTTCAATCTAAGCTCTGAAATGTACAAAGAAACACGAACTGTAGTATTATCAGTAATATCATTTGTTTGTTTCTGTATTTTTAAACTACCTAACTATTGGAAAAATATATACATTGTTGTAGATTTTAAGTGTATTTGTATTACGAGTATACTCGTACTTACTATACTTATCCTACTAACATTATAAACGCGTAAGTTTGTGAGAATGTATGGATGTATGTTTGTTATTCTTTCACGCAAAAACTAGTGAACGGAATGGGATTAAATTTGCCACAGAGATAGATTATGGTCTGGATTAACACATAGGTTACTTTTTAACCCTATAAGTGCCACGCAGGCGAAGCCGTGGGCAGAAGCTAGTACGTTGTATTTACTGCACTTTATTTGTTTAAAGTTACAACATTACAACAAAAATGGCGACGTGGCGTTAGAATATACGAAATTGAATTACATTAAATCATGTACCCGACCGCGCTTCGCCCCAACACCTCTTGGATTAACTTGTATTTGTCCTTTGCCTATTGCGTCTCATGGATATGGCTGTGTCACTCATATTGCTAGTAATAAAACTAATGACCAAAAGTTGCCACATGAGGGAAAATGATTTGAATTTCTACCACAGATTATATTAGATTCTACGTTATATAGAAATAAATAGGACGTGCGTGTTTGAGGACGCTTATATCAAGACCGGCGGTTATGATAGGCTACCTCCAACATTCATTTATTCCATTTAATTTTTTTATTTCAATAAAAAAGTGCAAATATTAAGTAAGTCTATGGTCAACCTTACAGACAGAAGCACGGAAGTGCGCGCGCTTCTTCCGACTACTTTTTCACGCGCGCTTTACCTCTCTACAAATTATTCTTTGACCATCTCTGTCACCTCTCCCCATTTGGGACGAACCACAGCACAAAACAGACACTCTTCGCCCGACAGATCACTCAAAAGCAGTCAAAAGTGCCTCCCTTAGCCTCCCTTGGCCCTTGTTTGCCCAAGCGCGGGCAATACGTCTTAACGGGTGGATGTTCTCTTTACTCTCGACCAGTTCAATTGACTGAGCGGGGCTAGGTATGAGTAAGCTGTGGTAAGTAAAAATTTAAGTAAGCAGCTGTGCCATGGCCTTGTCTTTGAAATTTGAGGTCGCTGGTTCGATCGCCGGTCGCAGCCGCACATCTTTGTGTGAATTGTTTCATCACCGCGGCTCATTATCGGTGAACGAAAACATCATGTCTAATATCTAATCATTCGAGGACATGTTACATCGATCAAGCCGCACTTGGCCAGCGTGTATTAAGACCTAAACTCTCTCAACTCGTAAGATAGTTGAGAGAAGAACTGTGACCAGCAGTGGACACTAAAAAGGGTTGAAGTGAAGTAACTTACCTATATCAGACAAAAGAAAATATGTCAAGTCAACTGTTATAAAAAATGGTATTTAATGGTATCTTACTGGTAAACAGAGACATTACACAAACAGACAAAATATTATACATTCTTAAAGTTTCAAATAAATCCTCTTCATTATTCACATAAAAACTTTTAATTAGACCGAATACAGAACGACTAGTACTCGAAAGCACAGTTTGAGTCTAATTATGTTCCAAGTTGTCCGACATATTGTAACTAGTAACTTACCCGGCGAATGTGAATGATATAATTAAGGTTCTCGCACTCACAGAAATCTTACTAACTTCAAATGAAAGAAGTTTATCGAATTTATTAGTTTGCCAACTTTCCAACAGAGGTCCCCGTGCGCGTATGTCGCTTATCACGCTAAACCAGTAGCCTCTTATTGCGAAGTCGGATAAAAACTATCCTATGTCCTTCCACCGGTCTCAAACTATCTCCATACCAAATTTCATCTGAATCGGTTTAGTAGCTTTTTGCGTGCGGTAGACAGACAGAGATACTTTCGATTTATACATTTGTAAAGAACTAAAAATAATCAAAACTTATCTGTTTCTGTTGTAATCAAAAATGATTTTCTTGATTTTTTTGTGTGTGGATAAATTTTGACTACACTCGTACTCACGGCTACATATCAAACTAGATGTTTCCAGTATAAACTAACCCCTCAGTGTACGGAAATCCTATACAATACGAGATCGGCTTATACTGGAAATGTATAGATTGATGTGGAGCCGTGGGTAGTAACATAGTATATTATCATCATCATTCCCCTTGCCTTTTTCCCATTTCTATTGGGGTTAGCTCCCAGTCTAACCTGATGCGGCAAGCTACCAGAATTATACGAGCGACTGCCATCAGACCCCGAAACCCGTAGGAAACCAGTAGCCGGCTTCTGACTACATGTAACGACTGTCATAGATGTGTTAAATGACAACCGAGACCTTAACGCGCTTAACGTGCTCTCCGAGGCACGGAGGGTAGACTCTCAACCAACCGGACACCGAAACAAATTTTTGTTGCTACTCAAATATTGTCCGGGGCGGGAATCGAACCTGCGGCCTCCCGGGCACAGTACAGCCCAATCGGGCGGCTTACACCGCTCGACTACCGAGGTCGTCCGTACTAACATAGTATATAGGTATGCATATATATATTATCCCTATCGTGCCTGCATTACTCAAAGTTGAATGTCACCCACTTTCCGCCAGCTTTGTTTAGGTCCCATAAGTAATATGGGGCGAGCCTATTGCTATTCAACGGACACAATTCCCAACTACGAGCCGCCACTAAGATTTTTCTAAGTAAATTAGAAACTTTTTATTTGCTCCCTTCGAATTCGAAGGGACAAAATAAAAGGTTCCTGGAATTTGTATTCGAATTATAGTTATATGTTTACACGTACACACAGAACCACCATCTAGTCCCAAATGAAGCAATTAGATTTTGCTTGTGTGGGAACTGATAAACTACTTAAATACGTTTTTTTTTTTTGTAGAAACATATAAATTATACCCAGACACAGAGCAAACAACCATGCTCATCACACAAAGATATGTCCCAGGTGGGAATCGATACCACGACCTCAGGCTTAGCAGTCAGGGTTACTAACCTCTACCTCAAAGACCAGTCTAAACTTAGCCACAACGCTTGCCTTTGGAATTATATGGGTCTAGCTTTCCGACCGCTCCTTCACCCGCGCGTATGTCCGTTATCGCGGTAAACCACTAACCACTTTTTGCGCAGTTGGATAAAAACTGTTCTATGTTGTTCCCCGGATCTCAAACTATCTCCATACCAAATTTCATCCAAAGCGGTTCATTAGTGTTGGCGTAATAGCGTGAGAGACAGAATTACTTACGCATCTCATATCTTTATATATATATATATATATATATATATATATATATATATATATATATATATATATATATATATATATATAATTCTTCTGTGTCACTGAACTTCTCTCCAACGACTGGACCGATTTTGATGAAATTTTTTGTGTGTGTTCAAGGGGATCTGGGAATGGTTTAGATTCACAATTTTGCGCGGTACGAAGTTCGCTGGGGCAGCTAGTAAATATATAAAAATGCATTGCTGTTCGTTAGTCTCACTAAAACTCGAGAACGGCTGAACGGATTTATCATAGAGTGGTCTTGAAATGTTCGGGGAGATCTAGGAAAGGTTTAAAAAGGTGAGAAAGAGAAAATATTTTATACAAAGAGGTTCCTGGAATTTGTATTTATCGATTAAGGCAGTACGAAGTCTGCCGGGTCAACTAGTTTATTATATTAGTAAGAATTTGAAAGTATGTGTGTAAGTACTTGTACGTGTATGAAAAGCTGTTTCAAAAACGCACCGATCAATGACAATTTTATTCCCTCATCTTCGTTTTTTCATCGGACAAGTAGAGGTACGGCTAAGTGCCATCGATTTATGGTGAAAATTCCACGGTACAAATCGCTTTGCTTCCACTTTCATTGTGCGAACTGCTATGTTGTGGGATTCGCTGCCGCCATCTGTTTCCCGATAGCTATAATCTGCCTGTATGCAAGTCACACGTCAATCAGCGATCCATCGTAGTCGTATTTACCGGGGAAGCGCGATCCATCGTAGACTGCATCACTGAATTACATGAGTCAAGTTGTGGTCAAGCGCAACCCTAATAAAGAATAAAAAAAACATACGCCCTCGCGGTAGCACAAGTTATGTTTACGACATAAATCCACTCAGTACTCGATCAAAGCATAAATCTACGACAGTGCCATGTTCACGTTACGTCCTGCTGTTTATAATAAACGATCTTTGCTACAGTCAATACGGTACGTGTTTAATAACCCTCTATATTAGGTGCCTATTGTTAATATACCACCACGTGCCAACAATAAGCAGTAACTATGTATATTGACAAGGTATTTTGGATTTAGATCATATTAGAGTATTATTTAACCCCCGTATTCATAAACTTGTTCTCATTATATCTATAACTAGCTTCCGCCTAGTTATAAATTGATATCACTAATCTTGTTTCTCCATACAAACTTTGGAAACCCGTTTCACCCCCTTAAAGAGTGAGTTTTTAAAAATCCTTTCCTAGTGCATCCCTAGACCCTATAAGGAACCTATGTGCCAAATTTGGGGTCTCCAGACTCAGCGGTTTGGGCTCTGCGTTGATATGTCAGTCAGTTAGTTTCTTCTTTTATATATTTAGATAGGTTTACCTATGATTCGTTTGTCTTTGTCTGTCATCAACATTTTATACTAATAAAAAAGAGACAAAGTTCGTTTTAACTAAAGAGGCTTATAAGATTTTTATGAATAAGATCATTAGAGTATATAAGGAAAGTGGAAGCGCAGTGGTATTGGCCTCGCCTTTGAAATATATGGTCGCGGGTGCGATACTCGGTCGTGCGCACATATCTTAGAGTGAATTGTTTCATCCTTGCTGCCCAATATCGGTGAAGGAAAACATCGTGAGAAATGTAATATGTAATGTGGCATGTTAACCGGCGCAATTACATTTATTCATTACCTTGTATTCGGACAAACAACTATGCTACTATTTTTAATGGGTTAGCTGTTTAGTTTTGTTCGGTATTTATTTAGTAAGACTTTTTAAAAAATTAAACCTAGCGATCGATTAATCTAAACTAACATGTTAATCATTCGAGGACATGTGACATCCACCATCCGGCACTTGGCCAGCATGTGTGGATTAAGGCCTAAACTCTATCAACTAGTAAGATGGTTGAGAAAGGACCCGTGCCCAGCAGTAGGCAGCACTAAAAAGGATCGAAGTTAAGAGTATAATTTTGTGCTTGGTAAATAGTCAAATATTTTGCAAACGGAATAATGAATTAGATAAAGCGATTTGCCGGCACGGATCAAATATCTGCCGTACTTAAGCTAAAAAAGGGTTTACCCGCACTCTACCGTTTTCAACCTAATGATGCAAAGTAACGCAGCTAAAAGTTCGCAACATTTTAGTCTAAGAAAACCTGTAGGTATCATTATTTACACAGAGAAACAAATTGTTATTGAACAGTGAAGTGACCCTTTTTATGGTATACTTAATTAAAAATCCGATAACCCTTAAGACTCGTCTTTAACGGGGTAAAAGTATTTTTAATCTTTCTATTTTTTTATTTCCTAAGCTTGCAACAGTTTTTAAAAACATCAATTCGCACGTTTTTGACAATATCATAAAATAGACAAGCTGGGTTTAATTCTTGTATAGCCTATCAGCTGATATAAAAGTATATCAATGTAATATTTCTATGTGTATAGTATTTTATAATCTGCGCTAAGGCACGGACAGTATTACGACAAACGGTCATAGCTAAGTTAATTTTCGTGGGTTTGGTTAGGACTCTAAAACCTTAAAGAAGCATGTTAGGTAGTCATAAATCGTCACAGAACCGCGTACGTTTAATCGCAAAATTGCAGCCTTACGTGAGCTGGGAGCGCCAGAAGGTCAAGGGAAGTTGGATAATGACTGTCGGTGCGAGCAACAATCAGGGAATCTTTTAGAGCATGTCTTTTGTTTTAACTTTTGAATAGGTGGCTGAAGCGAGCGAGCGTTGTTTAAGTGCCAGTATTGGTTAAAGAATAACTTTGTAGACTCATTTATATTTACGTTTAATTTAAAAGAATTGAGTTATAGAAATATAAAAACTGTGCACCTTAGAATCATCAACTTAGAATCTATCGAACTCGAGTTTTAAATATATACGTTAAGGAGTGGGAGTTCTATACGTCATAATCTTTAAAAAGTACTTCGTGAATGTAACGTCACGCGACGCTTTGGATCAATGTATTGCCTTTATTTTTCGACTACGTAAAAAAGAAAAAATACGTCTCCAATATTTTAAATTAGACAGACTAATAAATAAAATGTAGTCGTCTTGTGAAATGTAAAATGGTAAAAGGTATGGTAATGGTAAATGTAATTTTTTTTTTATATAATTTCTTTTTTTTTTATTTTTTATAATTGGAATCTCGGAATCGGCTCCTACGATTTTCATAAAATTTAGTATATAGGGGGTTTCGCGGGCGATAAATTACAATTCTGACGCATTACATATAGTTTCCCTGTTCATCGAACCTACTTCTGAATGGCAGTTCTTCTCACTTGCACTCCCTCTTATACTTGCCTATTGTTTCATCACCACTAGTCTGTAACAATAAAAGTAAACATGGTAAGTCCACCAACGAGCCTTATCACTATATATTTGAAGACATGAGACATTCATTAACTTGCACTTAGCCAGCATGTATGGATAAACTTAACTTAACTCTTAAAATAGTTGAGAGTAAATCTGTGCCCAACCGTAGGCCACTAAGTATTTCTTACTTCACTATTTAGTTTAACTGGCAATTTACACAAACTTTGGTCATAATTTAATAACATTCTAAATGCAACATTACCTTCGTCTGTCGTTAGTCTGTCAGCCTGAACCCATGCTGAATTTAACTGATTCAAATTATATTTGGTTCAAAGATAGCCTAGAGCCTGAGAAATGAAATTTAATGAAAAACATTCTTTATTTTTGAATAGGGGTTTTACAAAGAATTGTCCAATTTATTTTTCTACTATTCTGTAAATGAATGAGAAACACTGCTAAAACTCAGTATGTTTTTATCTCTTAAATGAAGTAGAAAGGACAAAGGCTACTTTTTATTCTAACACCATGCGGACGTTACTTATAAGCAGACGTCGGAATCAGGTACAGTTATTTATGTACTTGCATCCAAATGTTAATACTAATGTGGATCATCCCGGGATTTTTAATGAACAATAATTAAATTCCCAATAAAATTTTGCAACTTTGAACATTCGATGTCGTTGGTGTGACAATAACGTAGTGCGTAAAGTAAATAACTTTTTTAATTAATAAATCTTGAGATAATTTCTGCTCTTTAAAATTAATCTAGGGATTTGAAGCAAAGCCACTTTAGTCTTTTATCACACAAAATCAGTATAAGTACATCAATAATACAGTACTCTGGATATAAGTGTAAGTAAATATTACTTTCTAGAATACTTAGGTGAAATTTACTTATAACTTAGAATATTGATTAAGTACTTAAATATTTGTTTTAAATCAAAATTTTACTAACATTTAGTCACGTTTTATTATTAGGATGTCTACACCAGTTTCGTTTTATTAGCTATGTTTTATTGTGAAATCTCATCCAAAGTTAGGTATTATTAAACTTTAGACGCGAATAAAGTTACTTGATATCTTATAACTTGAATTTTATCAGACTTAGCAGTGAATAATAGCTGGAGCTACGAGGAGCTCCGAAGTTGCTTCTTTATCTGAGGATTACTTGAAACATTTACTAGCATTCTATGATACTTATTGTAGTCTGCGGGAGTTTCGCAGTCACTATATGGCCTCCTTGATTATAAACGACGTTTAATACACTGTTATTCGATTCAATACATTTGATAGAACTTAAAGAATAGCATAAAACGCACGATCGATTTTGCGATTGCAAAAAATTTTGAAAACAATATGAAATATACCGTATGATTTCAAAGCAAAATGGTGGAAATTCCACGGGCACTCACAAAGCGCCTTGCTTCCACTTTTATTGTGCGAACTGCCAGGTTGTGGAATTCGTTGCCGGCATCTCTGTTTCCCGGTAGCTATAATCTACCTGTCTTCAAGTCACGAGTGAATCGGTATTTAATGGGTAGGCGCATCGTAGACTGCAACATTGCTTCACATCATGCAAGTTGTGGTCAAGCGCAAACCTATTATAGAATATAAAAAAATCATTTTAGCACATTAATAATAATATATTATGTTTATTTCATGAAAAATACAGTTTGATTGGTACAAGTCGATCATTTAGACAGTATTTTACGGAAGCAAAAATGGATGACAATATTTTAACTAATGACATGGGTATTACACTGCATATTCCTACCTACCATTTAACATAATGCTGACTCTTAAACTAGAATAACCCGTATTTTAATTTAGCCATTGATTTAATTAATGTTACGGACACTGTGATGCTCTGAATAGTGTTTGTTTCCCACCCCAGGTCAAATCATTTTGTAATCAGCATGATTGTTTGTTCTGTACACATCAAGCTTCAAATTTCCAATATAAGCTTGATCTCTTATTAAATAGGATTTCCTTAAAACAAGAGGTCACCTTATATTGGAACTGTGTAGTATAATTTTCAATCCAATGCTACAATTCGTAGCCGCTACAAAGAGCACCATAGTTGCCTCATAATTTGGAGCGTGCTACAGAGACACCGTAGTCGCTACAGAATTCGTAGCATGCTGCAAAGAGCACCATAGTTGCCTCATAATTTGGAGCGTGCTACAGAGGCACCGTAGTCGCTACAGAATTCGTAGCATGCTACAAAGAGCACCATAGTTGCCTCATAATTTGGAGCGTGCTACAGAGGCACCGTAGTCGCTACAGAATTCGTAGCATGCTGCAAAGAGCACCATAGTTGCCTCATAATTTGGAGCGTGCTACAGAGGCACCGTAGTCGCTACAGAATTCGTAGCATGCTACAAAGAGCACCATAGTTGCCTCATAATTTGGAGCGTGCTACAGAGGCACCGTAGTCGCTACAGAATTCGTAGCATGCTGCAAAGAGCACCATAGTTGCCTCATAATTTGGAGCGTGCTACAGAGGCACCGTAGTCGCTACAGAATTCGTAGCATGCTGCAAAGAGCACCATAGTTGCCTCATAATTTGGAGCCAGCTATAGGAGCTCCGTAGTCGCTATATAATTTTTAACTTGCTACAAGAATTTACCGTAGTTATTGATGATTGATGCTCGTTATTCGTTCACTTTTGTAGGTTAATAGCAATTTTGGCGAGAACATATTACTTCGCAAACATTACTAAAGTACACAATATGTCAAAATTTCCTTACTAAGCAAATAAAAATTACTGACTAGGTTTTCTTTTGTAAGATCAAACTTTTTTTATTAAAATCATTGAAAAAAATAGCCTTTACAACTACATATATATCTCCTATTTAACTCACAAGATACACAGACCTCGTAAAGTACAGCCAACCTTGGCCTTGTCTACGTAATGTACTTATGTTATATGAGTCTTACTGCAGGCAGTAGCCGCATTGAGTTTGCACCAACTTTTGCTCAAACATTTGCAGGTTATAAAATATTATTCATTTTCCCTCAATATTCTTATACATTTAGAAATTGGGGAAAATTGGCAAAAGCTCTTCATTCTGTGTTACCTTAAACCCATGATAATGAATAACAAAATAAAATGATAGTAGTAACAAAACTTTGTTCTCTTATAAAAATACTCTTAATATTCGTTTTAATTTATCAAACTTAAAATAACTTATATAATATAAGTAAATATAAGTAAAAGCAAAAATTACGAGTAAACCTTTTACAAACAAAGGAAAGCTGCAATGGTATTTTCTGATACAAATTTATTCCTTAACTCTGTATCCTAATTAAATGCTAGATAAATAATTAGTTGCAGCATTAAACAATAATAAACATAAAAAATTGTTTTAGCAATTACCTAAAAAACAGCTAAAACTTAGCTAAAAGAGCAACCAAGATGTTTATTACTCAGCGCGCCATCTAGTAGCGATATTCTAAATTAAACTGAACTGAAGGATGGTCCAAACCTTTTGCTATCCGCCAGTAGGGCGGCGCTGTACAGAACATAGCGCGCTCTAACGCGTGAAGTGATCGCTAGATGGCGCTGTGATAACTTGTTCATATAAAAATAATAGATGGCGGTAGCATTTGTGTTTAGTGCTTCGTCTTGGCTTTTATCTATGTATTGTCGGTGTCCTGCATCCTTACCGTAAAAAGAGTACTATGCATAGATAGCAGTTTTTAACCTGCAATATTAGTTGGCATACGAGTTAAACGATGAACTAACAGTCTTAACTCCGAATTCATAAACGTCTTGCTGACAATAGCTTATTTAGATTGTGTCCTTTGTCTACTTGAAATTTATACCAGGAGGAAAGAGACAAAGTCCATTTTAATTGAAGAGTCATAATAGATTTTTATGAATAAGACATTTAATGATTTTACCTAGATACTGAACTGAAGAACTGAAATTGAAGGAGTCTTAAAACATACTATCTACATCTAACGTAGGTAGTATGTTTTAAGACTCCTTCAATTTATTAGATATCAATTGACATTATACAATGTATAAGTACTTCTTTATTTGTTACTCTAAAGTAAGTATTAATAAGCTTTTATTTGACGTCAACTTGGCTGCTACATTGATGGATATCGTATGGTTAGAACCAAGATTGCCACTCTTTATCTTTTGTTTATCCTATAAAATAATAATAAGTATACGTTTAACACGGCTTTAATACCGAGCGAATTGTCATGTTAATTTACCCGAATAGTAATCGTACTGGGTCGTGACACTACCACGTCCGTAACAGCAGCGAGCGTTACGCCGTAGCAACATGAACTCCTTTGTAACGCACGATGCGTATTGTCGTGCTACGACCGTAGCTGCTAAGATTGCTACCCCGTAGCAACATGAACTTTGTAACGCACGACGGGTGTTATCCTGCTACGACCGTAGCTGCTAAGATTGCTACCCCGTAGCAACATGAACTTTGTAACGCACGATGCGTGTTGTCCTGCTACGACCGTAGCTGCTGCGATTGCTACGCCGTAGCAACATGAACTTTGTAACGCACGATCCGCGATGTCCTGCTACGACCGTAGCTGCTGCGATTGCTACGCTGTAGCAACATTAACTCCTTCGTAACGCACGATCCGCGATGTCCTGCTACGACCGTAGCTGCTGCGATTGCTACGCCGTAGCAACATTAACTCCTTCGTAACGCACGATCCGCGATGTCCTGCTACGACCGTAGCTGCTGCGATTGCTACGCCGTAGCAACATGAACTTTGTAACGCACGATCCGCGATGTCCTGCTACGACCGTAGCTGCTGCGATTGCTACGCTGTAGCAACATTAACTCCTTCGTAACGCACGATCCGCGATGTCCTGCTACGACCGTAGCTGCTGCGATTGCTACGCCGTAGCAACATTAACTCCTTCGTAACGCACGATCCGCGATGTCCTGCTACGACCGTAGCTGCTGCGATTACTACGCCGTAGCAACATAAACTCCTTCGTAACGCATGATCCGCGATGTCCTGCTACGACCATAGCTGCTGCGATTGCTACGCCGTAGCAACATAAACTCCTTCGTAACGCACGATCTGCGATGTCCTGCTACGACCGTAGCTGCTGCGATTGCTACGCCGTAGCAACTTATTACAATCGTAGTTGCCACGACTGCTACAATCCTAAGCTCTAATTTACTCCGCACTGAACGTTAAGAAAACGACATTATCTTTTAAGGAAAGAGAGTACCTATGTTGTATGTTTCACGTGTGTATCTGTATGTCTGTGTATTTGTTACAAGTTTCCGGCATTCTAGCGCTTATACGACGAATAGACCGATTTTAATGCGGTTTTCTTAATTGAAAAACAAAAGTGAACGACATGATCTTTAGTTAGGTCAAAGGTATATTTTTTTAGAGTTACGGCATTAATGCAACTGAAAATCATTACATATGCACATAGCACGTATTGTTACAAAAAATAATACTCGGACTGGTCTATTGGCGTAGTGGTTAGTGACCCTGTCTGCTAAACCGTAGTTGGTGGGTTCGATTCTCAACCAGGACAAATCTTCGTGTGATGAGTATGACGGTTTTTTCTGCATCTGGGTGTAATTTATCTACTATAAGTATTTACAAAAAAAAATCATTTCAGCAGTATATCAGTTTCTTAGTACCTATAATACCTACCTTTATTTATACATTCTTACAAACTTTCGCGTTTTATTATTAGTAGGATATGTCTAGACTTTCTTTTAATAATATTTCGTAGTCTCGTCGTATTCTTAGTTACTTCAACACAGATTGAAGTAGAAAAATTACATTGGTATTACAATCATAGCAGCTATAGTAAGGACGTATAAACAATTTCTTGTACATTATTACTAGAATAACTTTTTCAAATGTATCAACCTTGCAAAAACGTACTTACCCACACCACATCAATAATGTTTCCGCCCACAAGCGACCCGACCCGAATCGCATCCCATCTTCTATCAACTAAGCCCTCAGGGGAAAACCGCAACCTTCTTACTTTTTTCCGATTCTCGACTCGTCTCATCTATTCGATATAATACATAAAGAAAAATATATGTTAACTTCTTAAATTTCATTTAGGTATGTGTACAATTTTTTTCTCTGAAGTATCGAATTGGCAAACGTAGCGTAGGACGCCCTCAGACTAGGTGGAGTGAAGATCTTGGCAGGGTGGCCGGCAAGAACTGTGACTGTGTGTGAACATTCCACAACAAATTCCGCCAATTATACATAAATTTTGATAATTTTTACTACACTCTCTAAGTGGTCCATCAAAATCGATTATGCGGGTTCTTATAAACCAATAAAGTTGGTTTGTATTTTATAAACTTTTTTCCAAGTGCTGGTTGGTGGATGTGACATGTCCTCGAATGATTAACATGTCTTCGTTAGATTAGATTAATCGATCTAGATAGGTTTATTTTTTTTAAAGTCTCATGAAATAAATACCGAACCAAGTTAGAAAGCTAGCTCGTTAAAAATATCTGTTGACTCTACTTATTTACAAGGTAATGACCAAATGTAATTGCACCCTAAGTAGAATCAACATACATGGCGTCACGCTTGTATTATCCGAAAGTATAGGCAGAGGTAAATATCACCCACTTAACGCCGGCTGTGTTTGCCCTATACGTAATACAGAGCGAGCCTATTACTTTTAATCGGGCACAATTCCAAACTTCGAGCTACAACTAACTTTAAGTATATGAGAAAACCTTTTTTGGTCGATCTGGCAATCGAACCCGGGATTTCGCGGTCACCAAGCGGACGCTTACCTCTAGACCACCGAGGCAATTAACATGTATATCATCAAAAATGGTATTACATGAGTGATATATGATTATAAATTAAAATAGTCTACAACAAAACTCAATCTTAGAACAAATTCGATAAATACAGCTGCTTACACTACTGACCCGCATTCCGTATTGAGCTAAAGATTAGAGGAATCGCAACGCAGGATATAATACGAAGGGAACGCCAGGCAGCGTGGCGCCGGTGCCAAGGTTGCCGGGGCAGGGGAGGGTGTGTCTCTCACCCTTCGTTATGTTACAGCAGTGCGGCGCAGGCTCTCTGTACCTTGCTGATATTTTAGCGCTTCAATCGCTAGATCTAGCCTAAGTTATTATATATTGATCACTTGTTAAGCGATCCTTGTGTGTAGGTATGTAAGTACAGTTTTCAAAAATTTTTTTATATATGTCAGCCAGATATTCTACTCATATATGAAAAAAGGCTTCATTTAAGTTTCTTTTTACTTTTTGGCAGTTTAATACCGCACTTAGCGAATAATCTCAGGCTTTTTGCCTACTTTAATTTCTCTTATTAGAGCACGTAATTAAAGAGTCTTCTATAACCTATCTTTAGAATTGGAAGACGGCTTTTTATAAGATATTATTAGATATCTTTGGAGATTATTGCAATGTAAAACGTTTCAAAACCTAACCCATAAATGTAAACTGAATGAATACAGCGCTTTTCACGCGACCCTCAACGCTGAAAGCGTATTTTTTGTCTCGCACTAGATATACCAGGCACGTTTCACTGAGGATTGAAACATAATATTTTACAATATTATTTGAGGCAGCAAAGGGGTATTATTAACAAAAGCAGGTTGATTTTAAATTTATAGAGTAAATAAAAACAGATAGAATAGACAAAAATTTTCATTTCTTAAGATATGGTAATTCCTATGCTATCTCCTAACCGAAATTCATTAGAGTCTTGTGAATCGTTATATCAGGCAAGCACGTTCCATTGTAGACCACATAATCTTTACTTTACAAGTGGTATTCAAAAGCAAGCATATTGGAGTATGAAAAAAATTTTATGTGTGCGGTGCTGATGAATGAGGCTCACACTTCTTTGAAGTTAGTTTGAAATGATAAATCACTGATAGCTAATAAGATGCGATTTAAGTACCACGTATCATCATTCATCATTCCCCCTTGCCTTTTTCCCATTTCTATTGGGGTCGGTTCCCAGTCTAACCTGATGCGGCTAGCTACCAGAATTATTCGAGTTACTGCCATCTGACCTCGACACCCGTAGGGAACCAGTAGCCGAGATGGTTAGACAAGGTGTCAGAATATATTGGCTTCTGACTATGTAGTCAGTATGTTACATGTGTAACGATTGTCATAGATGTGTTAAATGGAAACCGGGACCGACGGCTTAACGTGCTCGCCGAGGCACGGAGGGTAGTCCCTCAATTAACCAGACACCGAAACAAATCTTGTTCGGGGCGGGAATCGAACCCGCGTCCTCCCAGGCAAAGTATAGCCCAATAGGACGGCTTACACCGCTCGACTACCGAGGTCGTCTTTATTTAAGTACCACGTATCATCGATATAATTTACGAATGAGTACTGCTAAGTGTGAATATTGATTGTGTACAACTGTCGTGTAATGATAATTTAACTTGCAATGTGAGAGAAATGTGCTTGTGTGTCTTTTTTGTGACGTGTGTGACATCACTACATAGTATAAAACAAAGTCGCTTTTTCTGTTCCTATGTCCCTATGTATGCTTAGATCTTCAAAACTACGCAACGGATTTTGATGTGGTTTTTTTAATAGATAGAGTGATTCCAGAGGATGGTTTATAAGTATAACACATTGCACCCGTGCGTAGCTGAGGCGGGTCGCTAGTGTACTATAATTGGCTTGTAGGTACATAACAGTATGATGTAGTCTTATAACTATAAAATAATAATTGAAATCATCAGGTTACCGACCCTTACGACGTTACAGGACATTACTATCTCACTAGCTAGTAGTTATCAAGTAGTTTCGGTTCGTTTAGTAGTAGTTTAAAAGAATAGTTAAAAAATGATGTGGTATCGTTGGACACCAGGTAGGCACGAAGTTCCTTCGGCTAATGTAGAATCGACACAAATTGCAATCGCCTCGTGCTTGTCCATGAATTCATGAGTATATACTATGCATTGGCGGGGTGGAGTGGTAATAGAAAGAGAAGGGATGAGAGAACGAAAAGAAAGAGGGAGAAAGAGAAAGGTATGCGACTGTCGCGCCTGCGCACGTCTCATTTAACAGTTTTATTCCACGCACTTTTTTCCACGGATTTTTTCTTACAGTTTTACTATCACAGTTTTTTCAGTTCGGTCGCGCAGCAAATTCCCTATCCCCTCCAAGCCTGCCGTAAGGAACTTCGTTCCAAAAGGAATGAGTCTACTATTAGGGTTATAGAGTAGCAATGTTGAATCCCATAATAATATGATATTCGACATTTCCCTTACCCAAACAGGTTTACTTAAATTAACTTTTCATTAAAACACTTAAGTTTGTATTGCTAGTTTGTGTTTCGATATAAATTTGAAACAATTTCATTAAACTGTAAAATAAAGGGCCCTTAGGCATTTTACGGTACACTGGTTTTTACAAAATAAACCATTTTAAACACTCAATTTATAATTTGAATTTGGGTGTGGACCTTTTTGTAAAGGCCGACACATAACTGCCTTCAATTAAAGGTTAATAAAGGTCATATATACTTGCCCCTTTAGTCATAAAACTCTTATAAGCCTCTGAGTTAAAATGGATTTTATCTCTTTTGGTCTAGTTTAAATGTCAAGATGATAGACAAAGACAAACGAATTATAAACCTGCTTTAGCTTTTATTGACTTATGGCGTTTATGAATACGACGCGTACACATCTATCTTTGTGTGAATTGTTTCATCCGAACTCATGCCTTTTGCGGGCGAGCAAGGATCTTAACAAAATTTGTAAAAGGCTTCTATTTGATTCATACACTAACAAGCATTATAATCCTAATTAAACTTATTACTCTTTTTTATAGAAATAATTCATTCCCTGTTATTTTTGGTTTTACGTATTTGCTTGCACTAGCAAAAAAAAATTTAATTTTCATTTCATTTTAATTTAATCAAATTTTTTCAGAACACTAGTTCTTAAAAAATTTAAATGTGTAAGTGCTATTCGTAAATACCTATTATTGGCTTACTGTTATTTATTTAGCTACTTTTTCTGTTTATTACATAGCTGTTGGTTTTCCATAATAAATAAATAAATAATTAAAAATCAGATATTAAGATGCCACAATCTTTTACACAGATCGTCATACTTACAATATCTCTCTTTTTTGTAGAGCTATAATTTATTTTATGTATGTTTGTTTGTACTTACAAAAATTTTGTGTACCTGTATATAGTGTATCAGTCATCTGGTTCCCTTATTACAAGTTCTGCTTAGTTTCGGTTCAGATGGCCATGTAATACGAACGGACTTCAATGTTTTAACAATTATACAAAACCTTTTTCAGTTGAGAACGTTATTTTTGAAGTCGGTTGAAAAATGTCTTAGTATCAGCCAACATTGAACCTTTACTTCATAGATAGTGCGATGTTAAGAGCCATTCACTTCACGTTATAGCGTTCTATAAAGCGATGTTTGCTGACTCTCGTAAACAAAAGGCTTCAAAGACGTTACATTCACATTGGTTCAGTGTTGTATAACGGGTTTATCTTTTCATTACGATTTTTAATAAGTTTTAAATGTATGTATTAAAGGCCGACCGTTTAACTCGCGTATCGCCATCTGAGGTACAAAGTCATAAAACATTAATTAAATCTCTTAAATAACTATTTAAGCACAGATAAAAGTAATGTGAGACTATTTGTCACTAATATCCATATCTCTTGAATCATCATCACTGTCTGTGCAGCTTGAGGAGTCAGAATCTTGGCGATAGGTGAAGGTCGGCCTATAGAACTCCCTTCGTCAGGAGTGCACCTTTAATCAGAATCCATACGTAGTCACTGTGTGGTGCCAATCAGATGACAATGAACTGTTGGGTGGTTTTGGTCGAGGTTGGTGATATATTTTGCGAAGGGCAAATTGCACTTAAGACTTACTTCGTCTGAGAAATAAAAAATGAATATTTTTAAATATAACGTTGCAGCGAATGTACGAAAAATCTGTCATAAAAATATACCAACTTAAGATAACAAAAAATATCTATATTGTGTCAATAAATAGGTACAATTTTTTTTATTAGGTAAAAGTTATCTATCAAAAACAATCTGCCCTAAACCGTACAAGTAACTTTAAAAATGGAATGTTCTAAGATCATTACTCTCATACGTGTCATTCAAATAGGGAAAAAATAAATGAAAATAGATTAGACGTTGGACAATCAAGAAAATCGAAAAAAAATAAATTAGATCATTTTAATCTATCTGAAATAGCTTCAATATAATTTGTGTGCTGCGGTAGAAACAAATCAGTGGAGGCAAGGGACCAGACAAAAGTACTGCCGTCGTCGTCTTTATTCGAGCGAATCATGACAGTCATTGCAGTGCGATCTATTGCGGAGCAGCGATACATTCTTACTACAAACACGAATAGCATAAAAGTATACTTTAGAGTTAGAAAGCCAAAAACCATACGCTTTTTTTACAAGTAAATTCTTACTCAAACAAATATGAATTTTAGTATACGACCTAATTGCATTAAACATCAAAAAATTATATAAACATGAGTTTTTATGCGAGAAAATTGGTTGCTACTCGACTTAAATTCAAAATAACATATTAAAATATACATAGTTCATTTCTCTTGCCCGAATGCAAGTACATAGTTAGGTCTACACTAGTTTGCTCAAGTAGGCAGCATAGCGGGCCGCAGCGACCTTTGATCTAGATTAGTAAGTGAACCGGCGCCGAGCAGTCTAGCAGCCACTCGGATGCACCACGACACGACACTCGCGGCCCAGCCCAGTGCCCGCCCGCCCTACTGGCGACTAACGAATTCCGCAGCCCATGTAAATCTTTGTTATATAATCTACTACTTAGCCATTGCAATTTTCAATAATCTTCCCGTTTACATTCAGCCCTTACTTCTTTACCTACGTTACTGGGTCAAGAATGTCACGATCTGCCCCCTTCGTCTTGAGACGGTTATGCTTGGTCAACAACAAACATCGGAAAGTGAATTAAATTCCAGTACTAATAAGGGCAAGGAAAGTGAATGTTTTTCTAGGAAGTACGTATAGGGGTTGCGTGCGGCGGCGTGCATCATGGGCGCGGCGTGCCGTGCGCGTGGCGGCGGCGGTACGAGCGCGGGCGCGATGCAGTGGTTGGCGGCGGTGTCGATACGTGTGCGGGGCAGAGTGCGGGGGCGGGACGCACGCGCGGCTCATCCAGTCCGCTGCCGCCGCGCCACGATAGTACACTCGTCCGCCCGCGCCTCGCGACCGCCACGCGGATCTCCGTCTATCATGACTCGCCGCACCCGGTGAGGCGCCGTCTCACGCGCCCCGAATACGCGTTACGTAAGGAACGGTCGCCACCAAAGCGGCCCGGGACCAGTATCGCAGTCGCCTTACTATACATATTATCCGAACTGTATCGCGCGTTCTCTCATAATCACCTTAATATTTCGCTGCAACAGCGGTGGTTCAACGTTGACGGTTCGAACTCGCGTTGCCGTGTTTGCTGGGCGGTATCGTTGGGCGGGCGTTAGGCCCGGGACACCGCGGTCGGGACGCCATGGGGCGCGCGGAGCGGGCGGCGCAGGTGGCCATGCCGCGCGAGTAAGGTGGCGGCCAAAAGCCGGCCAGGGGGCGCCGCGGGCCATCCGGCCTCGCCGACGCGTCCCCGCTGCTCCGCACCCGCTCCGACCCGATGACACATTGAAGTCGAGCAGCCACCATTGCTCGCATAGAGTTGGTCGAGAAATGGGGGCTGACGCCTGTCCTCAGGCCGAGGCAGGAATGCCCCCGGGCCCAAGAGCAAGGCGGAGACCAAAGGTACGTACGGATCATAGATATTAAAGTCGCAACATTCGATGTAAAGAAACTCCATGGCATCTACGGAGGCGGTGAAGTCGTTGTGTTACGATCGTAAAGCAATTTGCGGTAAGGATGTGTCCGCTTGCGTCACCTCCATGTGCGCTGGTACGCGGCAGACGCAGTGGTCGCGGCACGCAGCTCGCTCGACGCTATGGAGTACTTCGACATGTGTTGGTGAGTGCGTGCTCGTGCGTGCGCGTGCACTCGGCTCGTGCTCGCGCCCGCGCCTGCTTACTAACAAACAACACCTAATCGCCTGACATCTGGTGAGTGTCGTTCCGGAATTCAGTTCAAATCCGCTTTGAATCTTTCACGCGACCTATATTTAACTATATAACGTTTAGTTAATATTCACACTTTGTCTGTGTCAGTCGCCCGTTTGTCTAGCGTGGTTATTATAAAATTATGGTAAACCCCACATCCGAAAACTCGGAACGTTTGTTGGAATATTTCCTTTGTCTGGCTCGTCACGCCAGATTGCCCACATTAATTATTCCTGATACAATATCCAGCAAGTGTCCTATTTATGTCATATAGATCATCGAAATATCGGTGATTGAAGCCACTTAGTCTACTTCAACATCACTACGATACGGATTAATACATTCAATAACTGAATCAATAAATATTAAAATAAGTAACATGAGTCACGCTCAAGATCTGCGCTGCGGACCTACATCATGCGCAAATGAGTTATTTGAAATATTATCGGGATGTTCTGTCATTGTTTGGTGCAAACAATGCAAGATACCATCGCTCACATTAGGCGTTGAAACGCGCGGCCGAGCCGATAAACCTTCTAAAGCTCTAACAGATGAATAAACCCAGACGTTGAAATATGGCTCATAAAATAGCTTTAGTAGACATTAATTTTTTCCATCAAATTGATATACGTATGTGGATTACTTTATATTGAACTCGAGAAATACTTTAACAATTAATCTTATGTCTGTCGATACATTTTTTACTACCGCTCAATCCGACATTTATTTAAATACCGTGAATGGAGAAAAATGCAGATTTTATTAGTTAAATTGTGCCGTTTCGTTATACAGAAACAGTTCGTTCTGAAAGTAAGCTCACATAATGCGCATTATGACAAGAATATATATTTCGTTGTGAGTGACGCAGAAGACGCTTATTTAAGACTGAAAACTTAAATTTTGCTGTGGTTGAACACGTTTTGGTGGCTTTTATCTAATTATAATTCAGAAAGCTTTTATAGTGGCAATTTAATCATGATTCTATGAAGATATAACTAACAGGTGTACCTATATTGTACGGGCACAGGTCTTCTCTCAAATATCTTAAGACTGGTACCTTAGTCCACTTACGCTGACCAAAAACGAGTTTGTGGATTTAAGTTTCTCCCGTTTCGTAATAATAATTCACGTAAAGATAACATAACATAGCGTCACGCCTGTATTACCCAAAGACGTAGGCAGAGGTGAACATCACCCACTTTTTGTCGCCTATGTTTAGGTCCCATACTTAATAAGGGGTGAGCAGAAAAGTCTTTATGCTCGACTCGGGAATTGAACTCGGGACCTCGCGAACACGCTTACCACTGGATGACTGAGGCAGTTCATTCTTAAAAGATGTGTGTATCAAGCACAAACCCGCGACATATCAACATTTCAAAGCCGAGCGAGCCACCACTGATGCTCAAAAGTATACACACACAGTGTACATAGCAAAGCTGAAGTTTATTCATGGTATATAGTTATCTTTAGTGTGGTAGCAAATCAGTTGATTGGCATTCGGAACCTTTGAGTGGGTGCGATGCATCTGACTGGCTGTACGAATCTGGCTTGGATCACTGCAATACAGTAACGGCTTTTGGTAATCCCTAACCTCGAATCGTTCGGTTTGAAAGCAGATTTGACTAACTTACATCAGACAGATCTATGTCCTTGTATTTATAATTGGAACAGAATTTTAACAGGGTTTTGTTTATGTCTTTTAGGTTCCTAAAGCTGAAAATATTTGCATGCATTAGTGACATGACTAGTTTTACTTACAGGCAGACAATACTTTCACACCAAGAGCGCAAAAGGCACTATCATCTGGCCGTGATGCAGCGTGTCACTGCAGCAGGCGGCATAATATAAGTTTCTTATTCAAATAACCCGGAACAAATAAAATTTAAATTTCGAATTCTATTCATCGTATTGAAATCATTGTATCAAAATAAAGAGTAGTTAATTTATATCAAAATCACAAAGGAGTATTGATATCAACTTCGAAGAAATTCACCCTCAGAATAATTTCTCAGGCTTTGCCCGCGTGTTTCATTATTTGTTGTATGGTATATTTATACGAAATTTGAAGTGAATCAGACCAAGGACTAAACAATTCTGGAATATTTAATTTTTCAAAAAAAAAACATTTTACACCTGGGGGTAATAAAAAACACGTGTTTCATGATTTCTTTTAAGTTTTATATTTGCCGAATTCGGAGTGTATCGGATTTAAGACTAAACAGATCCAGAAAAACTTTAAGTTTTACCAATGAAACTCATTTTCCACAACCCTTAGGGGTAATTTGGAAAAATAAAAAAACGTGTCTTATTATTTGTCATAAGATTTATGTGTACCAAATTTTAAGTGACTTTTTCTTCCTTGGTCCTAACCAAGGAAGAAAAAATTGCATACAAACTTCACTCCTCTATTTAACCTTCTTAGGGGATGATTTTTGAACATAATAGTAGCCCATGTCCTATTTTAGGTTAAACACTACCTACGTTTCAAATTTCAATAAAATCGGTTGAGTGGTCATGGAGATACGTGGTAACAAACATTCACACACACACTTACTTTCGCATTTATAATATTAGTAGGATAGGATAGGATACATAGAACTGGGACAATTGCCGGCGACGCACAGCGGTCTGTAAGTTGCTGTAGACCGTAACTGCGGACTACACGGCGCAGCACGCCGCGCGCCGTATCACAGCTAGATGCTAGTGCGTTATAGAAAAGTAGCTTTCCGACCACGGTTCCGCCCTCGCGTATGTCAGTTATCGCGCTTTTTCGCAATCGAATGAAAACAATCCTATATCCTTCCTCGGGTCTCAAACTATCTCCACACCAAAAGTACCGAACGAAATTCTCAAAACTATAATATTACTTGCAAATGTTGAATGTCAATTGAAAACTAATTTTCATATTCTCAAAATTCCAAGTTTCGTAAGTGTATCTATGTACCAATGTTATTCTTTATGGGACTTAACACACCACAGCAATTACGTATGTTTCTTTCGCGATCTATCAAAAACTAGCCATCTAATGTTTCTTTTTTGTTAAAGGTAATACCTTCCAATTTAGGGTTAATTAGAAGTCGCATAAAATCGGTTCAACCCTTTTTGAGATATGTACATAAATTAAATCTGTTTGCTCAAAGGCTGGCACCGACCTCAAAAATCTATTCGGTGTATGAACCTATTTAGGAGGACTGGATTTATTAACTGTATAATTATTATTTCACTCTATTGTTTACTTCGATCTTTTTGGAGTCGAACTATTGTTTTTAAATTAATTTGATTTATTATATCTTACCTAGGATCACTTGTATATATTCGTCTATCTAAGCCAATTTGCTCCATCGACTAGAGCAATTGAGTAGGGTACGCATAATTAAAGTAACCGAAAGACGGACTTATAACGTAATTAAATCAATTGTAATGAGTGTAGGTACCATTTTTAAGGGTCGAATTAGAAAATTGAAGAAATTTTTGCAATCAGGTGTAAAGTATTACATTATCTGTACAGAAGTGAATCTGCCGATGAAATCACACAATATTCAATGACCTCATCAACATAGATCACCTTTTATTCTTTTAATAATAATACCATACCGCATTGGTCCTCCTTAGCCAGAATTTGTGGAAACCATTTTTCCTTAAATACGTCTTTTTATGTGTAGACATAATATATACTAACAACTACATATTGCCTTTGGAATATTACATAACAGCGTTTGTAAACTGACGACGCATTTGTAAACTGCGGAATCATACAGTGTGCCTGCGACACAGATACTACAAGCTTTCCGCCCGCGCGTAAGTTGGTTATCGCGCTAAACCATTAAACCTCATTTTGCGCTGTCGGATACAACTATTCTACGTTCTTTCCCGGGGCTTAAACCATCTCCATAACCAATTTCACCCAAATCGGTTCAGAAGTTTTGGCGTGATAGTTACTAAGAGTTACTTCCGCATTCATAATATTAGTAAAGATTTAAATAATGGTTTTGTCGTTATCTGCAATGTATATAAGTACTCTGTCCACTGTGCAATTGCCTTAGTGTCTTAGGGCACAGGGGGTAGCGTGTTGGCCTCTTACCTCGGGGGTTGTAGGTTCAAATTAGGTGGCACCTGGACCAAAAACTTGTCTAATCTCGTGGGGTCAGTTTTAAGTTAAATAACTGAATCAGTGAAGTACCTACTTAATCTTTATATAAACTTAGGTTTTTCTTAATCCAATTCAGTAGGAACACCTCAGATTGGGACTTGGTACATAGTAGTTCTAAATTTTGCTGTATTTTAATCGTTACAAGTATTGCACCTTGTGTATTAAACATCTTTGAAGCAATTTAGACTAATTCAATTAAGTGCTCCTGTTCACAAAAATAGATTAGCTTAATCGCTATGTTATTAGGCTTAACAGTATTAATTACTTCAGTTGCTTTTAGGAAATTAACTACTTACAATTAGACAAAGGTGAGGCCAAAACAAACGTCTAGGCGCTTCATATGTGTTAACCTGTCTTTTTATGTGATTGCCTGTCAGCAGGTTAGGCCAACAGGCAACTACTTATTACACTTAGAACGATGACAGGTCCTATGGCAGTTAAATTACTTGTTGATAGTTGACTTGGCAATTTCTTTTCGTACGAAGTTTTTATGCGGTTAGAGTAATGCTGCTAAAAATCTATTTTTTTTTGTGTCTTTCTATTATACTAACAGTTGTATAAAATATTTACGTGTGAGTACGTACAGCGTTCTAGTCTTCCTCAATGCTAAATAGATTTAAACTATCGTTAATATTATTTATTTAAATTTACAGATATGTATATTGTCCCATTATTACAATATCATTCTTCGCGAAAGTTCTCTCGACCGCAATATGTTTTTGTTTTTTAAACCACCTCTATATTAGAGTGAAAACAATCTATATTAGAACCGGTCGAGACGTTTTTCAACTTAAAATAAACGAACTGAAACTTCAATAATTAACAAACAGTGAATTCCATGGTTAGAGGCGAGGCGCCCAATCCCCTACGCTTACGCTAACGATACAGTTTACTTGTAAAATGTAGGTACACATATATATGTTAACGAAAAAGTATGTAAATTGTCATTGTAACCTAATTGGCCGAAAATTTATATGTTTTAGTCACAGAATCTTACATTTTATATGTCCTGCCTAGGGCATGTTTGTAGCACAGATTTTAAGACATCTCCTTAGTTTGCTCGAAATAGTATACATTTCTTAGAAATTGTTTACAATTACTATGGTTTCATGCATTTCCTGTAACATGCACTTAATCATTGTTATTTAGGTATATCATTATATTGCGGTTACTGATCGTAATAAACATATTATTATAGAACACACGCTGGCCTGTTTATTTGTTAACAATATATCGGAATTGGTAAACATTGTGTGTTGTTTATAAACTGGAATCTACCATTTTAGATTATATGCCACATGAAAAATTTAAAGCCCCCGTGTTCATAAACGTATTTTAAGCTCAATATAGCTAAAATAGGTTTATAATTAGTTTGTCTTTTGTCTGTCATCTTGACATTTATAGTAGTAAGAAAGAGACAAAGTCAATTTTAACTAAAGAGTCTTATAACTTTTTTATTTAGAAGGCCGAGATTTTACTTCAAATGTATCATTTCAACTGTCGTGTATAGAGGAGTCCACACACCAAGGCGCAGGCACAGCTTAGGGTTGATGTCAGCGGTTTTGTTTCAAAAGAATCATGTCGGCATCTTGTACCCGCACGTGTTACTTATTTCGTGCGCCGACAAGGTTTTTGGACGAGATGTGAAGTCACCGACTAACCCGCCGACAAAAAATTCATCTACTATTCCATAACTGTTTTGTCCTTGGTTCGATTCACTTTAAATTCGGTATAAATAAAGCTTAAAACAAATAATGAAACACGTGTTTTTTATTTTTCCAATTTTTTTTATTTTTATCCTAATATTACGCGGGAGAAGCCTGCGAAATTATTCTGAGTTTGATTTTCTTCAAAGTTGATATCAATACTCCTTCGTGCTTTTTAGCTAAATTACTTTTTATTTTGACACAATGACGTTTGATAACTTAGACCGATTATTAGAATTCGAAATTTAAATTTTATTTCTTCTTAAATATTGAATGAAAAACTTACAATGATCATGGTCTAAGAGACGTAGTATTTTTTAAGAAACCCCTATTGATTTATGGATATACCTATGGGTGCTTGCCGATTTCAAAATGTTGCTTACACGCCTACACTACTGAACTAATTTTGTATGGAGATAGTTCGAGACCCGGGAAAGGATAGTTTTATCCGACTGCGAAAAAAGAGATTAATGGTTTAGCGCGATAACCGACATCCGCGGGCGAAGCCGCGGGCGGAAAACTAGTTATTATATATTACCGTCGGGGTTTGGTGTGTAGACTCCATAAAGTTTAAGTTTTAGAAATAAAACTACTATATTATTATTATTATTATTTTATCGCGGTATATTTTAGATTTGCACTGTGAGCTCAGTTTGTTTAAATCGGAACGCAACTTAAATAATAATGTTTGTAGGTATCTAGTCAGTAATAATTGCGATTAATAATTATGGACGTCAAACAGTCGGAATCTAAAATATAACGCGTGGTTCAATGTGTGGTATTCGCGTAAGTCTAAGAAAATCTAATACCTATATAAAATTCTCGTGTCACAGTGTTAGTTACCATACTCTTCCGAATGGCTTGACCGTATTTTATAAAATTTTATATGCATATTCAGTAGGTCTGAGAATCGGCTACCAATCTGTCCACCCCTAACATTTTTTTTATTTTTGTTTTCCATTTTTTTTAAATCGTGGCATTAAAAATACATACAACCCAAAATTTTCACCCGTCTACCATCAACTTGTAATTTTTAATAGCGAAATTAGTAACACGCGGTACGAAGTTCGCTGGGGCAGCTAGTATTTTATAGATTTATCTGACTTAAAAGTGTCTGTACACACAATTTTATTTGTACTTATTGAAACGGATATACGTCATAACAGTCTTGTCACCGATTTATCATTTTTAATAGCTCTCATTTTCGTCGGGAATTAAAAATTCTTATTCGAATAGGAATAGGATGTTTCTGAGATAAGCTAAACGGATTGACCGAATTTGTTGCTTAGCTAAAAACATATTTATAAAATTTTAATTTAGTGTTATAATAGTTGTTATCACTTCCCCTTCCATATTAGGTATTGTTATAGGGTGACTGGTGATTAGTGTAAAATACCAAAATGGACCATGTGATCAATAGGACAATATATAGGGCAACTAGTAATTGGTGTAAAATACTTCAATACATGGTAGTGTTTGTGATTACAAACAACAAGAAACATTTTTTGAAACTATTTCGCTATTTCATTTTGTGCCGTGTAGTAGATACGACCATGATGGATCGTAAAGTAGGGAGGGACGAAGAGGGGCGCCGCGGGGCAGAGCGCGCCAATTATCTCGCGCTGTCGCGTCGTCTGTACAACGCGACTGAACATTAAATAGCCAATTTACTTATTTATAAAAAAAAAATTGCTTAAAAAGGTTACTTTGGGAAAATTATAATCATGAACACTACCACAGTATTTTACACTAATTAACAGTCACCTTATCACGTTAACCCTTTCAGTGTCCCACTGCTGGGCACGGGTTTTCTCTCAACTATGCTACGAGTTGAGAGAGTTTAGGCCTTAATCCACACACGTTGGCCAAGTGCGGCTTGGTGGATGTCACAATGAATAGTCCTCGAATGATTAGTTCTTAGACATGCCGGTTTCCTCAAGATGTTTTCCTTCACCGATATTGAGCAGCGGAGATGAAACAACTCACACAAAGATGTTTGGGTACGACTGGAATTCGAACCCGTGACATTATGTTTCTAAGACGAGGCCCGTACTGATGCGCCAGCGCTGCTCGTACCTGCGCCACCGCTGCTCTAGTCACCTTATATAATGTACTATTGATTACTTGATCCATAACATCTCTACCCAAATAAACAAAGTTTTTCCTTAATTCTGTGTACCGGGAGATTATATTACACATTTTTTTACCGCCAATAATAATTTGTTTTCAAAAGGTCATAAAGTTAAAGAACAATGAGAAAAGGGTACTGTTGACTGAAGAAACCTACTCGTAACAACAGCTGAACACCGAAGTATATTAAAGTTTATAAAAACAGAGGCCTGTAAAATAAGGCGAAACTTTTTCGAGGGCGGAATAACCGATTCGTGTAAGCTCTGTTCACATGGTTAAATTTACCGCGATCAAAATTATAATATTTGCAACAAAAACACAAAAGCGACTTTAAACGTTATTATTTGAATTGTGCGTTTAGGAAAATTACTCTTATAATTTTGGCAGGGTGCTTAGCGGAAACAGTGACGCTTAATTAGACATTGCTTGCAAACTACTTGTCAGATCTTGTTCAGTTTTAAGTGGAACCATACGAAAAACATCAGCTTTCAAACAAAAAAAGAATCTTAGAAATCGGTTCACATATAAAAAAGATATGAGCTAAAAAAAACATTAAAAAAACATATTGTCGAATGGGATACATGGGTGAAAAGGGTTGATGGTTTAACTTTAGCGCTTGTATATTTTTCAGATCTACCAAAACATTTGACTAGTACTTGCCACGCGTTAGCATAGATATGTCGTAGCCTAGAATTGATTATTTTATGAAGTGGCCAACCATTTACTGTTGATCCCCAAATGGGTTAAGTCTCGACACTTGCACGAAGTCTCAACGGACGTAGCCGCAATACCACTTCCAACTCAAGGGTTACACGAAACGGCACACGGGCCGCGCATTACCGCTCTAAACGCATAAATCCATAATAGTTCGCACATAGCTTATAGCTTCAACACAGGAATGAGTTCAGTAGAGCCTCACTCCTGACCACTGTTCTAGGGCGTAGAAACTGACTCCCCATTTAATTAAATGGTTCTATTTTATCATCTCTTCGACCTTTTTCATTTTATTTTATTTTATTATTCAAAGAAAACTTACAGCTAATACATATATAGTATTGTCTTAGAATTATGCGAATATGAATATTAGGTATAGTGAAGTAATATAATTGGTAGGTACATACATAGTAGACAGCTTACACATTTACGATATAGTAACACTACGTCACTTTAATTATAGGATTATTGGAGGATATTGAATATTACTACGATTACTGAAGACGAAGGAAGGGGAAATGAAAATTAAATACACATTATATAAATAGCTAAGCTAAAAATTACTATAATAAACTAAGCTATTGCAATACCTTAAACAAGCTAGCACACATAACATTCTTTAATATATCTCAACTACTTGATTGTCCCACTGATGAGCACGGGTCTTCTCTCAGCTGTCTTTCGAGTTGAGAGAGTTTACTCCTCAATCCACACACGCTGGCCAAGTGCAGGTTGGCCGGATGTCACATGTCCTCGAATGATTAGTTCTTAGACATGCCGGTTTCCACGAAGCTTTGAAGAAGAAGGCGATATCATCATTGCTCATTTTATCATGTAGCCAGCTAAAATTGATCATATCATTAACACGTCAGAATGACGAATGACCATCAACAATGGCCATCATCATCAGCTTATTCTAGTCCACAGCTGGACATAGACCTCTCATAAGCACCGCAGCCTTTCACATACAGTTCTTGCCGGTCGCTTTGCCGAGATCATCATATTGTCTGAAAGTGTTTGCCAAATCGTGGTCTCCACTCAAGAATTCGTTTACCCACTGCTGCTTCAGCTTACTAATCCGGTGGACTATGTTGATTACATTATATGTCACTATGTCGTTTTGCCATAACATTAATGTACATACTATGCGTTATCATTAAGAATAGGACTGAGAATACCAAATACCAAGCAAAAGTAGCGTCAGCACAAAATATAATATTAAACATAAAAACTAAGGTAAAAATATATGGAAGTGATTTATGAAGAAAAAAGTATGTAGCTACTTACTTAAGTGATATTTACTTTGAAACTTTCGCGTTGCATTATTAAATATACAAATTTATCATAACGGGCAATTAACGCGTTCACCTTTAATTTGACTTTACGTTTCGACACTGGTTGCACCTGTCGTGGTCGCAAGCAGAAGCAAGCTAAGTGATATTGCCATAGTATATAAGATGCCACAAACTTGTACACCAATCCTCAGAAAGATAAATACACAGACATTTTAACTTATAACACCGTTTTTTTTAACCAAATTAGTACAGACCTAATATATTTTGGTACATATTGGACGCCAAATCCCCAATCTCACTCAAACCGCATTATGATACATGCATTCTATTATTTTCATCTAGGTAGATGTAATTATTTTTTCAAACAAACGTTTTTGCCCACCGTACTAAATAATAATAATATGAAGTTGTTGCTCATTTCTATCCAAAATGGCGGGTTTTCAGTTCTATTCTTAATTGAATCGCATAGTATACCTGCCACCCAAAATTCAAGCGTTCGCTTAGTTTGGTAAACAGCATCAGTACATTGTACATTTACTCGTACATAGTTATAAGTCACCCTGTAAACATTATTATTTTGCGACAGTAAAAGACTTTAATTATATTATGCTCGTTTATTGAGTGACAAGTTATCTTCAACTGCAACAAAGTTATTAAACTATTAATATTTTCCGTTCTATCATCGGTCAAGTACCATCGATATATGGAAAATCCACGGGTACGCATAAAACCCTTTGCTTCTACTTTTATTGTGCGAACTACCAAGTTGTAGAATTCGCTACCGGCGTATCTGTGTCCTGATAGCTATAATCTGCCTGTCTTCAAGTCATGAGTGATTTGGCATTTACCAAGTAAGCGTATTTCATCGTAAACTGCATCATTGCTTAACAACAGTAAAGTTGTGGTCAAGCTCATGCCTATTACAGTATAAAAAAGTGACTTTTGTCGAATACCTTGTCAAAATAAACACAACACGTTAACGGTTTTGGAATTTGAACCCGTACACCGTCAACTTATCTAATTAACGATTTAACAATAAAATTATCCAAACAGACTAGGTATCAATGCACCCTAATGTAAACTAATCCATAAGGTACAAGGAACGCGAAAGTCGTGACTGCCCCTACTTCAGAGGACTTAGTACGGCTTTCAAAGATAATATGAAAATAATGTTGAGTTACTAGATTCACCTATATTAATTTTACTCTAGAAACTGAAAACGGTCTTTATTTGTTGGTATTCATCTGAAATCTTTAGGATTTAGAAACTGATCGGTTTATCTATCTTGTTTCAACCTTGAAGTTGTTGTAGAATAAAATGTTATGTTTTTTGCGAATCTTGTATATTTGCAGATATCTATAACACCTCATATCTGCCAAACAGGCGACAGTTAGTAAGGTATATATAGATTTATTTATTTATTTAAAATTACAATCGTTAACTTACAGATACCCGAAAAGTTATATTTCAAAGGCGAGGGCGATACCGCTGCGCCACTGCAGCTCATTAAGCGCTTTCTTAAAATAAACAACAAAATCAATCAATGATAAAAATAAAACCTAATAAAAAAAACAGGAACCAACTTCAGTGTTCTACCAATAATTTAAAAGCCGCTCAACAAGTTTTGATAAAATTTTAATACCACCACCAGGAAAGTGTACCTTTGAAACAAAAAAGAATTGTCAAAATCAATTCTTAATTGGCGGAATCATCGCGTATCATACATACAAAAAAAAAACATACAGTCTTCAGTATTTTTGAAGACTTTCAAAAAATCAAGCTCAACCGATTATTATAAAATCTAAATAGTACCACCAGGAAAGAGTAGGTACCTTTTGAAACAAAAAAGAATAATCAAAATCAATCCATTATTAGCGGAATTGTCGCGTAACAAACATACAAAAAAACATACTCTCTCTTTTTGAAAACGTTTAAAAATAGATACTTCACTTTACGCTCTAAAAACAACCTAACATCCCACCATATTATTAAACATCACATTTTGTCATACAGTTGAAACCAGCTGTGTTTAACACTCGCAATTAACACACGTTATATATTTAGCGATAAACAGCCAACAACTGGACCGATTTTAATAAAACCTTGACAACTGACATTGAAACAAAAGTGTGGGTAATTTATATATGTCCAATAACAAAAGCAACCCACTTTAACAGTTAAGTGTTAGTCGATGTGAATACTAAAAATCATTCATGAATGAAATTATATTAGAATTGGTAGTTTTATGTGGTCGTTAAACTTGTTGAGAAATCGTTAAGGCACTATTTCATTAACTACTCGTAGCGGTGGCGCAGCGGTACCGGACTCGACTTTATTCTTCTCCTAGCCGTGTTTCGGCTAGTGGCAGGTCTGAGCTGACTAGCCAAGTACGTGATTTGTATTTTGTACTGACAAAGCGTTCCGTATTAGCTATGCTTAGCTATGTATTATTATTATTAGATACCAGAATCGAATCACCACCCTATTATTTGACACCCTATTATTGACCAATAGCTTTTAACAAAGTCAGAACAACATTTTGACGATTTTGGTTTATTTGTACCAAAGGTCCTAAAATACCTATATCTATTACCTCACAAAGTTTCAAATTTCAAAATAATTGCAACAGTAGTTTTTTTGGAGTAATATAGTCGGAAGTTCTTAAGAGCGGCATAAAACTAGGCCGTACTGAAAAATAGCGTTGTGTAGTTCCGATATTCTTAATATCTGCGGTCGATATGATGTAATGAATGTATTCAGTAATAGGAATATGAATATCTCACCCTAATACGTGATAGTATATAAATGATAGTGAAGAAGTCAAACTCATGTCCTTTGCCTGATCACTTACCAGTCACGTTGGTCAGCTCGTTCCATCAAACTCTGCGAGTAATACTGCTGCAGAAATAACATGGCTTGGCCTTTAAGATTACAATATTAAATATTGAAATGAGTAAGACATTAAAAAATTAAAAAATCTTTATTTAACATAGATATAGTGTACAGTAGGTCATAGCATTCCTAGACCCTACTTAAATCATACATCTCTTTCCGTCCGGTGTTATATTAAATTAAGTAAAGATGTTACAAAGTAATTATTAATAATGAGACAGTTAACAGATACTAATACAATAATTAATAGAAAATTTAAGAAAATGTGCGTGTGTGTAAATGACAGGGCCCATAAAAAGGGAAGATTTATGCCCCTTCCCTTTATGGCATTTAGGTGTATTCCATTTTATGTATCGTTTGGAACGTGACGTATTTTTGGTATAAAGAGCTGTTTATCTTACAGTGACTAGTAATTAGTGAAGGTTATAAATAGATACATTCCAACGTTCGTATGCAAACAAACATTCGCGAACTACATCGAATAACAAACAATGTAATTAGGTTATTACAAAAAGACTGATACCTTCGCTTGATACATACCTTGGGGCTGAGTCACCTTCGTCCGTGGGTGTACACCTTTAACTGAATACTCACACATGGTCCCCGGGTGGTGCAAATCAGGTGACATTCAACTGGTGGTAGGCTTAGGCCGTGGTTAGTGACCACCCACCAGACAAAGCCGCACTGCTGGTGACACCATGCAGAGAGGGTGGGCCAGAATTGTTGCTCCTTTAAGGTTCCTAACCAAATGGAGGCTCATTCCGCTGCTACCTTCTCACCGATGATCATTGGTACTCACGAGTGAATCGGTGTACTGGGCTGGCACGTTCTATCGTAGATTACATCATTGCTTAACATCATGCAAGATGTAGTCAAGCGCCAGCCTATCGAAGAATAAACAAAAAAGATTTATACAAAAAGAGAGTATTTTATCGTAGTTTTTGTTTGTCAAACAGTAAAATACTATACCTAAAAAAGTAATTTTATTAATAGACTGGCCGGTGAGACACTTCATTTTCACGCTGCAGGACGTGGGTTCGATTCCCATGTAAGACAGACATTTGTTTATGTCTGTTTGTCTTTTGTCTGGGTGTAATTTATCTACTACTAGCGGACCCCGCAGAAGTTGTCCTGCCCGGTAAAGCAATACCACCTGCCGGTCCGAAAATAGTTTACGACCGATTCTCAGACCTGTATAGATATGTATAATATTTCATAAAAATCGGTCAAGCCGTTTCGGAGGAGTTTGTTTTGTTTTTTTTTATTCTTCTCTGCGTAAGAACCATTCTAATACTTCAAGGAATATTCTAAAAAAAATAAGCGAAATCAGTTCAGCCGTTTGCTTAGCAACACATTTAGTGATTCATTTTTATTACCTACCTACTTATATAGAGAAAAGTAGTACATGTATGTCAGTTATCTGGTTTCCATGACTCAAGCTCTGCTTAGTATGGGATCAGTGTGGTGTGTTAATCCTCCCAGAATATTATTATATTATTATTATGACTTTTCAAACTGCCTCGTTGGTCCAGTAGTATGCGTGTTCGCTTAATAACCGCGAGTAACCGGGTTCGTTTCCGACTTTTCTTATAAAGAGAATCTTAGTTAGAGCTCAAAGTTGGGAATTGTGCCGTTACCCTTATGGGTCGTAATAATAGCCAGCGAATAGTGGGTGATATGCGCCTCTGCCTACACCTTACAGTAATACAGGCGCGATGCTAAGATTGGAATCGTTGCCGTCTTTATGAATCTGTTTTCTGTCTATTATTGTTGTATCTCACTTTGGCTCACACATGTTCGACTGGCCATTATGTTTTATTACAAAAACAAACCCGGCCGATTCAACCATAGACTATTATTTTGATACCGTTTCGTTAATACATCAAACTATACTCAGTCCAGTGATTTATTTTCTCCTTGACAGTTCACTGACAAACCTATTAGTGAAGTCCTAATGCGTTTTTATCACGACTTTAATTTTCTTACAAATCGAGCCACGATTTTTTCTAAACAAAGCCGCACCGCCAAGCCGGCCTTGCCGTGCTCCGGTGCGATGTCTGGTGACACCATTTAAGAGGTGGGTCGAAATTGTTGGTCCTTTATGGTTTCGACCTTAAGCAGTCTCATTTCACTGCCACCTTCTCACCGAAAATCATTCGTAATCACGAGTGAATCGGTACATTGGGCTGGCGCGTCCCATCGTAGACTACATCAATGCTTAACATCTGGTAAGTTGTAGTGAAGCGGCAGCCTATTCAAGAATAAAAAAAATTGTAATTTTTTTTTAATTTATTTAACAAACAGCCATCGGACTGCAATGTTGTTTTTGTTAGATGCAATACTAACTTAGGGATAATTTTAAGACACGTCAGAATCAGTTTGGCCATTTTTGAGATATAGGCACACATTTAAGTTTTTAGTTCAATTATGTCACATTATGGGTATCGTTTTTCGAAGTTCCGAGGACGCAGATGATAAAAATGATCTATTTGGAGAACCAAGATGATGGATGACATTTTCAAAAAAATGTGTCCGGTGTCGTTTTTAAGGTTAACAAGGGTGAAGATTACGAATGATATCTATTTTTAGTTTCTGTCATGGCGGAAGTAATTTTTAATAGTACTGTTACGTGAATACATCACAGGTATCGTAGAGAGTGAAAGAGAATAAGAATTAGTGGTGAATAGGAATATTATTTAAAAAGGATTGCATAGGATAACATTCACTTTGAGACGCAAACCAATATAACTGTCGATATTAACTAATAAATTAATTTATAGACGGAGATCGTTTCTACTTACAGGGTTATAACGATTGTTTGTCACCTTTTTCTTTACTTCGACCTTTGTAAAGTCGAACTTGTTTTTGATCACTCAAATATTTAGTATTTTACACTACTTAGGTACCTATCACCCTGTTATGTCTTGGATTCTCCAGGCATATAAGGGTATAGAATCTCCTAATTAACCACAGCACTGATGGTTATGCACTCCGCGCGCACGTCCGCTCACCTCGGTGGCTAAAAAGGTAATGGCGGCCTCTTGATGGCGGCATGTTGATTCGGAACTCTAAAAATGATTTGAAGTTCGTGTTATGACGAGATTCGAAGTGGTCAACTTGCAAAGTAAAGCTGGTATTCACCTTGATGTTATCCACGATATCTTTAGCTTTAGGGTAGGTAATGATGTAATCTGGACAGGTACAGCAGTTGTGGGTATCGTTGGACGTAGTAACATATTCGGTCCAGATAGCACAGTACCACATTGGTTCCGACTAGGAGGCTTCTTCCTCTTCTTCTTCTCCACCACTACGAAGCCTTGTCCCTCTTGGCGTTTACTGCAATATGCTTGTTATTTGTTATGTTGCTATGTTGTTTTTGTTCGACTCACAGCTACTATGCTTACCCCCTGTTGATTAATCTACAACAGAGGAATGCCCATCTCTGTTTACTATAATGGCCCCTAGACATCATAGCGAAGCGTTAACTACAAAGAACAAAATGTATGGGGTTGACATAAAATTGTCCCGTGACTTTTCGAAAGTCAATGTCGGTCCCATACACCGTCGGGTCTAGTGGAATTCACAATTTTTTTACAGTTTTGAATCAATTCAGAGACAGTAAAAATCAGTTGGAATTTTTATTTTATTCTATAACGTTGAAAAATATATATAATATATTGGCTATTTTTAATTCATAATTTTGACTGTAGGGTGAGCATGAACTATTTTTACTCTCGTCTTTCGATATAGTCGAAATGTCAAAGCGTATTTTTGTATGGAAAAAAACAACGCCATCTGTTCACTTTCCATAGAAAAATACGGGTAAACGTTACGACCATATCGAAAGACGAGAGTAGAAAAAGTTCGTACAGTTTGTTGTTCTATAACATAACATGCGGTAATTGAAAAAATAACGGCCTATAAAGTCGGCGAATTTTTTTTAATACTAATATACTAACTACGGTACTATTTAAACCTGAGAATTGTAGAATTGCGGAATAATTTCTGCAGAGACCATAAATAAAATTTTATAAATAAAAGTGTTTTACTACTACTAAAGTGATTGCACACATAAAGTTGATGATGTTTTAATAATTTGAGGAACCATATTAAAACTAGGTATCTACTATTTCAAATATTAAGTTATACAATATTATTGTGTTTTTAATTCATAATTCACTAGCGGACCCCGCAGACGTCGTCCTGTCCGGTGAAGCGGTGTCGCTTACCGGGTCCGATACATTACGACCGATTCTCAGACATACGGAATATAGATATATGATTTCAAAAAAATCGGTCAAGACGTTTCGGAGTAGTTTGTTTGAGAACAAATATCGATGTTCTTCTTTTACTTTTTACGAAATCTATTCTATACAATGCATTTTTATATTATTTGTACATGATGTAAACTAGATCATTGCAAAAAAAATTGAAACACAAAGTAACAGCTACATACGTATTTATCACCAAAGCTTCACGGTCACATCATTAATCAACACTCAAAGTAGGTAAGTTGTAAATCTAAAGCTGTCGTAAAATTATGCTACAAATTAGAGGGACATTATCACAAGTAGGAACCGCAATGGCATATAATCGGTCACGGCTTTGAGATATAAAGTCTCGAATTCAATCCCCGGTCGTGCCCATACATTTTTGAATTTTAATGGGAATTATTTTTTCGCCGCTGTGCTGCTCAATGTCGGTGATAATTATAGATAATCTTCTTTAAACATAAAAATCATTTGCTGTTTGTTAGTCTCGCTAAAACTCGAGAACGATTGAACGGATTTATCTTATCTTGGTCTTGAAATGTTCGTGGAGGTCTAGGGAAGGTTGAAAAGGTGAGAAAAATTCGAATAATTGCCGGGAAAACCCAAAAACAGCCCTTTTCTTTTTCCCATACTAATGTTTTCTAAATAAAATGTAGAGTCAATTTTAATTTTATTGCTATTAATTTAAAGTTAATATTATAAATGTGAAACTAACTCCGCACGTCAAAACTACTGAACCGAATTGGATGAAATTTGATATTGAGTCCCAGGGAAGGACGTACAATACTTTTTATCTGACTGCTCAAAAAGAGGTTAAAAGTTTAGCGACATAACCGCGGGCGGAGACGCCACCCGTAAGCTAGTAAAAATTAATGGTTATAAAATAAATAATATTTTATCTACTTAACCAAAAAGCCACTTAACTATTTTTAAACTTGATCTTGAATTATTGTGACTGATTATGTTATTATATGACAATAACAAGAATACCATTTGGCACTAAAACGTAAACTTAATTGCAACTGCACTACAACTTGATCGCAACCGCACCGCAACTTGATCGGCGCGTCAAGAAATTACGTGAATTAGCTTACAGTTGCTGATAAGTATCGGATAACTTATTCACAATTTTTGTCCTTTTCACTTGATATAAATTAATACGGAGACATAACTCGTGAATAAGGTCTCCAACACTTATCAGCAACTGGTGAAACTGGTTCTTATTTTATCTACATGTTAAAACAATTCAAAATGTACATTTCACTTCAATTTTTAAAAATATTTGGCGTCCACCGAATTTGACAGTTATTCTGCGAAATACATTTCACATACGTGATCGATCACAAAGACATCCACAAAGAATCTTGTAACATATGTCAAACATATAACATTGCTCAATGTAAGTAACATATGACGGGCCGGTGGCGTGGTCGGTAAGATACTTGCTTTTCACGCTGCAGGTCGTGGGTTCGATTCCCACCCGAGACAAACATTAGTGATGAACATTTGTGTTTATGTAGAGTCTGGGTATAAAAATCTATTATAAGTATATTATTATATTCATAAAAGAAACGTATAATACATAAGTATAGTATATACCAGTTATCTGGTTTCCATAACACAAGCTCTGCTTAGCTTGGGACCAGATGACCATGTGTGTTAATGTCCAAAAAAAACGTTGTAAATGCCAATGTCACAGCACTGCAATACAGTCTACATACAGAATTTGGTTAGACGTCATATCACTGCCCGCGCCACTTTTAAAGATTTAAGTTCGAGTTAAACTTAAAATTGAAAAGTACTTGTTAATAACTTTAAGTATTAAAACAATAAATATTAATTCTGAAGTCAAATTCCTACTACGTATAATAATCATCAATTGCGCCAAATACTAACTACATTTTACTAGGCCTTAATCCACACACGCTGGCTAAGTGCCGGTTGGTGGATGTCACATGTTCTCAAATGATTATTTTCTTAGATATGCCAGTTTTCTCACGACGTTCCTGCACTGATATTGAGCAGCGGTGATGTTAGAATTAACACATAGATGTGTGGGTACGACTGGGAATCGAACCCGCGACCTTAAAAATCTAAGGCGAGGCCCGTACCGCTGCGCCACCGCTGCTCATTTCGCTAGATTTTTTCCAATTTCTACTGTGGTCGGCTCCCAGTCTAACCTGTTGCGGCTAGCTACCAGAATTAAATGAGCCCCTGCCATCAAACCTCCAAACACTTAGGAAATCGTACCATAGGGAAATGTATATTACGCTTCTGACTACCTTCAACGACTCCCCTGGACAGCACTTTAAGCCGTAGGCCGTAGCCCCTCAACCAACCAGACACCGAAACAAATCTTTGTTGTTACACAAAGGCTCTCCGAAGTGAGAGTCGAAATTGCTACCTCTCGGGCACGGTATAGTCCACTCGGTCGTCAACATCTTTGTAATATACTCCGGTGATATACGCTTTTAGATTACACGTTTTGTAGAAATCCATAAAATGCGTCTAAAAACATCACAGGCAATATGTACTTTATTAACGCAAAATACAAACAATAAGAAACTCAATATTGAACTAAACTTATTGAGAGAGACCTCTATTAATTCTAAATTAAAAATCACTTTTTTTACTTTTTTCCTTTTTTCCGGGCTAAGTTACCTTCGTCCGTGGGAGTGTACCTTTAATCTGTGGTCCCCGGGTGGTGCAAATCAGGTGACAATCAACTGGTGAATAATTATGTTTACTTACTGGTAATCAACACGGCTTCGGCCGTGGTTACTGACCAACCACCACAAAAAGCCGCTTTGCCGTGTTCCGGCGTGATGTCCCATCGTAGACTAAGTAAATCATTACTTAACTTCAGGCAAGTTGTAGTCATCGCAAGCCTATTTCATAATAAAAAAAGAAACCTTCAGCTTTTTTAACTCAAACGAATTCCGTCTAATTCACCTTAAAAACAAAATCGCATACACACACAGACACGTGAAATTTTTAACACCTCGTCGTTTTTAACACTTCCATACATAAATAGTTTTAACTTACCATATACTAAAATAACTTCTTAAAACTTTTCTACAAAAATCCATAAGCATTAACTCCTAGTAACACCTTATTTATTTATTGCGGTAAAAATTTAAAACAAATACTAATTTTATTATTTTTTTGATACATGATCCAAAGAATAATACTTTTTTTGACCACGAAATGAATGACGTGTATTTCGCCAATCCCTGTATCTTTTACCGTTTTTTTGCCAATTTCCGGTAATATGTATTTTCATAAATTACCACAATTTTTTATGAACCACCACCTTATGAAAAGTTAACGGCGGCGCGTTTTGCGATTTCATTGTTCATTGCGTATTTGCTTTAGAAGTGTCTAAAGACAAGTGAACGCGACTGGGCAATGAACTACAAAATCGCCAGTCGCACGGCCCAACGCAGTGTCCCGTGGCCACGGCGTAATCTTGATTTCACTACCATCATTTTTATTGCGTGTTCTTGTCATGCGTTTTATCATACTTTACGGTATCAAAGTTTTCAAAACGGTTCAGTTTTAATACCTTTCAAACTAAAAACGTTCCATAAAGTCCGGTCAATTCAGACATCAAAATAGTGGTCAAGTAACAAGAATTCCCGGATAGCCAAATATTGGTGCAGAGCCTGGGGTTTACCATTACAAATAAAGTTTTAAAAATCCCAATCGACCCTATGTGCGCTTCAAAAGTTATTCGGCGTCAAAGGTAAAAATTTGAAATTTTAAGGAACTTTTTCGATAACGGTAAGTTTTATAAAAAAAACGAATTACTTTTGAAGCACAGATAGGATCGATTGGGATTTTTAAAACTTTATTTGTAATAGTAAACTCAAGCTCTCCACCAATATTTGGCTTTTCGGGAATTTTTGTTATTTTAAATGTCTATATTGACCGGACTTTAAGAAATGAAATGAAAGCTTTGTTGTGAACATGAAATGAAGAAATAAAATGAAGTATTCAATCAATAAGAAAAAAAGAACCGACTAGTGGAAAATAGTATAATTATCTACATCTGTTGTGTAGGTGCTATCTTATTTACTAATATAACACCGACATTAATTAACAGAGACAAATAAAAGATATACGTAAACATCTGTCTGTCCAGCAAAGCGCAGCGCGCGATGCGACGGGTGCTGCGTGCCGTGAGTACCACGGTTCGTTTACCGGCTGACGCCGTGTAACCTTTCCTCATTCGCACAAATCAATTGAGCCATGATAACCGACATGATATTTAGTTTCTTCTTAATCTTTGTAACTACATAAATGCCGCGGTTTTTCCCAGACAATATTTTTTCGGTTGAAGTAGAAATTACTGATTAGTTTTGCCGGTGCTTCTAATTGTTTACAAACCTAAATCGTTTATTATTCTAAAGGAAATACCTACAGGTATAGGTAAACTTGCCGTTAGCTGCACATCCGAGCAATTCAGAGCACTTTCTAATTTTACAATAATTAATAAATGTACCTGACAACAAAAAATAAAACAGTCTCCAATCACTACAGAGTATAAAACAAAGTCGCTTTCTTCTGCCTGTCCATATTTATGCTTAAATTATATAAAGTTTTTAATAAATAGAGTGATTCTACAGGAAGGTTTATATATGTAATACATGCATTATATTGTAGAGAAACACTGATAAATTTAGAGGTTTCTAATGTGATGTCGAAAATAAACACATTTTTTTCGCTTACATTGCAAATGCTGGCTGAACCCGATAAATCGAAACAATGTACTACAGTATTGTACATCCTAAAAAGGTCAGCAACACAGTCCGCGATGGTGTGTCTATCTCATAAGGATAACCCACAATAACTATTTTTTATTCTATACGTTTCACGGAAAAAAATGGCTAATTTACGAAGTGATTTTAAGCAATACAGCATTAATTCTTATCCAATTAGGTACGTTAAATACATTGTCCATTTAATATAGATCAATATGGCCCTTTACAAATTTCTGAAGATATTACAGATTTAAAAAGCGGGGACATATCGGTGCGGCGGTACCAGCACCGACGCGCGCGGCGCTTGCTGTTTGGATTGTCTAATGACAAAAAAGCTGTAAATACTGATACCTTGCTATATTTAGTATCAGCATTGCAACCGTGCGAAGACGGGGCGGGTCGCTAGTATAGTAATATTTTTAACCCCGCATTTTTAATTCCACAACTTGGCAGTTCGCACAGTAAAGGTGAGAGCAAAGCGCTTTGTGCGTCCCCGTGGATTCTCACTTTATATCGATACCTGAACTAGTCTGATGAAAGAACGGGAATGGGGACTTAAGCTTTTTTTTATTCTTCGATAGGCTAGCGCTTGACTACAACTTGCCTGATGTTAAGCAATGATGTAGTCTACGGTGGAACGCGCCAGCCCTGTTTACCGATTCTCTCGTGATTACGAATGATTATCGGTGAGAAGGTGGCATTGGAATGAGCCTCTTTAAGGTTAGAAACCTTAAAGGAGCACCAATTCCTACCCACCGTCTCTGCATGGTGTCACCAGACATCGCACCGGAACACGGCAAGGCCGCTCGGCGGTGTGGCTTTGTCTGGTGGGTGGTCACTAACCACGGCCGAAACCTACCACCAGTTGATTGTCACCAGATTTACACCACCCGGGGACCACGTGTGGGGATTCAATTAAAGGTTTACGCCGACGGACGAAGGTGACTCAGCCCCCTAAGCTCGAGTAATTCTAATGCACACTCTCCATAGTTCATCCAATAAAAGACCGAAAGAAAAAAAATGCAACTTATTATAACAGTTACATGAGAAACGTTATTGAGAAAAATCTATTCAACACAGTCAATAACTAGCAATTAATTGTGGCAAACTAAAATTGCCGCTATTCTATTTGTTGTTGATGTCTGGTTTAAGATAAATATAATTGAGTGTCGTGTTAAGATAATTACAATAAACAATAAAATAATACCCTAGGACCATAATCACACACGGCCATCTAATTCCAAACTAAGCAGACTATGTGGACTATGGAAACCAAACTACTGATAAATACCAGACTTTTCTCTTGAAAATATATACTAAATTTAATCAGTAATCACCTATATGAATGATAGATAATTACACTCAGACTCAAGACTAAAAGACTTTTTCATGTAACAAATGTTGGTCATGGGCGGGAATTGAACGTGAGACTTGCGGCTTGAAATTTATGTATCTTGCTAATAACGCTAATCGGCCCGTCAATCAAATATCTCGCAAAACATCGATTTTTTTAGGAGTAGAAATAAAAATAGTTCACAAAATTAAAATCAGGGCATAATTTAACTACCTTAGCAATTGAATTCTAGTTTGGTGTTTGTACTTACGTAAGCTTTAACAATGTCAGATTATACGAATTTTTTTTTACACCTAGAACGATGTGTGTATGAGAGAAATACATTTATAATAAAAATCAATGCGTCACCAACTTCAATCAGCTTAATTCACGTTTCTTTCATATTTATTTTATTCATTTAGAATTGGTTTCATCGTTTTTATGAGAATTTCACTGGAATTTTTGTCGTCCTGGTTTGGCTATGCCGCAAAACTTTATACCATTTTTATACCCCATTATGAAACTGGTAACCTTTTCAGAAAATAAAAAATAAATTATGTTTATTTTTTTTGCTTTCAAACCAATGTAGACTTCTGTGTAATGTAAAAAAGCTGTTTCATTATGTGCCACATTTTGTTCAAGCCTTTTGTTCTAAACCTTCATTGCACAACCAATTCAATTATATTTTTCTTTTAACCATTATAACCGCTAATCTAAAATTATTCACATAGCTTTCTGTACCCTGAGTAGGTACGAGTTGTCAATATGAAAAAAATATGGAATACTATCTTGAACTCGGCAAAATCTGTTTTCGAATTCATTATTTTCACGTCTTCGAATCCAAACGTTTTTATTCGAAATTTCATAAAATTCCATTTAATTTGAAAAAAAATGCTTTTTTAGTGCTTCCTTTTTATCGTCGAGTAACCGTCTAAATCTATGACGTTGGAGTTCAAACTATTTGCAAACCAGTTATAATCAAAAATTTTCGATATAAAAAAGGTAACATACAGACAGATTTATTTTCACATTTATATTATTGTTTGATGAATGTTATACGACGAAATTTAGAGGACTACGTCCCGGAGGTTCGGCTGGAGCCTTAGTCTAACGCGGTTTTTCGATGGAGCCGGACCTGAATCATGGCTTTTATATGTATCGCAGGTCTCCTGCGGTACTGCTCATTTTTTCAAGAACGTAGACCGGCAATTAGGAATATTGCAGGTTTGCCGCGTCACCGAACTGACCTTACCGGCCCTAATAATAGGCAACTTATTGCCCAGCGAAAGGAAAGGTACAAAAAATTTATAGTTTTGCATATGTGTAAAAATACTTGATGTTTTCTTTATAATTAAAAGTGCAAATTTAAGTGTAATAAAAAAATACTGTAGCGTCTTTATTAAAAACTTAATGAGGATTATTTATAGATAATTCAAAATCGGAGTTGGGTTTAAGTAGGTAGTAAACTAGGAAGAAAGAAGAATTCCGTTTACTTGATTTTAATTATACTACCATTAAGGCATCAACTAAGCACCTAAATTCAATGATTGTCAAATAACTTCAGCCTATATTTGTGTGATTTTGGAAGTAAATTTGGGCTTTTAACCAGGGCTTTTGGATGTAATGACATCGTATATAGTTCGTAATCTATGTGAATATATTATTGGCAATTTATACAAATATAATGTGAATAATTGATGTCAATTTTAAAATATAGAGTGTGATAAATACAGCTTTTAAAATTACTGTTTACTATCAAAAAATGTTACAACGCGAAATGAAAATCTATGGCATAATGAATGTGTTGTGATTGTGGGATCGGAGACTAAAACTGTAAGTATTTGTAGTATGTAAAACAGGCTCCGGCAATGGTTTCGATAGAAAAGTACAATATTACTTAGTAATTACCTTGCTCAGCGAACTTTATTTATTTTGAAACTGATTTTCTTTTTCGTGGTATATTTTTTTTTGTATGTCATGTCATGCGTATACCAATACTTATAGTATACAATGAAGTCGCTTACGCGGTCTGTTCTCGATGTCTAAAACTTTCATGCAGTTTTGGGGAAAACCAATAGACCAGAGTAGTAGAGTGACCCATGAGGAAGGTTTAGGTATATATAATTGGGACCTGTGTAAATTCAAGGCGGGGAACCCTTTTTTTAGTGTCTCAACTATCTTAGGAGTTGAGAGAGTTTAGGTCTTAATCGACACACGCTGGCTAAGTGCGGAATGATGGATGTCACATGTCCTCGAATAATTAGATCATAGCCCTCACCATGTTTTTCCTTTACCGATATTGAGCAGCGGAGATGAAAAAATCACACAAAGTTTTGTGGGCCCGTCTGGGATTCGAACCCGCGACTATACATTTCTAAGACGAGGCCCGTACCACTGTGCCACCGCTGCTCTCGAGGCGGGTCGCTTATGCTATATTAAATTTCTTTTCTTATCTTTTTCTGGCGTCACACTGTGGGAATATGGACATTGCTGAAAATCAGTGCTGTGGGTCGCCTCTTGTAGGCACTCACAGCGTTTACTGAGCAATGTCCATGTTTGACACTGATGGCTCACACTTAATCTTTGTTTTTTTATTTTTGCTTCTTTTATCTGTTTCCATTTATGTTTTTTTTTCTCTTCCCTTAAGTTTATTTTATCATTTGATTCTGCGTGTCCCGACTTCGTCAAATAAATGTTTTTCTTTCTTTCTTTCTAATTAGGGACCTAACGAGAATTTGTTTTGTATATCAATGTAATATTTTGCAGTTAAAACAGTTTATACTTAACGAAATATTGCTCGGTCAACCATCACTAAATAGATGTTAATCGACTTCAACCCTTTTAGTGTCCCACTGCTGGGCACCAGTCTTCCCTCAACTACTGAGCGTTTACTGAGCAATGTTCATGTTTGACACTGATCGGTATTTATTATTAAAAAAACATAAATGAAAACAGATTTAAAGAAGAAAAAATAAAAACAAAGATTAAGTGGTTTTTATTTTTTCTTCTTTAAAACTGTTATATAATTTTTGTTTCTTTTTCTCTCTTTTCATATGTTATTCTTTCATTTCTTTTTTTTTTAATTCTTGAATAGGCTGGCGCAATGATGTAGTCTACGATGGGACGCGCCAGCCTAATGTACCGATTCACTCGTGATTACAGATGACTTTCGGTGAGAAGGTGGCAGTGAAATGAGGCTCCTTTCTTTCAATTATCTTACGAGTTAAGAGTTCGAGGATAAATGGAATGTTCCTGGAATAATTACTTCTTAGACATGCCGGTTTAATGCCTTTAAACATGACGCGCATGACAGCTAACGATTTTGTTTAGCCGGCTGCACGTGGTAGTTACAGTTGGCAGATCAGTTTGTAATAGTACCTTATTTATCTTACTGCGGCTTGCGCTTGACCACAACTGGCCTGATGTTAAGTAACGATGTGATCTTTTGGAAAAACTACGGTTTTGTTCTCGCATTACTCGAACTACCAGCGGGTTGCAATCACCCCAAGAAAGATTAGGTGACAGGTATAATAGGGGAACGTCTAGTTACATCCCTACCTCTAAGAAAATTTTGATTAAACAAATTAGTTTTACAAACGGTTTTAGAACGCAAGTTGCCTGTTGTTAAGAAATAATGTGGTCTACGATGGAACGCGCTTGCCCAGTAAATACCAATTCACTCGTGACTTGAATAGGCAGATTATAACTATCGGGAAACAGATTTGCCGACAACGAATTTTACCACTTTACAGTTCTGGAAGAAAAGCTTTTTTGCGTAACAGTGATATTTCTCCCTTATATCGATTGCTAGCCGCGGTGCCTCTACTTGTCCTATGAAAAATGACACCATGTTTAAAAAAAAAACCGGTCAAGTGCGAGTCGGACTCGCGCACCGAGGGTTCCGTACAAACCTGCAAGGTTTACAAAGTTCGTTCATTACGACAATCGGGCCAGTGCGAGCGCGTTCATGCCCCGCCCCGCGCCCCGCGTGCCTCCCGTGCCACCAGCGTCCCATCAAACTTCGCCAGTAGAAACAATACAAGCAAGCTGTCTGATAATAACCAACAATAAGAAATATAATAATGTCATTGAATTTAATTATAAGTATAACACTTTAAGCAGTTAGGACGCATTTAGATTATACAGCTACATTCACCAAAACATCGGGATTGAATGACGATGAGTGAGGTCGTCTTTGCCGTTTGAAAAATGTTGCCCTCCCCATACATAGTATAATAACTCGCGGTCATTGCTGTAACTACAATTATGTTTACAATCACAATTTTTTTGGTGGTATAACTACTTAAAATTTTAAGCTTTTCGGAATGTTTCTGTTACCTGTGCTGTAAGCTATTGCTTCTTACCAAATTTCGAGATTCTATGTCAACGGGAAGTGGTCTTTAGGTTTTAATTCCCTTGCGTGTAGTTGCGAAATTCAAAATATGCGGTATCAATGGTTGAACTTTTGCGTTTTGCGTTTTTGCGTTGACTTAGAATTTTTTTTTTCACGGGTTAAAGGCAATTAGATCTAAGTATTTGATATGAATTTCAACTTGATAGCTCTACGCGTTCATGAGGAAAAAAGTAATAAGTTTATATTTATTAAAAAATATATATTTTGTAATGTAACTAAAAATTTAAGGTTTTCGGAATTTTTCCTTTATGTGTGCTATAAAACGTTGCTTCATGCCAAATTTCAAGATTCTAGGTCGACTGGAAGTACCCTTTAGGTTTTGATTCCCTTGCGAGGACTTGCGAGTTTCAAAATATGCAGCTTAAATTGCTGTTTCTTTTGATTGCGTTGACATAGAAGTTTGATTTTGTTACAGCTTAAAGGTATTATAGACCTGAGTATTTGGTATGAATTTCAATTTAATACCTCTACGCGTTTATGAGGAAATGGGTAGTAAGTTTAAAATTATTAAAAAAATATATATTATGTGATGTAACTAAAAATTTATGGTTTTCGTAATTTTTCCTTTATCTATGCTATAAGACGTTGCTTCGTACCAAATTTCAAGATTCTGAGTTCACGGGAAGCACCCTGTAGGTTTTGATTCCCTTGCAAGTGTCGAAAATTTGCGGCATAAACGGCTGTATCTTTTGATTGCGTTGGCTTAGAAGTTTGATTTTTTCACAGCTTCAAGGGACAGTAGACCTGAGTAATTGATATAAATTTCAGCTTCATACCTCCACGCGTTCCTGAGAAAAAGGGTCTTGACAGACGGACGGACAGACGGACTACAAAGTGATCCTATAAGGGTTCCGTTTTTTCCTTTTGAGGTACGGAACCCTAAAAATAGACGATATTGTTGAGCGATTTTCTTTTTAAAATCTCACTCATTCATTTATTCATTTAAAACAAATCGAACTTTCTGAAAATCATTTAATAATTTAAATATAATTTTTTTTTATTAAATCACCGATTCTATTACAACAAGATAATCCCCGGGAGGAAATTACATAGAAAATTAAATAGTAAATAAAATAGTTTTTGAATGTATTTTTTTTAATTTTGCCAGTGATGTTTTCCGAGAACTCTGAAGACAGACTTAATGGTCACGGGTGGACAAGAAAGACGAAGAAAGTAGAAATCTCAAAAGACTTTGAAACGTCGTCGGGATTTAAAATCTGAAATAAACCGCGACAATGCGCAACTTGTGAATTAATTACAAAAAAATAGATTTTGATACCTATACACTTCATCCCTTTTTAGTGTCCCACTGATGGGCACAGGTCTTCTCTCAACTATCTTGCGAGTTGAGAGATTTTAGGCCTTAATCCACACACGCTGGCCAAGTGCGGTTTGGTGGATGACACATGCGTCCAATAATTAGTTCTTAGACATTCCGGTTTCGTCAACATGTACCATACCACCATATGTGGAATCAAACCCTAGTTGATAACAGGAGTGTGCAGTTTGTGGCGCTAATACGCCTAATCCATTAACCGTTTTGATCAATTAATGTGTTTTCCATAAATTGTAGAAAATGATCTGCAGTTTAATTTTGTACTTCATACCTTTTTTGCAAAGATGCGAGAGGGTAACATTGAAATTCTAAAAGGGCATATCAAAATTTATACCTACTGCCGTCATGAAGTAAGTTTTTAACATTGTCAAATTCAGTAAAAGATTCTGACTCCGATAATATCAATAACTCAGTTACGAAAAAAATGTCAGATCTGCCCTTTTTCCTTAGATAATGTTGCCAATTTTATTAACTCCCAGAAAACATTCTAAGTAAACTCCTTTTTTGTGAATGTTTTACAAACTGTACTGTAATACTCATCTTCGTTAGTCATATATCTGCGAATATGTAGCAATTCTATCATAGAGAGGCTGGGAACGATAGGTCGAACTCGAAGTTATGAGTGTCGCATAAAAACGATGTTGGGCACGTTTACGCGCCAATCGAAGTTATTACTTAAGAGCATAGATGGTCAGAATTTTCAGTTTCTTTTTCTTCCTAAGGATGTGTTTTTCGCACGCATTTTTTTATTTCGCAGAGTCTAAAGACGATAGTCTGTAATCAGTGCGTCCTTCCCGTTATGATATACGGAGCCGAAACGTGAACTCTGACGGTGGGACTATTCCATAAATTCAAAGTCACTCAGAGCTATGCTCAGAGTCTCTCTGAAGGATCAACATGCAACGAAGTGATCCGACAGAGAACTAATGAAATCGACATAGCCTACCGGATTAGTAAGCTAAAGTGGCAGTGGGCCGTTCAAATATGCCGCAGAACCGACAATCGCTGGGGTAAACGAGTTCTTGAGAGGGACCACGAATTGGCAAACGTAGCTTAAGACTTCCTTAGATTAGGTGACGATCTGAACATGGCAGCCGACAATAACTGGATGAGAAAATCTGTGGATTGTGCTCAGTACCGTGATTTAGGAGAAGCCTATGTCCAGCAGAAGACTAGAATAGTCTGATGAGGATGATGAAGATGAACTTCACAGCTTACAGAACAAAGTTTAACAATACGCCAATGATGAAGTACACATATAAAGAGTTAAAGGGAAAACACGAACATTGAGAGAGGCATGCAGATATGATGTATGTGTGTGTGCGTGTGTATGTACTTACGTCGGTATGTTTGTAAATTTCTGTATTAAGTACCGCGTATCGATACAAACGCAAGTCAGACGCAGACTGTAGAACCAGTGTACATAGCCCTCGCCGGTAGGATAATTTTCGAGAACTGGAATAAATTTATTTAACCAGATTCCTGAAATTTTATTGTATTTGGAAGTAAAGATATCAAATGACGGCCTGTAAATGAGATTTGGTGTACTTATTCAATTTCATCTTTACTCATTTATTTTATTGTTGATTCCAATCAAGAAATCTATCGTACCTACCTAAAACGTCGTAGTTTTATATTACGTATTCTATTTAAGTATTAGTTCTACATTAGATAGGTCATAGCTCTATATTTACTGACGAAAGCACCTGGGTGTTTGACAAGAGTTTCCTCTGCTTCACCATGGGTATGGGTATTCGTATGGGTCTTTTAGTCAACTTCAATAGGATCTTCAACCACCGGCTACCGACTATGGCTCAGAAAGCGAGCTCTAAGCTAAGCTTTGCATGTGTGACTGCACTTAGATAGTGTAAATGTGACGTCAGCCTAGAGCGCAACGCGTCTTTTGCTTGGTTAAAACCGGTTTATACTGCTTTTTAGCAGTCGGCCTGAAGCGCGATGCGTCTCTTACGTGACGTAACTCAAACTCGGACTGTAGTGTGAAACATTTGTATGAATTAGATTCTGATATACTAACTAAGTCTCTGGTGTGCGTTAAAAACTCGAATGAGTTTAAATTACACCTCCCATGTAAACACCTGTTTTGTATATCTGTTTTAATAATAAATAAATAAAAATAAATAAAGCCCGGTAGTGTCGCTGGTCGCTGGTCGCTTTCAACACGAGGTACATTTAACGAGATCGGTGTCAGAGTTGTATTTTAGTAATATATCCTAGTATTACTTTATATAAAAGTGACTCTCTAGATGTAAGACGATAGAACCTATAGAGACTTCCAAACTTTATATGGAACAAAGAAGCAACTTGTTGCACAAGAATTTTACGATATAATTCCGTAAAGAAGTAGAATGAAAATTCTCTATGATATGACAATTGTTGATATTTCTCTTTTTTTATAAAATAACTATCATAATCGATATAGTTTGGTCTTGGTCCTTCATCACGTAATGTATCCGACTGCTCACACAAAACTAATACAAAACAGAGTTGTTCCGTGCTCGGTAATTCCAGATTCGACTCTATTCTTAATAATTCACGTCGTATTTTAAACAGTACGAATAATGTGCGTTGGTATTTAAAAACCTAACACAAAATAACAATGGAACCTAGTCAAATAATGGAATCTATTTTACAATATTAGTTAATAATTTAATAGTAGCTCTTTAGAAGTCCATCATGGTTTTAGATGGCAAGTAAATAGTTTATTCACATTCCTTACTAGTACGTCGTATCTTAAGTATCGAATACGGAATAATACATGATAAGTGCTACTTATGTGTGTACCTACTTTGAAAATTTCGAATATTTTGACAATTATTTGTTTACTTTGAATACTTTGACGACATGTCGATTTTATTGGGACGATTAAAATCTACATAAAAATATCGATACAATGTTATCGATATATCTTTTCATTTGCCTATCCTTAAGGTTATAATGGAATCATTAGACACGCTGCGGATTTAATACTTAATGTTGTTATCGGTTCGACCGTTCTCGGACAGCTCACCGAAAAAGTCCGGTGAACCAATAGAGGCCCTTCCGGCCGATTGGGTTTGGTCATCAGCAAAAAAAAACTTTATGTTGTGTAACAATTCATTAACAGCTGGTTTGTTTGCAGGTCGCTGCCGAAAATATGCAATACAGAAGAAGAGACTGGGCGCCCGCCGACTGGCGGGGTGCTGACTTTTGAACCTATTTTGCACGATCATGACCTCTGCGAACGTGTGGTGATTAACGTAAGTACCTATATAATAACACTAGATTCCGCCTTCCTCACTAGATCTTCCGCCCCTCACTTAATCGCGAGTCTCTTCACGGCACCGTCGGTGCTGGCTTACAGGAGAAGCAATGGCAGGATTGCGGTGATGGGCTGTCGTATTAAAAAAAAACCACCCTCCTAATAGCGTATGCGATATTCCAGAATATGATCCAACACTGTACCAAAAAGCATTCAATTCGGTGCAGTAATTTTTGAGTGAAAGAGTTACAAACATTCATACAAACTTTCGCATTTATAATTTAAGTAGGAATAGCTTTCCGCCCGTACCTACCTATAGGTTATGGCACACAACCATTACTGGAGAGAAAGAAGATGAAAAGTAGAAGTCTATGAAATTGAAAAATTCAATCAAGCTTAACACATAATTATCATCACTCCAACTCTTTTTTTAGAGTCCCACAGCTGGAGAAGAGTCTTCTCTCAAAAATCTCAAGGGTAGAGAGGGTTTAGGTCTTAATCCACACACGTTATCCAAGTGCGGTTTTATTGATATCATACGTATGTGTTTAAATGATTAGTTCTTAGATACGCCGGTTTCATCGCTATAGTACTTTCACTAGTATTGAGAAGCGGTAATGAAACAATTCACATATAGATGTGTGGGCATGACCGGGAATCGAACCCGCGCTTATTCACCACTAGTCTACCAAACACCGGAACTATCTCTAAATATATCAAGCGCTAATTATATCACACGGCTAACCCAGAACTATGTTGAGTGGCCTGGTGGCGTAGTGGTTAGTGACCCTGAATGCTGAAGGTCGTGGGTTCGATTCCCACCCAGGACAAGTCTTTGTGTAATGAGCACGAGCGTTTGTTCTGTGTCTAGGTGTAATTTATCTATAATATGTATTTAGAAATAAAAATATATTTTAAGTATTATTTCCGTTCCTAGTACCCATAACACAAGCAAATATAATTGTTTAATTTGGTACTAGAGGGCGCTGTGTGTATATGTGTGAAAAAATTATTATTACGTTTTATGGGTCGGAAAGGTTTAGAGAGGATAAGACTAGTATTCACTGAGAACAGTATACTTACTTGCCCTATGATAAGCTAGGAGTTTGACTCTAAATAGAACCTTGTTTTACAAAGCAATCGAAGAGAAACAAGAAATATGTATTTGTCTTAACGTTACTTTACAAGATAGCAATGGCGAAAAGTCAATACAAACCGATTCCAATCGGCTTCCCTTTAGGAAAGAGTCAATATCACATGTGCTTAATAATATATTATGTAACGCCTAAAAGTTTTAAATAGCAACAAAAATAAGTATGGCATCGAGTGTACGAACGGTCGGTGACGATAGTGAAGAGATTTTATTTTCCTATGTAAGAAATTTTTCAGATTTCCACCCTTCGCCACTGCACGATAGGGTTTTTTTTAACCTTTAATAGGCTTGCGCTTGACCACATAAAGCCTGTTGTTAATGATGCAGTTTACGATGAACGCGCTCACCCAGTAAATATCGATTCACTCGTGATTTTAAGACATGCAGATTATAGCTATCGGGAAACAGAGATGCCGGAAGCGAATTCCACAACTTGGCAGTTCGCACAATAAAAGTGAGAGCAAAGTACCCACAGAATTTCCACCATTTTCGTAGATATAATCTCAAACTAAATGAGATTAAGCCGTGATAAAAATTATACGAATAAACTCTTACTCGTAAACGTTGTTAAGTTTAAACTTCGAAACTAGGATTTGTAATAACATGGATTTTTTGAAATTATGTCGAAATGGTTAAAACAGTCACTAATGAGGAGTATAAACATTATAGGTAATGTGACAATAGCAATCTACAGTAACAAGTTAAATAAATTATTAGATTTGCTAAAGAGTAATTAATAACTGTGTTCCGATCAGAGGTTGCCTTTAGGTAGAATTATTTAAGTACTTGCATCGAAACGTCGATATGAATATGGATCTTCCCGGGATTTTTATGGAGAATCCCGGGGAGTTCCCGGCATTTCCGCAATTTTTTTCTTTTGATCTCATTAGCTATGCGATCTACAAATGTAGCAAAATTACATGTATAGTGGTTTAAATAAGTGCTAAATATTTATTTCATTTAATAAATGACGGGATATTTCTGCTTTTTAAAATTAGTTTCGAGATTTAAGGCATCCACTTTACTCTTTCGCTATATAAAATATGTCTAACTACATAATTTCGACCTCTGATTATGACCTTAAAATGTATAAATATATTTGTTTGGTATGTTGCTATACCCTAATCAGGTTTCACATTTAAAACTTTGTAACTTGTTACTCAAAACATCTATAGAGCTACACATGAATTAGTTTGACTTTGAGCCCGTGACCTTACATTTCAAAGGCGAAGTCACACCTATGTACAGTTATTTATGACTTCATCATAACTTAAAGAACCCCTACAACGAAACTTTAATCAAGTATTGAGTGGAGTAGCGGTGGCACATCGATACGGCCTCGCCTTAGAAATATAAGGTCACGGGTTCGATTCCCAGTCATGCCCACACATCTTTGTGTAAATTGTTTCATCTCCGCTGCTTAATATCGGCAAAGTAAAAGATCTTGAGGAAACCGGCATATCTAAGAACTAATCATTCGAGGACATGTGACATCCACCAACCCGCACTTGGCCAGCGTGAGTGGACCTGCCCAGCAGCGGGACACTCACTACTTGAAGTGAATGGAATATTATTTGTCAATTAGGAAAAGTAAATAAATATTTATCCGATGTTTGTTCATCATCTTACTTACGGACTAAATAGGTTATTGATTTTCATCGAGTAGAAAGCAAGAGGAAATATTAATGTGTGGAAGTTATCTTTATACTAAAACGAAATAAAGAAGAATTAGGTACATAATATTTTGCTATATAAAATAAGTAGATCAGATCTAAAAGACAAAACCTCTTATTCTTAAACACTTATAACGCATAAGACTCGCTACTTTCTTTTATAAATAATACTTTTTTACCTATAAAAGTTTACACAATCTCACGCATTTTTGTTTTACAATAATAATAATATAATATAATATAATAATATAGTAGGACATTAACACTCACTGTCAGCTGATCCCAAACTAAGCAGAGCTTGTACTATAGAAACCAGATAACTAGTAATATACTACATATAATACGTTTCTTTTGTAAATACATACATAGATATAGATAATTACACCCAGACTCAGGACAAATAGAAGTGTTCATTACACAAACGTCTGCTTGTGTGGGAATCGAACCCACGACCTGCGGCGTGAAAAGTATGTATCTTACCCACCATGCCACCGGCCCGTCAATATCTTTATTTCGGATTTTTACATTCATATTTATTAACAACTAGTATTCCGCCCGCGGCTTGCCCGCGTATATCGCTTATTGCGCTAAACCATTAATCTCTTTTTTCGCAGTCGGATAAAACTATCCTTTCATTGGTCTCGAACTATCTTTATACAAAATTAGTTCAGTAGTGTAGGCGTGTAAGCAACATTTTGAAATCGGCAAGCCCTCATAGGCATATCGATAAATCTATCATTTCTTAAAAAATACTACGACTTGACAATACTTATTGCAAGTTTTTCATTCAATATTCAAGAACAAATAAAATTTAAATTTCGAATTCTAATAATCGGACTGAGTTATCAAACGTCATTGTGTCAAAATAAAAAGTAATTTAGTTAAAAATCACGAAGGAGTATTGATATCAACTTCAAAGAAAATCTCCCTCAGAATAATTTCCCAGGCTTCACCCGCGTATTATTAGGATAAAGATAAAAAAAAATGGAAAAATAAAAAACACATGTCATTATTTGTTTTAAGCTATACAGTTGAGAGGTTTAAGCGGGAAAGCGTAACAGACAGACAGACAGAGTTACTTTCGCTTTTATAATATTAGTAGGGATAAAACACTATACACACATAGATCTTTAAAAATCACATTGATTTGTGAGAGCCTGGAACCCAAACTAACGGGGCGTCCATTAATTACGTGAAGCGTTTTTGAGAATTTTCGACCTCCCCGCCCCCTCCCTCCTTGGTGAGATATCGCAAGATTTTCCTTAACTCCCTTCTCCCCGCCCTACCCTCACGCGAGATTCTTAAAAAAATATATTTGGACTATAAATGTGTTGTATTCTTGAGAATTAAAACTTGTTCTATTACTTTTATTGAAGACTAGTGGCCCTCCCCGGCTTCGCACGGGTAGATATCGGTATTAGACAAAAAATTTAATCATTATAAATTTTATCACACTCTTGGCAGACTTTCCATGCTTAGGACACTCGATCAAATCTGTTTTGGCAAAACCAATAGTCAAAATCATTAGTTTTATAGCTATGGTGCCGCAATCTATATTACTAATATTGCAATGCTGAAGAGTTTGTTTGTTTGAATCCGCACTACACGGCAACAAACTTGTACACAGATACACGTCTCAACCTTATAACACCCCTCTTTTTTGTCGGGGTTAAAATCCATTAGAGTCACAGACATAGAACGCTCTGTTTCTTAAATTTCATTTTTGATAAATCTTATACTCATGATAACTTTTGAATGGTTAAATTAAAAAGATTTAAATAATTCAAAGAGTTATTTGCAGGTATTCATATACCCTTGAATATTAAGTGATTTATTTTGCTATGGATAAATATCAAGGTACGAATAATTGAGTCTAATTTGGGACACTAAAAAGGGTTGAAGTGATGAAGTCCTAGTCTTAAGTAATGCTACATGTTAATGTTGGTGTTTACATTGTTGATGTGCCTTAATAAATAAATAAATTAACACTAATATTCTTTTTTCTAATTAAATTCCTTTCAATTTACAATATACGTATCCTTTATGTTACAATTTATTGAGGAAAGGGCTCGATGATACAATTGTTTGTTTTGCATGTTATGGGTAACAATTATAGAACGAAAGAAATATGCTTATTGTTATTATTGATTTATTAGGTAATTTACGGCTGTACACGCATGTGTGGAACGTGGAAGAAGTAACTGCTACTAACATAACTTAATAATCTAGTACCTGGAAGACAAGGTTGTTTTTTGCAAATGAACTTCCATTAAAAAATATTTATCTGGATTCATACCAAATCATCTGGCCGGTCATTTTCATGACCGCGCAATACCTAAATTATCAATAACAAAATAACGTCTAATAAATCATAAACAATAACTATCTAGTCACTGTAATATTTATATTTATATTTTGTTTAATTTAAATTGTAATAAATTAATAATAATAATTAAATTTTAACATTTATTAACTGTAATAATAATTGAATTATTCTTTAAATAATATATGATTATTTCTAATTTGAATTTATTGATCTTGTTGTGTTTTATTAATTGAGTGACATTGTATTTTATTGCATTTTATGATCCAATTAGTTGATCGAAATAAATGATTTATTATTATTATTATTATTATCAATATGATAATATTGCAGCGTATTCTAATGATATTGTGGCAGATTTTCATTGCCTCAAAATACGAACAAAACGACGTTTGCTAAATATTAAACCAACCTTGAGGTACGGCTATGCGCATCCGATATATGGTGGAAATTCCACGGGCACGCACAAAGCGCTTTGCCTCCACTTTTATTGTGCGTACTGCCAAGTTGTGGAATTCGTTGCCGGCATCTCTGTTTCCCGATAGCTATAATCTACCTGTCTTCAAGTCACGAATGAATCGGTATTTATTAGGTAAGCGCGTTCCATTGTAGACTGCAACATTGCTTCACATCAGGCATAAAAAATACATAGGATAAAAAAAACTTAGAGCGAATAGTCGCCCCCGAAACCCCCTGCATACTAAATTGTATGAAAATCATTGGAGCCATATTCGAGATTCAGATTATATTATTTCAGACATAAGATGTTTCAGACAGACAGACGATACAAAGTGGTATTTATACTAAGTATAAGGTTTTCGCTTTTTTCCTTTTGGGGTACGGAACCCTAAACATTGACGGTCCGGTGGCGTGGTTAGTAAGATACACGCTTTTCACGCCGCAGGTTGTGAGTTCGATTCCCACCCAAGTGAGACATTTGTGTGATGAACATGTCTGTTTGCCTTGAATCTGGTTGTAATCTATAATCTATAATATAAAAATGAATCGCAAAATGTGTTGGTAAGCGCATAACTCGAGAATGTTCCTTGAAGTACAAGGATGGTTCTTACGCTAAGAAAAACAAAAAAAAACCAACCTCCTCAGAAACGGCTTGACCGATTCGATAGGTCTGAGAATCGGTCGTAATCTATTTTCGGACCCGGTAGGTGGCACTGCTTCACCGGGCAGGACGACGTCTGCTGGGTCCGCTAGTTATCTATATAAAAGAAAAGTATTATATGTGGTTTATTACCAGTTATCTGGTACAGTACAAGCTCTATTTTGTGTAGGATCAGTTGGCCGTGTGTGTGTTAATGTCTCACTAAATTATATATCTAGTCGAACTATGAGGTGTATCCTAAAGGGGTCGCTGCCTAAGTCCGAGCAGATTGATTCTAGAATTGTTCTATTGGGTTAATCATGTTGAGAACAGTATTTGGTCATTCTACCAATCAAAATAAGACGTTGCAATCAACCGTGTTTGTGGCACATACTAACTCTGTAGGCACTCGCCGGTTTGTAAGCACCTCCAAATTTACTGTCGATTGTATGTACACAATTACGTAATAAGTAGCGTGTCACGCCACACTTCTGCGTGGTCTTTGGTCAACAAGTCTTAATTATTGTACCTGTTGATTACGCGGCATCAATGTTAGTAAACTAAATGCTTTGAAGTACTAACAACTAAGGGGCATTTGGAACGTGTGGCTTCCTTTTACAAAACATGACGCAATGAATGTTAAATTCAAAATCTATTTACGTAACTGTGAAGTTAACAAAAGACGACAATGTACAGTACAAGTAGTAGTAAACAAAAGAACAACAGTTTTCATTAAATTTCGCATTAATCCTTTTTAGTGTTCCACGGCTGCACACACGACGTCTCTCAACTATCTTACTAGATAGTTTAGGCCTTAACACACGCTGGCTAAATGTGGATTGAGATATTACATGTCCTCTAATGATTAACTTTTAGACATGCTCATGCTAGTTTCCTGACGTGGTTTATCTTCACCGATATTGAGTTTTTAAGTTCTTTTGTCTTATATTACTAACAATACCTATGGAATGTGTTCTCTAATAATAAAGAATTTTAATTTAATTTTATTTATTTTTATAGAGCAGCGATGAAAAAATCCACACAAAGATGCGTGGGCACAACCAGGGATCGAACCCGTGACATTGTATTTCAAAGGCGAGGCCACATAAAAAACATAAAAATCCTATAAATTAACATAGCATTATCGGTCTACGGGTAATTAGGTACTTTGACATCAAGAATATAGCATGTGCATAATGAAGGGGTTCATTATTAATAACCTGTTGCTGTTGATGTACTTGAACTTCGCCTGGTTTCAATAATCTTTCCAATGCTTCATGTATTCTTTAAATAAACAAAAGAGAAAAAACGGCGTTACTAGCGGGTTTCTTTTTAATAAAATTTATAATTACAAAAAAAACAAAAATGAAATAAATTCATAACAGACTTCTGAAGAAAAGGGGGACGTTCTATGTTTAAATTATGTTCGCCGTCAATATTGAAATCTAAAACTTCAGATTTCAATATTGATTTGGAAGAGTTCCGCTCAGCTCCCAAGTAGTCCCTTCTTTTTTAAACTGATGATGGTCTTCGGAGACATATAACAGTACTTCTAGTAGAATCGTCGCGTCGTGATAAATAGTATTGCTTTGTTTAAACGAGTATGTGTAGTCGATGGCTAACCACTAACAAAATTGTGTTTTGAAGTCGGTGCTTAATCAGTAAATTAGTTAGACAGTTCACTTCGACTCTTTTTAGTATCCCAGTGCTGGGAACGGATGTTTTCTCAACTATCTTACGAGTTGAGAAAGTTTGGGCCTTCCACACACACTGGCCAAGTGCGAGTTGGTGGATGTCACATGTCCTCAAATGGTTAATTCTTAGACATGCCGGTTTCCTCACTATGTTTTCCTTCACCGATATTGAGAAGCGGCGATGTAACAATTCACACAAAAATGTGTGGGCACGACTGCGAATAGAATCCGTGACCTTATATTTCTAAGGCGAGGCCCTTACCGCTGCGCCACCGCTGCTCTATACAGTAAGACGGTACTTAGCACGAACACAAAATTTTGCTCCGACTTCAATTGACAGATATTAATATTACTTACTATTAAATTTCACTCTTTACAAGATCGTTTTTTCTTTTTCTTTGAATTTTATTTGCTGCAGGCGCGTTGATTACTGTACTATCTTGAAATAAATTATTATTATTATGTATGTCTTTTCTTATCTCGGAGCTATGGAGCTCCGGACTTTTGGAAGGCGTGCGTGGGGCCGAAGCCAACACGTAGAGGCCCGTTAGACAATTTTGCTGTAAATGTAATGTGGCATCAACCGACGATTATCCCTGTTCGCACCATATAGGTACACCCAAGGACAATCCCCGGTTTGAGCAGGACTATTGCAGAATATAGGAACTATAATCTAGGTTATGGTGGTGGGTGCTAGTGGATTAGGTAATTATATTATTATTATTATTATTATTACCTACACAAGTCTCATTAATATGATAAGGAAAAGCCAAATTCTGTAATACACATGAGCGACATAATGGCGTAGTGTGTTGTGATGACGTGGAGTGTGACCCGATTAGCCGTCGCTCGCCGCCGCGCCGGCACACGCGGAATATAAAAAGAAACCCGACCTTAAAACCTGGAACCATTCGCGGTTACCGTTTATAACGGAAAATTAATTAAAATCTCTTCATAAACCCGTTGCAGTACAACCACCGTACAAACGCTTCGCCCTTGGGGAGCACACAATAAATGTATTTTTAGATACGGCCATTGCCAGTCGCGGAGTTCCGTTCGTTGTCGAAATAAAATATTGTGTGAAACTTTGAAAGTGAATGTACATCGTTCGTTGCCAGTAAATATTGATTTGATCAATTTCGTCAGTGGCTGTAATGTGGTTTATGCTTTATGTGCTACTGACTCACTGTTTAGTTCTTTCCGCCGGTTCCCACATTACGAATATGTAATTGGTTGCGGAAATTGTTGAGCGGCTCTTTCCTCTGCTTGCTTTAATTTTTGGCAACTAATTTTAGGTCTGTTTCCAACATTTTTGTTAGTCGTGAGCTTTGAGGAAAAATTTACGAACTGATATAAACTCAGTAACAATGACTAAGTGAAGTATACTGAAAATCAAGGTTACCGTTATATTAAACTTTAACGCTAACATGAGGAGCATTAAATGCATTATTGACAACAACATTATGACACGGTTTTCATTTAAAACTCGGTCGCTATTTATACATCGCAAGATATTTAAATACACTGATACTATAGTTAGCGCGTTACAATGTTTATTTATAAATCTAACAACACAACAACCTTTCTGCTTCAAGTTTACATATTTAACATGCTAGAAATGTCTTTATAAATAAAGGTTTTATGGTGAACTAGAAAATAAAAGATAGCAAATAGAAAATAAAGGTATGAAAATTTTCTATTCTACTGATTTATGCACAAAATATCTAGTACAAGCTAAATAAACTTTACAACCTAAAAACTGAGTATGAAGTATGGATGGATTAATGTTTGTTACTGTTTCACACAAGAATTAAGTATTTCAGACACGAATTAGATGAAAAATGGGGCACAGTGAACTCTGGAATTCATTATTCTCCCTTAAATATTTCAAATATTTCACCGGCGTAAAGATGCCAGCGGCAACTAAATTTTTTGACTCTTCGAAAATATAATAATTAGGCATCCTAATATTTAAGATTTCCCTAACGACCGATTCCCTAACTTTTGTTTTCAATGTGTAATCTTTGTCCTCAGGTCAGTGGGTTAAAATATGAAACCCAACTTCGCACTCTCAACCAATTCCCGGAAACCCTACTTGGAGATCCTGCCAGACGGATACGATACTTCGATTCTATGAAGTATGTACTTTTGTTAACTTGGATATTTTACTGTTTTAAGCAGCTGTTGCTATGGGGTCAATGTCAACGTCCCCTCTCTCATGAAAATAGGGTGAGGTAGACTCTAGCCTTTTATTTAACTGAATTTATTAAGTGTCTCAAAGCATTATTTGTCTTTTGTTTAGAAATGAATATTTTTTCGACCGAAACCGGCCTTCGTTTGACGCTATACTGTATTACTACCAAAGTGGTGGCCGCTTACGACGACCTGTTAACGTGCCACTCGATGTATTTTCCGAAGAAATTAAGTTTTACGAACTCGGAGAACAAGCTACTAACAAGTTCCGGTAAGTACATTATTTAGTTTAAAAGACTGCATAGGTACTCAGGAGTTCTACACAGTAAACTGCTTATTTAATTACAGCGAAGATGAAGGTTTCATCAAAGAAGAAGAAAAGCCACTGCCTTCCAACGAGCGCCAGCGCAAAATCTGGTTGCTCTTTGAATACCCGGAAAGCTCACAAGCGGCGCGCGTTGTTGCTATTATCTCAGTCTTCGTTATTCTTCTATCCATCGTAATATTTTGTCTGGAAACTCTTCCCGAATTCAAACACTACAAAGTCTTTAACACCACCACAAATGGCACTAAGATTGAGGAAGATGAAGTTCCAGATATCACTGACCCCTTCTTCTTGATAGAAACTCTTTGTATTATCTGGTTCACTTTCGAACTGATAGTACGTTTCTTAGCGTGCCCGAATAAATTTAACTTCTTTAGAGACGTTATGAACATCATAGATATCATAGCTATAATTCCTTACTTTATTACTCTGGCAACTGTTGTTGCTGAAGAAGAAGATACACTAAACCTACCACGGGCACCTGTGTCGCCACAAGACAAATCTACCAACCAAGCTATGAGCCTGGCGATATTACGTGTAATTCGACTTGTACGTGTCTTCCGAATCTTCAAATTATCACGGCATTCAAAAGGACTACAGATACTAGGACGCACACTTAAGGCATCGATGAGGGAACTCGGACTCCTGATATTCTTCTTGTTTATCGGTAAGTTACCGTTAGCAACTCGATATAAATTCTGTTATAACATAGTTAATACATTTTAGAAACAATTTTTTAGTAACATGGAATTAGATGTAAAAGAAAAGCTGTCTCGGGGGTTCTGGGTTCAATTCCCGGGTCGAACAAAAGTACTTGTTCTAATCTGACCCCGTAAAAAATTTTAATTTATTCTTGTAAAAAGTTGTAATGATTTGATTTAAAATAGTTCGAGAATCTTAGTCGCTGCTCGAAATAAAACTACTTTTTAACGGATTTTATCGCGGTTTATAATAGATTTTAGATCCCGACGTTTCAAAGTCTTTTCAGACTTCATGTTCACGGGTGGAACGTCGGGATCTAAAATCTATTATAAACCGCGATAAAATCCGTTAAAAAGTAGTTTTATTTCAATGTGTGATATTCGCGTAAATCTAAGACAATACTCGCTGCTCGAAGTTAGAAATTGTGGCTGCCCAATATGGGACCTAAAAATAGCCGTCGAAAAGTGTGTGATATTCTAACATCTTCGGGTAATACAGCCATGACGCTATGTGTGTGTATAAGAAAAGGAAGCTATAAGCTTTTTTATGGATATAACATGGTAGTTGCTAGATGTTACCAAGAAGGCTGGCTAACGCCTTGTCCAAAGAGTAATCGTTACGAGTACCAACAACGCCACCTGCCTCTTGGTACGCTACCAACCAACAAAGATGCGGAGGAGTTATTTTTACGCCCCGCTTTAGATCATATCTTTTAATTTTATTTATTTTATGTTTTTGGGGTTAGTTGGTACGTAGGTCTTTTCAATAACTATAACCTTATGTACTTAGAAAAAGGCGTCCGCAGAGTCGCTGCAGTGCCGTGGTCTTCTTCTTGACACATTTTGTGTTTGCAGGCGTGGTCGTGTTCTCAAGCGCTGTATACTTTGCAGAAAAGGATATCCCCGGCAGTACAATTACCTCAATACCCCAAGCCTTCTGGTGGTCATTGATCACGATGACCACCGTAGGGTATGGGGATATGAGGTAATTGTTACTCAGTTTAGTCATACACCCGCCTCCCCCGCGCTCGCTGTTCCTACCCACTGTATGTCGCACTGTATTCTCCGTTGGTGTGTGCTTGTTCTTCAAGGAGTGGTGTTGTTCTCGTCCGCGGTGTACTTCGCGGAAGCCGGCAGCGAGAACAGCTTCTTCAAATCGATCCCTGATGCGTTTTGGTGGGCGGTCGTGACCATGACGACCGTGGGATACGGCGACATGACGTATGCTACAGACTTAGCACTAAGTTTGATATATATTACCTTCGCGTCATTTAATCTTATCCCACAACATGGCCTACATAACACTATTATGATTTTCATTCACCACATCACGTAACTACATCCGCTTAGTTAGATTTTCATTATCGGTACGCTTATAACTAAACCGATCACATAATTACCAATTCACTTTTATCTCAAAACTTTTGCACGTTAAGACCAGTCCTTATGTTATTATTGTTTTATCCAACATTGTGTCATCATAGCTTGCTGTACCTTTATCAAAAGTAAGCCTTGTTGTAAATTTTTTTAATGTCATGGTAATGTACCCTGCTCCCTGTCGTCTATGGGACAGTCGCTAGTCGCCCCTTCCAAAGCGTATTCAGCGCATGCTTGGCACTTGAACTGCGACGACCCTGTGCCGTTCCAGTTGAAGTGCTATATATCCACTACATGTCCTCTGTTCAATGTATGTCCCTCTATCATGCTTTTGCTAAACTTTGATGTTCTGTGTCCTCTTCCGGTGTTGTAGCTATTACAAATTTTAATAACATATCGAAAATGGTGATTCTAATCAAAATCGCACAATACACCTGGTAAAATAAAGGCAAACACCATCATCTAACACCAGGTAAGAATTGCCAGTTTTCCAAGTGTTTAGTCACAGTCCAAATCATTATCTCGTCGTAGTAAATTTTAAACATAACTACTACTATATAAATTTGAATGTCATAGTAATTCCATGCTTGTTAATGTCATCAGCTTCAACACACCATTATCGATAAAGAAATAATAGTTACTGTACTTAATCCGTAAAATATATATGCATGTCTAAAGTGTTTTTTTTTAAATAGAGTATTCATATTTGAAGTTTTGTGTAGGATTTTTGTATATTTTATTTATTTCTACTGTAAACCCATCGTCCTTTTGAAAAACATTGCTACCGTGTTAAACTCGTTAAAATGCGTTCATTTCTCTAGTTAATGATGTATTTTAACAAGTTCTGACTTTGGCTTTAGTTTTTCGGTTGGACGTAATAGCTGGCGATAAACAACAAATTGCACTGCAATAAACATACAACGTTACATTTAAGTGTAACGCGCTGGCGAGTGTGTGTGGTGATGGATGAAATTGTATTACCTGAGTCTTAAATTTTGCCTGGCGAATGTTCTTACTGATATAAACTTGAATGTTGTTGCCAAACTCAATATTATTATTTTAATATCATACCTAAACGCACATATTTAGAAATTTAAAGATTTAGAACGGTCTCAGAATGGTACGTATGGTGATAATGCATGAACATCAACGGAAGTTTATGTTGATTAACAGTAGTTATATTTGTATCATTTGTTTGTTTAGATGGAATGGTCACAAATGGCTTTGTGGGCAATTATTTTAAATAATTATGTTGTCATCCAGCCCTGTGGGAGTGTGGGGAAAAATCGTCGGCTCACTGTGCGCCATTGCTGGTGTGCTCACAATTGCACTCCCGGTGCCAGTCATCGTATCAAACTTCAACTACTTTTACCACCGTGAAACTGACCAAGAGGAGATGCAGTCACAGAACTTCAACCATGTGACCAGCTGCCCTTACCTGCCAGGAACTATGGGCGAGCCGTATCTGAGTAAGTTTCTAGATTCTTGTTTAGGTAACATTCATTTAAAAGTAGTCTTTGATGTTTCTGAAAATATCATTTTTTAAGTGTTATTGTTAAAAAAATATTTCTCCAGCATGTTAAGCTTTTAATTTAAACTTTGTTAGCATACCTTTTTTTAGTATTTCACTTTTTAGTTTATGATTTGCTTTTTTATTTCCTTTTTCGGTACTTTCAGGTGGCAGGGACGATGAAAAAGACGATATCTACAATGACCAATGACTGTATGACAGTGTTGTTTTATTTGTTATGTGAACTAAATCGAAATAGACGATTATGAGCATTTTTGCATAAATACGGACAGTGAGTCCAAAGTGCACCGTGGTGTTGTAAATATTTTAGTTAGTAAGCGATGTAAAAATATTTGAATAAAAATTGTTATTTATTTTTGTTTATAGTTCGTTTTCTGTTATTAAGTTTATTATTTTCTCGAAACCATTACAATGTTTTTGCCTTTTGAGTTTTTGCCTTTTGAGTTGGGTATTAACGCCAAAACAAATTAAAAAGGTTTTAGTCTGATTGTCAATTTTGATTTTTATATCATTTCCAAGTTAAGTCACTTCCGTACACATTTTATATTAATAATTACTTTATATATTTTTTATAAAACTTTGTGGCAGACGACGAGAATTATAGCATTTGTTAAACTGTATAAATACAAAATATGTTTGGTAAATAGAATTGCTTGACCCTTTAAACACTTTTGATCAATACCTATACCTAAAATTACATAATTCTCATAAAGAAAAAAAGTGACTAAATTTTTTGAAATAATTTGCTAACGGTGGACCTTAAAATAAAGTCTCCTTTTACTGAAGTGCCTGTGATTCCCATTTATTATTAATTCTCTTTATTTCTCCAGATTTAGCCATATTTAAGCGCGTTAAACTAAACTGTTGTGTTTAATCAAAAAAAATGACACGGTGGATCTTAATCTGAAGTGCCCTTTTTCTGAAAAGCCTCTGATTTCCAGTTATTATAAATTCACCTTATTGGCCAATTTTAACGCTTGCTGAGGCATATGTCTATTAGTTATTATTATTAGTTTTTACCTGCAACAATCATGATTTCTTGTGCATGTTAATCAATGTTTTATCATGTAAGTATTGTGTTTACATTTATTTTAATTAGCATTTATTTATTTAATTTTTTTGAGTTTTTAGCAATCACTTTATACTTTAAATTAAATTTTGTTATTTTGAGGTATTTGTCGGAATGTAGAGGTGGTTACAGTGCCGAGGATATAAAATTAAAATAATAACAATAGAAACTTATTGAGTTTGATACCTAATAGTAAGGTCTGCACAAATTAACATCGGGAAAACTCAATCAGTAACAAATAGAATATAATCCTTGAAAGAATTTACGGGCAGTAAAATTTCAGTGTTACAAACATGTAAAATTGGGATGAACGAGACTGATTATTTATTGTAAAAACGCGGTTTTTATAATTAAGTTATAAATCAACGACGGTCGAATACGCATCTGATGGCAACGCGCCAAAGCTAACGCGCAATGTACTTCGATGTCTAGTGTTAACGAAAGTTTTCGTATTTATAGTAACCAATAGTATGAATACGAAAACTAGTGAGTACGAATTGAAACAACACAAATCCGATTCATTAAAAGAGTATTAACTAATATTTTGATTTTGGAAATTAGCTATAATGGGTAACTATCTCGCGTGGACAGTAAAACTGTAAAAATACAGGCGAATATTCTCGTTCCTTTCTTTTTCGAACCGATCAAACCGAAACCAAATAATTTTCACTTGTTTTTTTTTATAATTACTTTGCTTTGGCTATCGAATTCTTATTATCGTATGCACCGTAGGTACATATGAAATTCATGTTACGGCAAAGTTTAAAAAGAAGTTCTATTGATAATACTTAGATTCCGTTTGGACTAATGACATTAGTAGGTATCTAAAAATTGGCATAACTTGAATCGATGAACCTCAGCCTGTCCTTTAAAATATAAATCAACTTTACAAAATATAAGTAGATCTTAAAATTTAAATCTGAACGCCTCTCTACAAACCTTGTGACTTTTGCAGTGTGTGTGAAACGAAATACCTATTGCTATAACATATTTGGTACTTTTTATTGTAAACTTAAACTTGTTTGGTCTACTAATCGTGCAAACAGTCCAGGTGGTAACGTGTCATTTATGCACTAGTTGGGCAATAGATCCGACCATTAGCTTGTGAGCGTAAAATATTGGAGCGGCATTCATTTTATAATTAGACAACCTCTACCTGAATTTTAATGACACCCTGTATACCTACCCATATTTATATAAAAAATGTTTTTCTATTTTATTTTTCTAAATAAATAGGCGCTAACGATACAAATATCTATATTCGTGGAACAGTTTCAGGACCAATCCGTAAGAAGTCCGTCACTAGCGAGGACTCATCTTCAGAGTCTCCTGATACTGATGAACGTGTGATCGTGATGGAACCTCATTTAGAGGAAACAATGCGTCGCTTGCAAGAGGAGGAGCGCGTGTTGATGGAACAGCAGACTGTCATGGAAGCTGGGAACAACGATGATATCGGCGCTCTTGAGTGCCAGGACCAATTGCGTCTGAATCGCGTAAGTATCATCCCACGACTCTATAACGCCGTACGGTAATATTGAGGATATAAAAACCAATTCCCTTTTTCATATTTCCTCGTAGAATTATCATTTTCCGTTAAACGGAAAGTCCCTGAAATCGTAGGACCATTTCAGGGACTTTCTGTTAAAACAACCCAGATTTTTTTTAGAAATCTATCAATTGATCAACGTTGAAGGTGCATTATAAGAGTCTAAAGAATATATTCGACCATATAATAAGTCGTGTCGACCTTAAGTCGCAAATCGGAACTACATTTTATCGATTTTAATTTTATTGCACTTAAGGTCTTAAAATACCTAGGTATATCAACAAAATAATCGCTATCATAATTTTTCTAAATTAATAAAACCGGAAGGTGTAATAGCGTCCTATTAAGCATAAAACTTTATTAGGCCGTACCGAAAAGTAACGTTTTTGTAGATCCGACATTGTTAATAGCTGTAGTCGATATGTTATTGAGACACGCACTCGTGGATAGTCAACGTAGTGTGCTATTTTATTTTTACCGCACATAGTACAATTGATTATTGACATAACTGTGACTTTTTAATGTTGTAACAGAATAGGATGCTTACAATTTTTTCACACTGTGTGCTGCATTAGGTATATGGGTACTTTTTGCTGTTGAAACACATACATTATATTGCATAATGTACGATGACTTATTAATTGTTGAGCCACTTTGTGGCCTACCAATATTAGTAGAGTATGTTGTATGTCAAGTATGAATTTAAACTCAAAACTCGCAATATAACATCGATCATAAATTAATCTTACCAAAATTAATATGAAGCAAGTGGCTCAACAGTTAAAATATGTCATGGTACATTATAAGTTTTATATACCCATGTCACTATTAACTCCTTATTGGTAATATTTTAAATCATGTTCTGTAATATTATTCTGTTTATAGCTGCGCCAAGAAGAGGTGACGAAACGCCTAACTTCAATCGCAAAACGTGTTGCTCTCCGTCAAGCACAAGCTGAAGCACAAGCCCAAGCGCTCGCAGGACACTCACAACTCGCAATTGCGCAAAGTGGACATGGGCAGGTCGCAATTGCGCTAGGCGGACATTCGCACGGCGGACATTCCCACAGCGGACACTCCCACGGCGGACACTCCCACAGTGGACACTCGCACGGTGCGGGCGGACACTCCCACCTGATGACCCGCCGCGAGCACAACCGCCGCCGAGCTGTCTGCACCGTGCGTGTCAACAATCTGCACGCTGCAGAAGCTCTTGAGACTGATGTCTGACAAGCAGGTGAGGGATTAGATAGCCGCACAGCCAGGTCATCATCCTACACTTTCACTTAACGCTTTACTAGGCAACCCTCGTAAGGATATCTAGCTCAATGACATCGTCTAGATTTTATAGTTACAATTATGTTAATACAAAAATAATTCAGAATTAATGTACTTGAACTCTGCTTTCTTTAATGAAACCTATAATTAGGTATTAGGTTATTACGGTTTTGTCACATATGTATTATTTTGCGATTATCTATTACGAGGGTAGCTACTTATGCAACATTATTGCTTGGTAAAGAGTTAATTATTCCTAGTATTTTATTAATCCACTTTATCCAATTTTTTATATATTTTCTGAACTGCAAATAAAATCATCCACTTAAGTCATAGTAGTTGCAAAACTTTTACTAAACAACGTTATAGATTGTAGACATTTTAATACCAATAAATCTCGAATAGTTTTCTTACAATTTATTTATATAAAAAGCAATAGTTTTATTAGATTTATTATGAGCTTGCATTAAAATTATGAATATATTGGCACTGTAGATCTACACGCAAATATATCAACATACTAATTATTTATATACCTACTTTTATTTTCGCACGCGTTCCGCTACTCTTTTACTAGTTAATCAGGTAATGTTTAATTAAAATCTACTAAATATGTCGTGTGCGTAAGGATTCAAAACGATTTTTTTTTATTTGATTTGAAAAGCAAAGTACTGTACCGGAACTCATAAAAGCAAAAATTTAAAAGTAAAAAAACACAACCTTTTACAAGAAGCTAAAACAGGTTTAAAAAAAATCGAACCATCTTCAATGTTTTCATAATTCATCTCCCGCTATTAATTATTATTATTAAATATATTATTATTATATTTATAAAATTTAAATGGAGCCACCTTGAAACTAACTTTTTGAAAAAAAAAGTTGATCTTTAATTTGCGGAAATATCTTAAATAATCTTTCATGTTTTCATTTTATTAGATATATCTATATCCACCTATAGCCTCAACTAAAAAAACAACAAGTGACAGGAATTTTAAAGTTTTAAAACAAATGAACGTTAATAGTTCTAAAACAATTAACTTCATTCTAATTTCATAGAATCGGAGTGCCTCGGAGCTAAGTAGGTCGCGGAGTGTTTCATGAGATTCATGACCTCTGGTTAAAATTTGCAAAATACCGCAATTCGTTCATTATTCAATCCTTACTATTATAAAACTACTTAACCGATTAGGATGAAATTTTCTATGGAGATAGTTCGAGGCCCGGGGAAGGACATATGTATGATAGTTTTTATCAGACTGCGTAATAGAGGTTAATGGTTGACATACGTGCGGTCAGAAAGTTAGTAGTCTTATAATATCGAACTTTCCAACACCTTCTATATCTTTCTCATTATATTAGTGCGGGATAAGACAGTTTTTGTCCCGGGACTTAACCAAATCCCGAGTCGCTCACAAGTCCCAAAAAAAAATAGGTACCACAAGACAATTCGACCACTTTTCGTCAGATGGACCAGCTTAGTAGTAAAAAAAAACTTTTAATAAGGTCACGCAATCATTTTTAATAATTCATCTTAATTTTTTTTAATCTAAAATACTTTCACTTGCTAGGTAAGTTGAAACAAAAACCCGCATTATGACGGTTGTAAAATTTTCTGCAGTTTACTGCATCGTGGAAGATATAAACTTCTTCGTTAAATTTATTTAGTACGTTAGTAAAGACTGAACAAAGCAATTTCTTAATATCTACCTAGGTATACGTAAAACGGAATTTTCCTTATTTTATTTTTCAAAATTTTTGGCCCTGTAGTTTCGGATATAAAGGACAATGGTGAACTTTTGCCTAGTTATTTAAATAATTTTAAAACTATTTCATATAAAATAACAAATAATAATCCTTTGTTAAGTTACACGATACTGTTAATTACCGCCAAATATTATATATTTTATTTTAATTTTTTCAAAATTTATATATTTACCACATCCATCTTTTAGTGATTCTATAATTTTTTTTATTTCACCTATGAGGTACGACATCTTAAAAAACGCGAAATTAAAAAAAAACATTCCACAGCAAGCATATCAATGAAACCAGTGGGCGGCAAACCTAACGCGTTTTTATGACATTTGTCGCATGTAAAGTACTGAATGGTACATTGAGTGCATACGTCGGCTATGTGCAGCGTCCTTGCGGGCTTGAATGGAGGGCCGGATCGATGGCGCTGCGGTACCGGCGCACCCGTGACGTCACACCCGCGCCCCCGCCAGGGGCCACGTGCGATCGACCCGCGCCACCACTGCTCACCGCTTACAACTACCATTGCATCATCGTGAAGATGCGGACTTTTAAACGCTTCACAATTAGTGCTGCATTTTTAATCACTGCTTTAATTTAGCGTAGTTTTTTTTTTAAATACGTAATGCTAGAATAAAACCTGGAATAGGAAATAAGTGCAAAATAAATGCAGGCCAATTAGTGGCATTCTTTTAAAAAGTAAACCTTATTTCTATACTTTTGGTAGATAAGCTTTAAAAAAATACAAACAGACTTCAATTTCCTTAGAAAGTGGAGACACCCTTCTCCTCTTCCTAGCCATTGATCAGTCATCAATTACACGTATAGAATAAGCAAAAATATATCTTGCAACGACTGCTGTCATAATAATATGTCTATATATGTCTAATTATTATTATATGTCTTCGGGAGTCTGTTCTTTCAACCAAAAAATAATTCATTATTATTATTTTTTAATTTTTATTCCTGAACCGGAAAGGCTTTTCTATACTCAAAACCAGTCAATCTTTAAAGCATTAGTAAGAAATTAATTTGCACTATACCTATTTAAATATGATTTTTTGGTGCAATGTTTTTGCAAGAATTTCGCGTCACGAATCCGGCGCGCGCACCCCTAATCAGCTGTTTTTTTGAACTCTCTTTGACCTAATAAAAGTTACGACAAATGAACGACAAATGGCGGTCTCTTCAAAACTTGAGGTAGTCGAAGAAAATAAATTGGAAAATAACATTTTCATTTGGTAGGGGTTATTATTTTTTACTAATTGAATTATTAAAATTAAAACGTGACGACACTTTTGTATTAGTAGAATTGAAGGGATAATATAGCCTTTCCGGTTCATCCTATACAAATGACGGAGAAATCGGTTGACATTGGACATCTACATAATTACAAAAACAATAGAAACTTCTCATTTACGAATTACGATGTCATGTCGGTTAATGAAAACAAACCTTATTAGCAAATTATGTCGATTGCGGACGACATTTTTAGGGCAAGGGATGTAAAAAGAACTACAGCTATAAACATATGTTATATTTTACACTTGAATTATTCTGTGGTCTTGTCCTATATAACTTAAATAAAAACTGATTCGGTAAAATGCAATAATGAAAATTTATTAATTTACTTCTGTTTCTTACCCTTGTGAGTAATTTTTTATCTTTTTCCCTTTTGTGTCTGTGTTCTCAAGTCCTTAGTTACCCTCTCCCAAACCCCGATGACCTGGCTGTATTTGGTCGTATTTTTAGCGCAACACATACATAAAACGGGGTAATGGCACGTCCTGCTAAATTGAGATGGAATGGTATTGCTCCTCCCTCGCTTCCTGTATGTGTTGCGCTTTAGAACTGTTATGCTAGTGGTTAATATTAGCCAACCGTGATTCCAGAGTCGGCGGTGGTGCGCGAAGACGCGATAGCAATCTGGCGCGGCCGTCTACCAGCGCGCTCGCCGACCCCATGCCATGTATGACCCGCGCCCGTCGCCCGCGACGCCACCGCCCCTCGCACAGACCCCCCTCGTCCGACTCTGACTCGTCCGACTAATTCTGAACACCTAAAAGACCCACATAATTGACGATCCCAACTGTTTATTAATATTACTCTACATTAGCGACAGTTAATAAGAATATAAAAAATAATAATAAAATAAATAAAAAAACTTTGAATTACGCTTCTTCTGAGCGCTAATCCTGCGGCTGCGGCCTCCTGTTGTAAATATACACTAAACAGCTTGTTGTCTGCTTACAAACACACTTTCTACACATAATGAATCACCTGTATACATTAGAACTACCTAATAGGATTTATGGGTGTCGCTTTCGCTTACAATAGTTTGTAAATAGAAATAAAGAGGGGGGTCTACAAGGGATCGACAATCTCTTAGTATTTGAATAGTGAATACTCAGAGGCGAACTGACTGATCGGAAATGTTAACACGCTGTCTACATGCTGGCTGCTGACTGTGGCATGTGTATTAACGCCACACCGTGCGCCAGCGCAGCGTCGATTTGCTGACGTCGCGTCTAGAGTGACTTCAGCCAACTAGCATTTACCAATTGAAGGATATTTCGTGAAGCAGATCAAATTGTAGTTATAAGTTATTTATGTTGTATATCGTCGTGCGTGAAACAATATCAATGTATAATCGTTCAATGTAACAGTCTACACGTGTCCCAGACCCCATGTTGTACCCTGCCCCGGTCCCGTACCCTCGGAGTCGCGACAGCCTCGGCTATAAATGGCTATTTAATAAATACTAGGTGTTATGTTAAGGCCATGTCTGTAATCAATTATATAATTGTTAATTTATAAGTACTTAATTATATTTTATTGATTTTAATTGTTCGTAAAGAAAAGCAGGGAAAGGTAATGAGGGTTGCTGGGGGCCTCGCGGTCTCTGGAAATTCATACATTTTAAAGTAAGGAACTTAGACGCTAAACCTTTCACCGATTCATCATGAAATCAGCTTTGAAAAGGTATACCACTGTACTGTTATATGTAGGTGTTAGATTTTGATTGAATAGTTTTATGATACATTTTACATATCTAGAAAGAAATGAATTTATATCGTGTTGTGTTAATGCTTGGAGACAACAGACGAGTGACTTTAAATTTCGGTAAAATCAATTTCTATTCAGCACTGAAAGATCGTATTAAAAGTACATCTATCAAAACCAGTCAAATGTCTGTTGCTGTAATTTACCTTGAGTTATACTCGTAAAGATACAATTAATTAGATAAGTATAGAATACATCCAAATAATTTCCATCATATCATTAAAACACATTTCATAGCGTTAACATCTAGATGAAAAGACATAATAATATATTTACGCCCTATTTAGTATAGTGTAGTAAGTAGGTATCGATAGTAGTTAAGGCAACCCTTTTACTGGGTTGAAATCTGTCGACCCGAGCATTTCATCAGTTATGCTTCGACTAGTTTCAAGAAAAGATCACAAACATGTTTCGTGATAACATTTACTCGCTTCAACCCGGATCATATTGCAAATGAACGAACTAACATAAGAATTTTGCACTAGTACTCCGGCTCCGACCTTTGGAGTTGGTCTTCCTTCCGCTCCTATACATTCCTGAAATCTGCCAGTATTTACAATTATAATGTTAGAGTAGTTAAAAATCGATGTTTAATAAGTGTTTGGTGTTGTTTGAACTAAATAAAATCCTCATTGTCAGATCCACGGCTCAGTGTGTGCAGGCGCTATATCAAACAATATGTGGCGCAACTTACGTACATATGATGTGAAATAGATAAAATTCTAGTTTTGAGATAAGCACTTAATGGAATATTAACTGGTGTAATAGTTGTATAATCAAACTTATTACTCTTATAATATATTGAGTGTTTGATGTAGGTAATGATGATATCAAAAATAATATTTGTCAATTAAATATCAATTTCTTTGCCAGTGATAATTTTTATGATAGTCTTGATGTTAAAATATTTTGAAGACGAAAAATTATTTATATATGGGTAGTTTTATCCCTAATTATGAGGTACTATACTGAAATATATCAAAATGTGAATCATATCTCATCAGAGGCAATAATTTATTAACTATACCACGACTGATTAATATGTATGTACTTAACGACAACATTATGCTCCACGAGGCATCTAATTGAAGTTTGGCAACAAAGTACTTACATATTAAATGCTCAATAAAAAGACTATCATAATTATGTTTATGGAATGTGCTAACATAGTACAATTTATGTTAAAAATAACTGTAGACAATTGGTGTTAAAATACGTAAATAAGTCGAGGCTGTTGCGGCATTTTAATAATATATCTAAATGTCAATGGATGTTAAATGTACAAGTAGTGAGCACATTTCTGTGGTTCATAAATTAATAGCATTCGGGTCCTTCTGTACTGTGAAGGAAGCTGCAACGCGGCAATAATAAAAAAAATAACTACGAACAGCAAATACCATGTTATATGTGAGGCTATTCATTTTGCCCGCAAATGCTTTGTGGTAAATTTAATGAAGACGGCGTCGTCTGTAAAAATCGCACCCACAAAATCAGCTGGCAATTCTTGTATGGTTACCGAGATTTTCTGAGATACTTGATCGCGAATGTTGTCTATTTGTACAAAACTGAGCACCTGATGACAAACGACCTAAAACTATTAATTTTTTGTACAAATTAGTCAACTAATGCCATCGAGTATACGATAATCGCATCAACTGAAAACCATTTAGCAAAATGACGTCATTTAAGATCTTAGCTCTCGCTACCCACGCATCTCATCTTAAATTTGCCTGTCTACTTTTACGAGAAAATATTTATAAAGTGCCAAAATCTGTACGTCAATAAGACGGGCGTAAAAAAACTGTTTAGATAATAGTTCATTAGTGGATTTATATTTTTTAGATGATTATTTGGATTCTACTCACCAGTGTGTGCTCGAGTGACTTTCCGATTAATAGTCGAACTATTTCTTTAATGTGCAATGCATATTCAATTTTTCGCTTCCGCCTAACCATGGGAGATGGTTATTTGCCATCTCGACTTGAATCTCGATATTGGTTTTCTAACAACAATTCTTGTTTCTAGAAGCATCTCTTTAACTCAAGACTATATACCTTTTCATATTTCTGCTTACATATTTTAGAATTCAAAGCTATGGATATTTTTATCTTCTCTTTATACCTGCTGCTCTTGATCAAATCCTGCTTTAATTTCCCAGTTTAAATCTTTTCTACCCTACAAAAATTCAGGTAATTCTATTAAATATTTATTTGCTATTGAATTTGTACTATTGCCATTGTTATTCTTCCCGTTCTTTAGAGCTCTTATGCTTCCAGAACTTCTTTTCTCCAATCTAATAATACAATTTTATAAAGATCTCTCATTGGCTTCACCGCATCTGTAATACTCACTTTCGCAAAATGTGCTTCCATCATCTTATGGTAGGAATGATTTCTCTATCTTGATTTACTTACTACCTCCTGGCCCTTCCTTTACATCTATCTTTTAAACGGCTCTGGCTGACTGGGCCCTTTTCTCTCTAGGTTCACTGTCTTCTTGTTATTTTCCTCACATTGACTTTTGAAACGTGCCTATTAATTTAAATGATTGCCTCTTTTTTCTCTTTCTCGTTTAGTAATACCACCTACCGAAATCAAATTTGATTTTAGTCTTCATGGTATTCTGAGCCGACACTAATGCTACTATTTAAGCTGTAGTCATTTTATTTCACCGCTGCTTTTGATAGTGTCTTGCTTCCTGCGCTCAGGAGATATTTTCTCAATCTGAGTTGGCCAGTGAGGTTAAATAACATTATTTTCTATTTAAGGATTAAGGAACCTTTTCAGTAAGGTTTTCAGCGCCTTTCCTATTGTAAATTGCTTCTCTGATGTCCTTCAATACGCTGATGATATAGTTCTGCACGCATCTTCCGGTTATTTTTACCTGTTTCTTAACAAAAGTGTTTCATTTTATGAATACGGTAACTATTGTACGGTCCAAACTGGCGTACAATATCGAAGGACCCTTTTAGGATGATAGGTATCTTTATATGTCGCAGGTAAATAAGTTAAATGTCCCTACTTGGTATTTGCGTGTTCGTAGTATAACAGTATTACGAGACTAAATCTCATTTACATTGTGTGTCGTATTATATTTAAGGTATAAGCAAAACCCGTTCCCAATGTTTAGCGCAGATTCAACTCTGCTTAGATTCCCGGCTTTAAATTGTGTTAGATTAGTATGTGGTGTAAATGAGTCTTGGTCATTTGGAAATTACAATTAGTTCAATCATTTGATTATTACCTTTCTCTTACATCCGTAAAAAAGTGTACCTTTTCCACAGACAGTTAAATATTGCTGCGTTGTTGCGCATAAATTTCACTTAAAGAATGTCACATTTGCGAAGATAATTGTGTATGAATAGATCTTACCTTGATCAGATGTAAAGGAAGGTACTTAAACAAAATAAACACAATGGCAACCTACTCCAAAAAGAATTCTACCTAAAAGCCCGGTTCTGCTACTAAAAATTGGCCATTTAGAGAATTTCTTGAACCCTATTTTAGAACAAAATGTTTGGATTTACATTTACTTTAAGCAACGGTGCGTAATAATCGCACTTAGGTACAACTGGTCAAGGTGGAGGCTTATTCACGAAACGTGAGGAATAGGATCGTGTAAGACCTGTGTGGTCGACTCCGGCATACAAAGAGAAAAGATACATTGTGAATTACTCAAGTTGGCCAAAATTGTAGTTACGCCGATCCTGGCGTATTATAATTTTCGCTCAGTATTATTAGTTTATATTTCGTACGTAGAGAGTATAAAGAGGCGGCTAACACGGGCCCGGCGAGACAAACGGAATAAATTTAACGACGCACTTGAAATACATTCTCCAGTTATTGTTATGTTACGAAATGAAACAATCTTATTATCTCATATAAATAAAATCCTCAATTTCGCCGAAGAAATCACATTTTCTATTTGAGTACCTAATATCAATCGCGTAGTTAGGAAGGAGATGGAAAATTTTAAATTTATTAAGAAGTCTGAAATGTCCGTTACGACAGACTATATTTAATATGGTCTACTTAGGAAACAACTTTAATCAGTAATTTTATCTGTAAATTAAAATGAATTTAATTTAAGGTTATAGCTAGGTGATATCTACAAACTTTAGCCGTGTGTGGTATGTCTGAATCGTTCATTTATTTTGATTAGCCTTTTCGACTGTAAGACTAAAATGGCCGCAGCGTTTGAATGAATTCCGATACGTTTGATGGGACCCCGCTGTATGTTTTGCGGGTTTAATATATAATAAAGTCAGTTTTAATTCTTGATAGCAGCTTTATCGCGTGTTATTGCGCTTAATACTCCAATATAATCAATGCAGAGCTAAAAATTACCTATTAATATTGTCTAGGGCTTGTCATGCTGATCATTCTGTGCTTATATTATATTTATCATTGGATTTACATACGATAGGTGTGACAAGCGCTATGATTCACTCAATCCTCTAGTAGTTAATTTGTCTTATTTACCGGCCCTCTCCGTCCAGGTCGAAGAGTGTTCATATATTGAATATAAAATCACATCATATCGAATCGAATATAATATACCTACTTCCTAGCGTCGATCAAACAATATTATATTTACGTGTATGAAATCAACTCACGAATATTGGTTATCATTTTTATTGTGTACATTTAAACTTAGTTACTTGATTTAGATACAAAAAATTATATAATATGCTTTATTTCGGTCCATTTAATTGAGATTATGCCAGATTTATCGTCAAATCATGTCACGCTAGCTACGAGCTTATCATTTGAATTTTAAATATAATAAAGGACTCCTTGTAATTTATTCACTTAATGTAAGTTAATCGGAGCGAATTCTCTAGATACATAATTACATTATCCTCTAACAATACATAACATAAGGAATTATAATATTAAGAGCTTTTTGAATAGTATACTTACAAATAACAAAGAGATCTTATGAACCAATCTGAATTTTCGCGATAATTTATTATAAACTCCATCCAGTATTATTAGATAAATAGGTGTAATAGTAAAATTATGCCATTTCTAGCTCCTATAGTACATTAATATAACATAGGTTCTATAATTGGCCAACAGATTTATCTTTAATTAAGTACAAATTTAATCGGTCCCATCGCTCGTGAATACCTATAGTAAATTTAATCAATTATTTATATTATAAAATTATTAATCAGCAGGTACATAAATATGTAAATTAAAAATGGTACGTTTACACTTATAAATAACTAAAACGTGTTATTCTCGACTTTGATAACGTTCTTGCGGTTTTTATCGTGATTTATGATTATACACGTCCCCTATTGGGATCGAAAGATGAAACTTAGTTTAAAGGAGTAATTCCCTTTTTATAATATTAAATGGTCGTTGGATACACCGTCGGAGTATAAAGAGCAAAACTAAGTGTCAGAATAATAATTGTCGTAATCAAGCCATTTATTTAAAGAACAAATTAAGGTACCTACAGCGCAATCTACCAGCGCGTTTTTGAACACCTTTCTTCGTACAAAGTGTATTCATTTCTATTTTAAATTTATGGGTCGCATAACACAAATTTGTACCATAATTATGGGAAAATAGAAATGAATTACGAAAATACGATGTGTCGCGACGATTCTACTCTGCAGCGTTGTGGGTTGACCTTAACGCGTTAGCGGTAGAACACATCTTGTTAACGACAAATTTGACACTCAGCATTTTGTACTGAAATGTATGTCATACATCATTCATGAGTTAGTTTCGGAATTCATCAAATCACGTCCATAAGATTGGTACCCAAGTACCTACCTATATTATTATTTCTTATACCGTTGCAAGTCTTACAAGTCGAAATTCTAGTCACAGATTTATTTAACTAGGATTAGTGGAATTATGAATGTAAATTGGTGGAAGGGCGTCATGCAAACTGGACTTAAAGAGTGTAAAAATAAACTATTTATGTAAGTAGGCTGTGACGTCACCATAGAATATAGCATTGGAGTAGTTTTTCAGTAGGTACTAGTGTAAATTGTTTTATTTTTATCATACTTACGGGCAATTTTCCAAAGTCGACCGCAGTTGGTATCAAACCAGATATTTCCTCTACCTAAATTCAGAGCGTGAGACTCACACTAGGAATTCACTAAAAGTTACTTTGTCGTCGTTAACATAACGCTGCGCGGCACATAAATCTGTCAATTTGTATGAAAATGTACAACGCCCCTAACAGGACGTTTTGCATTTCTTCAAACAAACTACATGCGTTTGCGATCGTAATATCACACAGCATTCTGTCATAATAAAGGGATTGTTTTGAAGTGCCAATAGTATAAATTCAAAATGTAGGTCGGAATATCCGAAGATTTACCTACCTAGATCTCGATTTAAAAGAAGTCCTTAATTAAGTTTATAATCCTAAATCTTCCTTCTAAGCACTGCTAAAGAATAAGTCAGTTTATATAACGTCCTCCCACCGCGAGAGTGAAATTAGTGTTTGTCATCGACCGAGCTGCGTATTCACTGTAAATTAAACACTATGTAATTGAGTTTCGGTCACTTTCGCCATAATAGTGTAGGTACGAGTAAATAGGCACTACTGCCAGTGATCACCTATTTTATTTTCGTGATGATTGGTACCCGTGTCGGCAAATCATAGGCTCATGCGCTAAAAATGAAAAATTGCTTCAAAGAGCCAGAATAAAAAAGAGCAATTAAATTGGAAAAAACGGAATCGAAAATCTTTCCTAACATGGTGCTGGATCAGTTTGGCCTAGACTTATTTAGTTGGAACCGCTTTTTTTTCCCAGCCTTATTCCAAAACGGGGTTTAGGTAATCCTAGTGTAGAATTACTTAGTAACAAAGGAAGCGTAAACTTGGTTTCCAAACAAGACCGAAATCAGGAACATAAGTATATTTTTGTCTTATTTACTTGTAGTTATGTCTACAATAGATAGGAGAATGTAGATATGTACTTGAAAGACACAATATGTTTAATAGTTTTCTTAGATTAATTGACTTTTCCTGCGTGTAAGGCCCAAACAGTTCGGCACCATCGACCTATACCCATTTCGACAATTCCATGGTAGCTTTTTCCAATTTTTATACCTAAGTTGTGACAGTGCTAAGCTGTAACTGAATGATTTTGTTTATAATAAGTTGTGAACCAAAATTGTAAACTATATAAATGACTCAATAAAAAGTATACCGTTGTTTTATTCACCACGAAACTTGATTAGAGGTTACAGGCTACAAGCAGTTATAGTTAGCTATAACTCAGACGGTTTGGGTCCGACTCTCACTCTTGTAGGAGTCAAACCCAAGCCGTTTAAGAGTGAGAGCCTTAAATGTCAAAATAATCCCAATTAATACCTAACAGCGCCTATTACATATTTTGTGCTATGTCTGAATTAATTAAGATTAATCCGCTGAAGTCCGATGAACTAATTTTGATATTTATAATTCGCCACGGGCCCCACTTCCATACTTTGCTTTTTATAATATTAAACCTAAGCTTGAAATGGTGAATTTCCTTAACCCGCCTCCACGTGTTGGTCCGAAAGCTCGTGCGAACATTTGTAGGTTACATAGTTATGCGTACACACGCGTTAGCACTATACCTACCTACCAGTTCCGTCAGATCCAATGTGAAGAGTCTGATACAGAAATCGAATTTGCTCTCTAAGACTAAGGAGTAATCTCAAAGCCGATCGCCAAAGGTTAGCACAGATTCGCTCAGGCCAACTACCAATGCTCGCCACATCGTTGGGGGTCATCGCTACTTTCTAAATCCAAACGTTGAACAAGTGACGTGTGAACTCAGATCACTCGAGATCTTTCATTTAGATGGAAAATTACACTATAATATTATTATTTCATTTGCGCTGTTACAACTAGCGCCATCTAGCTAACAATGTAAGAAACGTAGAACATAAATAATAAAATAAAATAGTTTATTCCTCACCAGCTTAGCAAAGACTAGTAGGATCCTCTAAGTAATCTGTGGTCTCTTCCAAACTTCAAATTCATCTTCATCCTTTTCATCCTTCACCATCCATCCTCCTTCAACGGTTCCATCTATTTCAGTTCTGTGAAACACGCACCTACATAAATTCTATTTGCTAGCTATTAAACTAGAGATGGCGCTAGTAAAAAACGTGCGAAACGAATAAAGTACTTTTGTTCAACCATTCGTTCCATAATGTTCCACCGTAGTGCCATCTATTTATGATTTGTGAAAAATGTGACATTGTTTTTGCTAGCTATTAGCGATATCTATTAAGCAATGTGCGAAAAGAACATTTACAGCGTAGTGATTATATACTCTTTGATTTACAGTCTGAAATTCAACCTTTCGCTCCATCAATTTTCCACCATGGTTTCTGTGTTTTGAAATACAGACTTACATTTCTTATACTTTTAGAAATCGAATATTAACAATACACTATAACATTCAAATAAAAAAAATACGAGGCTTTCGTTCCTGCCCAAACGGGTAATTTGTATTCAGCGACCGGCATCGTCGGGAGTAGCGTCTATCAAAATCAAGGTGAAGTCAGTATCAGGTTGGCATGAGTAAAGATATGTATTTAAAAATTGTCAGTGTCACTGACTCTGGCAGAGCCACCATCAGGGATTTTCATTTTGAAAACACAAAAAAATTGTCGCTAATTAGTCGAAATTTGTCGCCAAATATCAGAATTTGTCGGTCACTGGTTCAAAAGATATAAGGGTTTATAGGTGGCCGATCTGGAGAGAGTCTCCCCAGCAGGGCCACATTTATATCTCAAAAACTAGGGCACCTAGCAAATATCTCTTTTCTCCCATAATTTGTCGCCAATTAGTCGGAATCAGTCGCCAAATATCAGAGTTTGTCGGTCACTGGTTCAAAAGATACAAGAGTTTATAGGTGGCCGATCTGGAGAGAGTCTCCCCAGCAGGGCCACATTTATATCTCAAAAACTAGGACACCTAGCGAAGATGTGTTTTCTCCCATATTTTGTCGCCAATTAGTCGGAATTTGTCGCCAAGTCACAGATTTAGTCGGTGTGTAATTAAAAAGATATTAAAGAATTCAATTTCCCCATACAGTGGTACAAGCGAGTACAAAATACTTTATGTAGTTTCTAGACAGTATCTATGACGTCTTATGGAGGAATGTTTGTTTCGAATTAAATAAATGTAAACTTATTCTATAATTTCAACCCACCATAGGAAAGCTGTATTCATTACCTATAAACAAATCTACAATACATATAATTATGTAATTATTTATCTAACACAATGTGCACTTACCACTTAGTCGCTGGCAGATAGATCGCTGCACTCCGTTTCATTTACGGTAAGTAAGAAAGAGATAGATGCGCGTGTACAGATGAGCTGCTTCGAACGAGTTGCCCGTCACGTAAATTGAAGTCAGCCAGTTTAATTAAAGTGGAACTTATTATGAATAGTTACGAACTCGAGTGTTGTTATCTCGACAACAGAAGTTTTATTATTCTAACCTCAATTAAGATAAAATAAAAACTCAACCCGTCCATACCCACAACACAACACTCGCAATCACCTCAAAATACACACCAACACAACACACATCAAACGAACTTTATGGAAATTCATTTTTATATAATAAAATTTGATTACAATTGACAATACTTTTTCAACGTTTAAGTATTTTAAACATTTTACTAAAGGTACGACATTTATTTATTATTCTAAAGTTAATTAGAGCTTAACATTGTAAAGTGGTAAAACAGTTGCATGCGACTGTACATCTTTCACCAAATAGACCAAGAGCAAGGTTTAATGTTTTCAAAGAAGTTTAAGCCACTCTAACCTAGTAATTTAAAACATAAAAACATGAATTAAATTGAGAATTTATCTCTCTCGGACATTTCTAAAGACTTTAGACCGATAAAACTAGAAGTATATTACACATATTAATAGAAATATTTTTTTCTTGGTATTTTTCGTGAACTCTTCGACCTAGCTCTTGGACTATACCTTACTAATTGAACTCATTATATCTCCTAAACTAAGATCCGATTAAATCTGTGACTTGGCGACAAATTCCGACTAATTGGCGACAAAATATGGGAGAAAACACATCTTCGCTAGGTGTCCTAGTTTTTGAGATATAAATGTGGCCCTGCTGGGGAGACTCTCTCCAGATCGGCCACCTATAAACTCTTGTATCTTTTGAACCAGTGACCGACAAACTCTGATATTTGGCGACTGATTCCGACTAATTGGCGACAAATTATGGGAGAAAAGAGATATTTGCTAGGTGCCCTAGTTTTTGAGATATAAATGTGGCCCTGCTGGGGAGACTCTCTCCAGATCGGCCACCTATAAACCCTTATATCTTTTGAACCAGTGACCGACAAATTCTGATATTTGGCGACAAATTTCGACTAATTAGCGACAATTTTTTTGTGTTTTCAAAATGAAAATCCCTGATGGTGGCTCTGCCAGAGTCAGTGACACAAATTGTCAGGCCCTTTGTGGTCGCACCATTAAAATCTATTGAAAGCCGTAGTTATAATAATATTTTCACACATAAACACACACACACACACACACTATATTGGCTTACGAGAACATATTATATATTACTCACTTTTTTGTAAATACATACTTATAATTACACCCAGACACAACAAACAATCATACTCATCGTACAAAGATTTGTCTGGGAGGGAATCGAACCCACGACCTTCGACCAGTCTGTTATCTACCACCATTTTCCTAATTCTTAAAAAGTTTTTGCTTGTATCGAAGACGGCTGACAAAACGAGGTAATTAAAACTCAGTGAAACACCTTAATTTTTTTATTTCCATTAATCTACTATATTTCTTAAACGCAAATACTATACGATACAGGTAACCGCACAGGGAAAACATGTAAACACATTTAAGTAGATAAACAAGTAGTATAGTCCGATTCAAAGTTGATGACACAATATGCTTGTAATTAGACCAGTAATTGGTCCAAAATTGTCTGCAGCACCCAGACAAGTTAAGGTTATATTTTATTTGAAGAGGGCCTCCATATTATTCATCGATGTGTATAAGACATGTTTGTATCGTGTAGATGTTCGTAGAAGTCTATCGTAGACGTTTGAGGAGATATGGGGATATGCACGAGATATGAAATATACTATAGTAGATATTTTCTTGCACTTTAAGAGTCCGTAGGTGGACTATCACAGATTAACTTCACAGAAAGCTATTTTTCAGAGGTGATTGATTTATTGAACTAGACTATAACAAGTACAATATGTACAACATACATGAATGTATAAGCTTTAATAACATCAATTCCGTGAAAATCTGTTGAATTAAACACATAGAAATGTGATCACAAATTATGTGACGCAAAGTAATTAACAGCTACAATCGACAACATTCACGAGAACATGATTTTTCTATTCTCTCTTACAGAGTATAATAAATAAACTGCACAATGTAGCAGAGTATAACACTACAAGTGACAATTTCATTGAAACGATTAATCTTACTACACATCAAGTTATATCGACTAACTCTACTATCTTAATATTTTAAAAACAATATTATTCTATTCCCTGGTTACCTAATACCGGTTATCCCAATCAATTGGAATTCACAACTGTAATTTGTTAAAAATTACATAATTTAACTAAACCAGCTCCAGTTACCGTTTGGCTAATCTTATCCAATATTGGTGAAGTACACCAGCACCCAACGTTCGCTCAATCACAAATATTTTGTTTTATCATTGGGCAAATAGCATGGGTAGTGTCTTTTAGGAGCTGGCCTTAATGATTTCATGTACATTTTCATTAAACGGCTAGTATAAACTGTAGGTTGTAGCTTAGTAGCTCTGGCGACCAATCAAACACGCCAAAGTGGCTGTTACGGTCGCCTGCGACTTGTGATATTGATCAACAGCGACTATCCGCTTAATGGAAACGAGGCTTAACACAAGCATTAGACTATCTGAATATTTCAATGATAAATAAGTTACATTAATTAAAATGATTCTTTTAACAAATAATACTCGATCTGCAAAAAGAGGTAATATAGATCCTTACGTCAAAGTTGAATCCAATGTGATATAATGTTGCATATACCGAGAAAACGAGTGTTATAAATTCATATAATTGTAAAAATCTATTATAAAAATGACCGCGGGCGCAACCGCTGCCTCGTGTAAAGTTATTTATGCAATATTTACAAATACTTAATCGTTTACAATATATATATTCAGTCCTCGGTATAAAAATTTGAATAAAAAATAATATATGAATATCTTAGATTAACGAGACATTTTGTGCTCGTCCGTGCAATTTAAGCGGTAAATAATGGCTCAGTTCGTTACAAATGAGGTTCAAATTAAGGGTATGAAGGATTATAAATACACTTTTATTGAATTCCTTTGTAAATATCTACGTAAAGAAATATATTTCACACAGTTTTAGGTTCTAAATTGAGCTCAAATTTATCGGATTCGCTCAGTTTGGCTACTAGATAATAAGGAAATGTTTAGCAAATTAGAGTGTGCTTATTTTTTATTTAATAAATAAATAATTTTAAACTATTGTTAAAATTGTGTTAGTGCAGTGATTAAATAAAAGCAAAATTAACAAATATACAAATAAAAATTTTACTAAGATAGATTTAATGCTCATTTAAGGCCTAAAGTAATACTTTATAGGCCATTACAAATTCACACAAAAACATTTAAAATAAATTAATGCATAAAATTATTTACATTTATTTACAATGCATAGAGGACTGCTTTTCAATTACATAATGTATTTTTAAATACGAACCTATTGCACAAGTAACAAAGTTCTGAATTGCATAAAAACATGTAAATTGTGATTATTCGTCAAATATGGGACTTTTACATCCAAAGAACTATAGATATGAGATTATTATTATGCTTCACTCAATATTTTACTTACATAGGTCAAGCTAAAACCAAAAAGAGAAATGGTTTTTATTATTTTCATTCGATGTTGTTGTATATTTTTACAAATTGCTTAATAAAAAATAATACAAAATATAAAAACAAGTAATAGATTACAATAATAGTAGATCAATTAATATTCTCTTATGTTTAAACGACAAATAAACGACATAAACAAATAACTTTATCGCGATTTAAAAAAAAACTACGATAAAATCGAAAGTAATTGCAGGTAAAACTTAAATTAATTAAATATTTGAAGGAATCATAATACTTAACCGTAGTTATTGACGTGCTAGTAAAATAGTGCAAACTGACACTAAAGAAACCACTTACAGTCACTATAATCTGAAACATGACAATTTTTCTTATATTTACTTTCACCGCACAGCGAGTGACAACGCCATTTTGGATATACAAACAATGCCATAATATCCAACAATATGTTAGTTCTACTGTGAAATAACGCGAATTATGTCACTAATTACTAGACACGACATACAAGTTACATTGATCGAATACAGACACAAATATAGACACAGAAACATTTATACGTTCTTGACAAAAAAAACTAATATCACGATAAAATGTAACACACAAATGCTCTAAGATAGTTCTAAAAAAAATCATTACATAAATTATTATTAATACATTTAATTGTAAAATTCGCAATAAATATCATATTATTTCACTTAATATTTTAAAACCTAATACAATTGATAAAATATGTATAAAATAAGGACGCTTATACACAAATACTTGCCTACCTTACAGCATTTGAATGTTATATTACAATTTGTGTACGCAGCTTTACACAAGATCATTCAGTTAAACAGCACAGAGTTCGGATCTTCGTTGTCCATTTGTTTCACGTGGCGTAAGACATCCTTCTTTGTGATCACGCCAAGCAGACGTCTGTAAGAAAACAGTTTCTTGAAATCACAGAATAGCAACACCACTTTCCTCTTTTGATATAAGTGCTCTCGTGAGGTTTTATTACAATCGATGCAAAGCTGGCATATCAGCAGTGTAACTCAGGGCAACATCTTGTTCATAAAACTTTCAATCCAAGGGCTGATCAGAGTACTTGAATAAATTTTCTGTCAATAATTAAATTATTTAGCCGCGATAAAATCCGTTATAAAGTCGTTTTATTTCAATGTGTGATATTCGCGTAAATCTAAGAGGTTGAGTTTACAGAAAAGTGACGGAAACCTTAGTGACTTACCCGTTGTGTGTAACCAACATCTGTCGGAGTCCCAGTTTGCGGAACATATCAACGACAGTTTCCATTGGAGTTTGGTCCGTGACGGTTATAGGTGCCACATCTAGTATACGGTTGAGATGCAGGCAGACGTTTTGGGATAACGGGTGCATGTTATTATTACCCGCAAATATCAACACAGTTTGTCCGTTGATACCCTCCACAGTGCGACGAGCATTAGCTGAATATACAATATAATGTTAAAATGGTACTAATAGAAAAGGTTTAAAGTCATAATTTAGTATAACCTAAGGACAACCTATGTATATAGTCTATTTTTAATTTTATGCATATATACTACTACCTTTAACTTAGGTTGTTACTTTACTTTTAATAAGATCTTTTAGTGCCTTTTTTACCAATTGGTGATAAGGTTCATACCTATAGCCAAGTTGAGATCTCTCCTCAAAACGAATCCAACTAGATACTGCGACTCCTTAGAAACCACAACAGGATAGCCATTATGTTCAGTCTCCTTGAGCAAGGTCTCCACATCGTCCACAGTCATCGAGTCTTGTGTTATGACAGACAGAGTTTCGTTTCGTCTAAAACAATCGAGCAAACAATTTATAGTGACGTAACATGCTACAGTTTGCCTTAAGGCAGGCTATTACATGTAGTATCGTTTTCTAGTAATTTAAATCCACAAACTACTCACTTGGGTTGCATAACATCTGCTGCCAACGAGGTATGTTGGAATTCGTCTTTACTATCCAAGAACGGGTATCCGTTCAGTGCAATATGAGCGTCGTAGATGCCTTGACGTCCTAAAGCGTCGCCAACCCATTTGGACGCCATAGCCGCCGCCATAAGAGGCACTATGTACCGAACACCACCAGTTAACTCAAACATTATAACGACTAGTGACACTGTGGAATAAAATTAACAGTATGATTGACATGACACTAACATAACATTATAAATAGTCAAAATTGTAGTAGAAAAAGGGTTATATTTCTTTTAGGGTAAAACAGGGTGCTGACAGAACATTTAGCTCAAATAAATGCTAGATTCGACCGCAGATACAAAGGTACGTTTCAGAAGCATACAAGTATGTAATTTAAAAATTATTTATTTAAAAATTAATTTAAAAATTAGATGTCATTAAAATATCTAATATTACCCGTCATCCTAGTAACTCCACCTAGTACTGCAGCTGCACCGACCATTGCGTACAGGCCTGGTGTAATACAGTCATCACCCGTGGAACATTCTCCCGAGAAGAGCCATATTTTTGGATAGTTGATGGCCAACTGTTCTACACCTGTATTACAAGTAAGCTAGTTGTAACATTTGAGTTATTAATACCTCGGATACTACTCAGTAGCAGTGAAAGAAAACACAGGCATATCTTAGAAATAAATATTTATATATATAGCAGTTTACACCAATTAGAATAAGCGTATACAGCTTAAGACATTCAACTACCGCCATAAGCTGAACGTTGACAAGAACAAGATAGCAGCAATACAATAGCGACCATACATTTACTATTTTTGTCCTTGGATATTATTAGTATTTATAAGTGTAAATTTTCCGGTTATGAGACTCACCAATTCCAACAATCCTTCCAGCAATAGCACCCAAAGCAAGACTGGGTATAAAAAGTCCGCAGGGCACTTTAATACCAAAAGTGAACACGGTCATTACAAGCTTCAGGATTAGAGCGAGGACCAGCAACCAGATGGCGCGGTACACGTTAGGGCCTGCTGCTGCCTTCTCGATCGCGGAGTTAACACCAGTGAAATTGCGGTTGTAGTCACTGTACAGTGAGAAATTATTAAAATGGGGCGTAATCGTGCAATATACGTCAGAATATTTAAAGACAATGTCTACACCTATGGAACACGTATAAAACAGTAAAAAATAGATAGTAGGTAGTATAGGTATAAGAGACTTTGGAAAGGGAGAATTAGTTTATTCTAGGCTTACCACAGAAGATCAGAGTTAGATATGCCGCATTGATTGAACAGCATATAAATCAGTTCACTTGTATTCATCCGTGTGTAAGGGTTGGGATACGCGATGACCGCTGTCACAAATGTTACTACCAACACTTCTGTCACAGGATATTGGCCGAGCTTGGAATACTTGCGGTAGCGGCACCAATAAATGTTGGCTTTGATGAATATTGTAGCTATGCAACCCTGCAATAGAAAATTCAAATAACTTCCTGTACTAACTCAGTAGTTAGTTAGTAAATGCTAGTTGATTATTAACAAGTATTTGCACAAAAATTAAAATAGCGATTTACTGTTTATTGTTTATTTATTTATATCTCAGAAATAAAACCCGCTCGGTCGAAAGCACATAAGCTACATTGAGTCTACTTACGCCAATAATTCCGAGTCCAACGAAAGGAATCAATTCGAAGAATATCCAAGGTTTGTTGTATTCAACGAAGAAAAGTACCGAATGTTCATTCCCGAACGGATTGATTGTGCGCAAGATGAAAGCCGCTATTAGCGCGCAGAAGAACGACCGCCACAGTGTCTTGAGCGGAAAATAGTAGGAGACCTGTGAACATAAAAATATAGCTATTAGGACCTACAACTTAATTGCGTAAAACCCGAAATAGTCAGATCTGCCTTGGATTCGGCGGTTCAAGTTCAAACTTATATGGACACCAAGAAGCTCATAATGGTCCATAATCGGTACGGGTATCTATATCGATTTTTGAACTTGTACTTGTACTTTCTACCAGTTCTTTGAACTTCTACTTTCCGAAGTGTAAACTTCAGAAACTAGAAGTAAATCGAAATTCGAATCGGATCCGAAAACGGATAGGCGTAACTAAAAAATAAATTATAAGTTTGACATAGACTAGTGTGCTAGCGCCTAACAGTAGAATCCGATATGCTAGTACTCCAACTCCATGTTTTATTTGACTAAGGCAAGAATTTTATGTACATATAAATTATACAATAATGTTATTACCTCTTCTAAACTGAACAGAACTCCTCCGATAGGCGCACCGAAAGCTACAGAGACACCTGCCGCCGCAGCCGCCGACAGTATTTCACGCTTTTTAGCTTCATTACGTCCATACTTCGGGAATAAATACGATAAAATATTTCCTGGTAAAAAAAAGATGGACTTTTTAGAAATAAAACGATTTTACAACAGATTATACTGCGCTTTATTTTTGTATTTATATGCCTACATTTAATACTATTTAGTACATTTATATAAAAGCTAGTTGACACTAGTATTTCCACTCACATGCATGACTGTTTTAGCATCCAAACATACAAACCCAAACTGGTTCTCACTAACTTTGCAAAATGGGTATGTAATAAAATAATTTAACATCCACACATATTATAACATGCTTACCTAGACAGCTGGCAATGTGCACCATAGGCCCTTCTTTTCCTAGCGATAGGCCTGAAGATACTGAGAGTATTAGGCCCACCACCTTTATAATTAGAGTCCACTTGCCAAGGTATCCACGGATAATAAAGCCACTCAATATCGTTTTTATTTCAGGAATACCTGTAAGTTGACACGGTCACAGTATACAACATAGATCTAATCAGTAGTAAAAAATATTGTAGATAATATGTGATTATGTGACTTAGGAAAGCAGAACATTTATATACAGTACCTGAACCGCACGCATAGGGAGCAAACATCCTTACTAAGGAAGCCGACAGAGCAGCAAAGACCAACGCCCAAACGATGTAGAACAGGTAGCTGAGAATGTAAGCACCCGGACCATCCCTTTTACCGCCTAGTACTTGGGGCCATGTCAACCACTGTTGATATAATAAAAGAATTAAATAGAATTAGACTCGAAGAGTTAGTTATTATTTTTTTGCTTTCTTTCGCAAAGAGAGAAAGATCAAGAATCCGTTAATTATAAAAAAACAGAACCGAGAGGCCGTCTCTCATTACGACAAGAACACACGACTTCATTCTCGGTGATTAGTCGCCGCCGAGTATCTCGCATACATATCCTGGAATGGTGTGAGTCTCCATTGAAATTTATGTGAAATACCTATTCGCGCGACAGTTAGTCTCAAAGAATTAGTCGTGTGTATCGTCATGACAGACAGGCTTAACTGTTTCTTAGCTCATTACAATTTTATTTAAGCATACCTGTGAACAATTGCCTGTGTCAAACGTAGTGTCTGTATCGGACCAGCAGCACTGTTCCCTATTGAGCCAGAATGCTTGAGGACAGATACCAAACTTGAGATCCGTCATCCACGATGCACCAATATCAATAACACCAGCTACCATTCCTGTGCAAACCCCAACAAGGAGGACGCACACCCACCCTGACCACGCATCATGTGCACCCTGTATACAAAAAATTTGAATTTGCTTATCTCTAATATTATAAGAGAAGCTTGATTAAAGCCCTTCTTGCATAGATAACTATTGTGAGAGAACTATTCAAGTAGATCTATATTTTAAACCCCGTATTCATAAATTCTTATAGGCTCATAATAACTAAAATAGGTTTATAATTTGTTTGTCTTTTTCTATCATCTCGATATTTATACTAGTAAGAAAGAGACTAAAGTCCATTTTAACTATAGTCTTATAAGATTTTTATGAATAAGACTGTAAATCTCTAAATGGTACAAGTATAAAACTATAACAGATTTAAAAGATGAAATAGATTTTGGTGTCGTTTTTACCAGCATTTAAGTAACTATTTTTAGAAAATATTTAGGTCCTTGCTAGTTATCTCACATTACTTAATATTAAAGCAAATATTTATAATTAAATGTAGGTTAACTTACAAATTTGTATTTAACATGTGCAATTTTTTTACACTGTACACAAACACACAGATACAATATTTTTTTAATCAAAAGTTACAATATTCTATTTATACCAATATTCATTATTACAAGGAGATAAGAATTAGATATTTTATAAAACAAAACAGTAAAGAAAACTAGATTGTTACTAAATATTACCTTTAAGAGATCCCATATTGAATCCTGTCTCTTTTTGACGATGTACCTATGTCGCATTCGATCCCGTGCTATGTCTCGTTGCCAATCAATTGTGTGAAAGTCGTCATATTGGCCGATACCAGGAATGTCATCTTCGCCTGAATCCAAAATGCTGTTTATAGCTAATGTGTCCTAAATAAACTGCAGTAAGAACCAAACAACTCTGCCAAACCACAACTGAGCAGTCAATACACTGCTTTTAATATTAGCTGAGTATAACCCTTTTTGTGGAATGTGACAATATAATTCAGAGTTAGTCAGTATTTTTCTATTTTGAGTTAATAATAATAAATTAAACTTTTGTTAATACATAATGTATGTAAAATGAGGGCTTGATCTGAATTAATTTTATTTATAATGTAATATTATTTATTTAATGAATGTCTACTTTTTTAAATTCTTGACCACTGGTCCTGTTTGATCACAACTTGCCTGATGTTAAGAAAGGTTGAGCTCAAGCATGGTGTGCACCATGTACACTGATTCACTTGTGATCACTATCGAAGTTATTAACTGCCTCATACCTACTGTAATGCTATGAAAAATTAAAATTAAAAATCTTTATTTTACATAAATATAGTACAGTAGGTTACAGCATACCTAGACCCTACACTAGGATTCATTACGGCAATTCATTGAAGCATTTACAGCAATAAACACTTAGACTTGTTGTCTGTCTACTAAATAATAGAGGCAATTCACATGAAAGATAAGATAAACTAGCCTGTATATACTTGTACAAAAAACACAAAGCAACTAGCATTAACCTCAATAACCTATAAGTTAAATACATAGCGCAATAAACTTATTGGTTTTAAGAAGATGAGTTACAGGTCCATATTCAAATCAATATTATTTATTATCAATATTACTGTGAGGTTGGGAAGATACTGTCAACATGCCTGACATGAGAATGGGTGTAATTATCTTTGTAAGATTTATTTACAAAAGAAAATAGTACTATTTAGAAAATCAGTATTCTTAATATTAAACAGCATTAGTACCTTCTAGATTTCTGACGTAAAGAAGTATTATTACAACACTATGAACAAAAAACTTAAGTAAAGATCTTGTAACCATGTAAAAGTGAAAGTGTTTAAAGTCACATGGCTTATAACACAACACAAGAAAACACTGTATTCATCAAACACAATAAATAGTTACAATGTTTTTTAAGGCAGATTACACTATAAACTTATTAAATTTGGTTGAAAATGTTTAGAAAATATAGGCTCTTAGTGCAAAGGTTTTATTCTGTAAAAAAACATCAATGCAATATCACTAAAAAGTAGTTTACATCACTTCAGGTTCCTACTGCACGGTTTTCTTTTACTAATATTCAGAACGTAGAAGGTTACAAAGGTTTGCTAATTGATTACAAATTACAACATCACAAAAGAATAGATTCGTGTATAATCATTTTTGTATTGTGGAGTATGACTTCTAGTAGTATTGAGTTAGCTTGAACATATATAAAGTAAATAGATATATTATAGTTTTACTCACCTTGCATCCCGGAAAATACAACAGCGTCCCCTGCAACAATCATTTTTTACTTTCAAAGAATAGATACTGAATTATAAAAACGTAATAATTATGTAAACACCACGTAGCAAGCACATCAGTCGCTTAATTGAAATTAAAATCGTGAATATATTAGTCACATTAATAAATCTAATATCACAGTTAATATTTCTTATAGTATTATGTATTTAATTTATAATTAATTCCCTAAAATAAATACGGATCTAAATAGTTAAAAATATGGCGGGTTTGACATCGATGACCGATGACGTTGACGACAATGACATTTGTTAAAAAGAATGAATGTGAATGAATGGAAGAATGAAATTAGTCCAAATATATGGTCCTAGTGATGGGGCATGCATGTGCACTGTGCATGAGGCGATGCTAGGGACAATGCCAAAGGCACTTGCACAAAACAAATTATTGTAATATATCGTCCCAGGACCGTTATAGAAAATTAATACTCTACTAGAAAAATTAAGCGTATAATACTGATCACTGAAAATGCCTAAACAAATTTTTACTTTATGAGCAAGTTTAGAAGCTATAATCTCAATCCATACTTCTTTACTAATATTATAAATGCGAAGGTAGCTCTGTCTGTCCGTCGTGCTTTACTACTGAACCTATTTGGATGAAATTTAGTATGGAGATAGTTTAAGTTCAGGGGATATAAAAAGATCATTTCTATCCGACTGCGCAAAAAGAGGTTTATCGCGATAACCGACACACGCGCGGGAAGAGCGGCGATCGATAATTAGCAACATATTGAATTTTAAAATAACTAGAATTATTATCTATAAAGAACGGTTTTCCTCGTGGGAAATTGATAGGTAAACAATAACATGTCATATCACACAGCCTAAAATAAATCCGCATTAAAAAATTGAAAAATATAACATCGGTCGAGAACTAATCACACTCACTCAAACAGGGGTTTCGTACTGTTTAATCATTTGTTCTTATAGCGTAACCTTAAATTCAGTTAAAAAATAACAGCCCATAGACAAGAAACCAGCCGAATAACGGTATCATGGACACCCTTTAATACATAACTGTCAAAGCAGGCTCCATAAAAATACTTGCAGTTAACTACGTACTAAGTTATTAGTATCCGAAAATACTCTATCAACCAAGGAAATCGCCAATATATATGGTTCTTTTTCTTAAAAACAATATAGAAAATTAAGACGATAGTCTTAATGTTCTTAAAGGCAAAACGTTAGTTTAATTTTACCAACATGATCCACAGTTAATAGAGGCTCTGTGTCAACCTCTATCTGAGCAGGATCCATAATAAAACACTGTTCAGTAACACCGTTAACTTGATACTGCGGTGACACAGACGGATATCAAATATCAACTCAAACTATATAAATATTATACAAGATAAAACCTTTATCGAAATGAGTTATCGGTATATCTATCAGTCGAACTACACTTTATACTTTTACAATCATGTTTAGAAATTAGCGATCAGAAAATTTGCCTGATTTTGCATGAAGTATCCTTTAGAAAACTAATTAGTACATACTTATTAGGAGATATGACTAAATTTTAAAATACTGGAAAGGCTTTTTTTTGTTTTTATGTAATTTAAAAATTATTAAGCCTCAAACAATGACTCACAATATGTATGTAGTTATACATTATTAACCCCCACTCCTAAACTTCATTCCGATTTATGCGAGTTTTAATAATTTAATAAATATATACCTAACTAGCTGCCCCAGCGAACTTCGTACCGCGCAAAATTGTGAATCTAAACCATTCCCAGATCCCCTTGAACACACACAAAAAATTTCATCAAAATCGGTCCAGTCGTTTAGGAGGAGTTCAGTCACATACACACGCACACAAGAAATATATATATTAAGATATGTACCAGTACTTTAAACAGAATTTTTCGTTTCTTACCCATGAATCAAGGCTACCACGGCTAGGATTCCGGCAAAGTTACAGCTTACCATATAAACCCCAAGTTATGAATATGAAATGTTAGATAAATAAGGTGCCCACCAAATATATAGCTACAAGTAAGTATGAGCAACAGTGCTTACTAATAGAATAATGAATATGGTAAATGAGAAACACATAATTAAGCCCTTTCTACGCTATTAGATTAATGAAACCCAATGGAAATTTGAAGCGTGATAATGATCCCTAAAACTATGAATATAGCTTACCAACTGGGGTGTTGAAGTATTGAGCGATGTATGCTTGAAAATAAAAATAATTACGGTTACATAACATCGACACGACATTTATTCATCTCACCTTATATGGCGAATGTTGAATACCTAATGAGAATACAAAGATAGCAATGAAATAAAAATCCTATACCATTTTTTCCTCATATCCCTTTCTAATTTGCGAACTAGAAATAGGGCCACGTCTAATAATTATGTGACTGTCTTTGACGATTTTCCTCTATAAATATCACGAGTCACGACCCCTGGCTCGACCCTCTGAGTTTTTACTTAAATATAAAACGCGGTTATTAGAAAAAAAAATGATCTATATGTTATTAATTAATATCACCCAGTCGTCAAAGAAGCACACAACTAATCTGATGATAAATCCATAGCCCATGGATGTTAGCAACACCAATCTAGCGTCACTCTTCTATTTTATTTTAAGGTTACTTCTATGATACAATGACTGTTACCGCGAAAAAATTGCGTGTTGTTTGGCGAAGTTTACTCTCTTTCTGAGATTTAGGTAGACTACCTCTAACTCTGAACACCTCAAGTGATTAATGAACACCCCCTTACTTCTTATTTATTAAAAGTTTAATATAACAAAGCCCACAACCGAAAGCTAATGGGCGAAGTAAGAAAATGTATGTAGGTAGATTGTAGGTACTTACAATTAGCACTACCAGTGGAGTTTCTTCCACTACCGTGCTCGTATAGCTGAAAGGTCCCGTGGTTTGTAGGGGTGGTGACAGCAGCACCTGTCTGTTGCAACCCCGCGGTGATATCTACCAGGTCATCTTCGGCAGGAGATTGAACACCACGCCCGTTGGTGGCGGCTGCACCCTGCATATAATTGGCCAAAATTGTACAAAAATCCCCTATCTGTTTCTCCAGCTACGACGGCCAGTCTAAATTGACTAGCCAGGTACGCTGGAGATAATTATTATAATGCACAAGTACACAGTAGATATATTATTTAGTAAGAAAACGAAGCCTAATTTTTAAAGTAAATACCTACACATTTTTTAAGCGTTTTGTCCCCGTAAGTAATGTAAAACCTCATTTAGCAGAGTAACAGGATCTTTTTTACACAATGAGCTTTATTGTAGTCATTCTTACAGTTAAATGATTATTAAAAATAATAACTAAGGTGGATCTTAATTCATTACAATTTCAAACGCTACCTATAAACTACGTGGTTGGTTTGATGCAACTCGTGTTGGATCTCTGATCCAAAGAAATCAAAATTGAAAGCAATCTGTTAAATGCTAGTTCCAGTTGGATGTCACTTTTACTTCTTTTGATTATAGATTTCCTGATGGAGACTACACGAAACCCCCAGAAATTGATTTTTAAAACAATCGGTTCAATAACTAAAAGGTTAAAGATAACGGCCACTTTTTCTCGTTTTCTGACAATAGATTTGTTGTTAGAAATGACAAGGGCCGAAAAATCGATTTCGAAAGTAATCGGTTCAATAATTAGAAAATTCTATACATTGGCGGCCATTTTTTTAATGTGATATCATATTCCTTGTGTGAGGCCACAAAAAAAACGCCCTCAAAAAATATTTTGAAAGGAATTGGTTCAATACCTAAATAAAAAAAGATGGCCACAACTTATTCTAGCCGCCATTTTGAAACTTGGCGGTTTCTAGAAGCTTTGTTATCCCACTATAACACAACGTGCGTGATGTGACACACGTTATACTGCCTCGGACCCCACTTGGACCTTACTATTCGTGTAGATGAGCGCGTCTGTGTGGGTGTGCTGTTTTAAACGATTTCTTCCCAGTTTCCGTACTTCACCTAATCTAAATATATTTATTGAGACAAGTGTGTATACTCCGTACTAATGTGGCTGTTAACGAACACTAATTTATTGTATTAAGTTTAATTTGTCCAAATAAATAAATAAAATGTGACAAGTGTGTGCACAAACACAAGTGCACTACCTATTTCTTCACTCTCATAGTCCGGCGGAACGGATACACCGACAAGACCGGTGAAAGTGCGGGCGCAGGACCGATGACTTAACAATTTTACAAAAACACCGACAACACACTAACAATCACAACTTAGTAAGTCTGAATGCTCTGGACAGACTGACACAATAATGTGTAACAAACAAAATGACTAAATATTTCCAAGTGCCAACACTATTTCAATTCAGTCATATCATAACTAATAACCTAAACACTTATTCAATAAACCAACGCCCTAGTAGCAGTTGATCAAATATGTGATCTGGATGTTATACTGAATAAACAATTGGAATTTGATAATCATATTTCCAGTACAACTCTAAAGCATTTCAATTTTTTCTTCTAAATTGCTACTGTAGAAAACTAAACAAAATTAACAAAAATGTTCTAAGTTCATCCTACGGCCAAGCAGAAGTTTTAGGGTACTTGTAGTTTGTAAATAAAAATATCGGTATTGTTTCTTTGTTTGTTTATTTTGTTATTGTAAACTACGCGTATCGTAAATTTTAATGCTAATTAGGTAATTTTATCTATCAATCGGGCTGATTAAATGTGCCTATTAAATCAGCACATTTAATTTTAACGCTTGAGGCACAGGTGATATCAACCTTGTTCAAGCATTTGTCACCTATGCACTTTCATATCAAATACGTATCGCGTATCACTGATTTCCCAAAAAAATATTTTTGAGGTGAACACCCCTTATCACTTAGAGGTTTGCAAAATAGAGTAGTAGTAGCCGATTCTCAGACCTCCTGAATACGCATATAAAATTTGGTAAAACTCGGTAAAGCCGTTTCGGAGGAGTACGGTAACAAACATTGTGACATGGAAATTTTATATAATAGATTAGATTATTTTCATAGTTTTTTAATATACTTAGAAAACCTTAGTTGCAGCTAGAAGTTTGTAACTGTGCCCGATCAACGGCAATAGAATCGCCCCCTTACTACTAAGGGGACATAAAACATAGCCGGCGAAAATGTAATTAGAGTAAATGTCTAAAGCGCGCAAATGTAAAAAATAATGGCGGATGTCATTGAAAAACAAAACAAAATCTCTATTATTTTTGACAAATGTTAGAGATAAATGTCTAAGGCGCGAGAATCGGGGTCTTGGGTCTCGATTCTCCCTCTTTAGACATAATATCAGGATACAATAAACCCACAGGTAATGTATAGGTTAGATATAAGTACGGAAACTAGGGATATTTTTTTAAATAGATACAAAAACCTACTATGCGTTTCAAATAAGAATAGGGCTGGAAATCCACCATCTTGGAACGGAATGCGCAACAACTTCACATTTTTCAGTACGGTGGGCATATAATAATCACATCTAGATGAAAAATATATTAAAAAGTGTATATTATTGACGTTCCAGTGAAATTGTAAATTTGGAGTTGAATTTATTATTATTTAGGTACGAACATATTTTATTAACTTCGGACGCAAAAAAGCGATGTTATAAGTTAAAACGTGAGTTTATCTATTTGTGTACAAGTTTGTGGCATCATAGCCCGTAAATTTACTTAGGTAGTAATTTTTTCTACATATTATATCAATTTTCCATTCATTTTAAAATAACATTATTGTCTGTGGTTTGATATTTTGTGCTGGCGCTACTTTTGCTAGGTTATTGGTGTGAGTTAGCCGCGAGTCGTCCTATTCTTATTTGAAACGCATAGTACATCCTATTCCGAGTACATATTGTAGCACTATATACGCTTGTATGTAAGTGGCCCTCTCCAAAAAATAAAGAATTTATTCATTTTCATTTTATTTGTTCATTCAATAACTTACATAAAAAGATTTAAAAAAATTAGGGTCGGTCTTTATTCATTACTATTTCAAACAGTATCTATACTAGGGACAAGATAATAGGTCACTTTTGACAGATGTCAGTTTTATATTCATAGTGAGGTGACCTGCTTAAAAACATCGATTAAATGAATGAATCGAATGAATCGATACAGACTTGAAACATATGTGAAATTTAAAAATGACCATGCGAATCCCTGTCCCATTATTATTTTTTCTTTCATAAATTAAAGGAGCAAAATAAGACAAGTACCTACGTAATTTAACAAAAAAATTGCTTTTATTCACTTGAACTATCGGAACTGCTATCTTCATCACTGCTGTCAGCACTCAGAGATATTGACGTGACAACGTCTTAAATTAGGTTGCGGCTGGGAGGCACTTATGAAAAAGTGTAACGCTCGGTAACGTTACGATGAGTCACCGAACGAGAGAGAGGCCCGCCGAATGCCTTGCGTCTCTCTCCCACTCAACTATGTTTCATCCTTCTTCCTACTATACGAATGAATATTCACATTAAAATTATTTTACCACTCAAAGTCGTTGTCACGTAAAACTTTCGCCCGTATACCGAATTTACAGGCAACCAATTTTTTTTATTAATTCATTTTCAATAATATTGTCTATTCTCACATCTCGTTCAAAATCTTGTAAAATTATTTTCTTTGTCTTCTCCACGACTTTTCGCCAGTCTTCTGTAGTGACTTCTGCACATGCAGTTTGTAGCAGAGTCATCATTTTAGCAGTACTGAAGGGTGGTTCAGTATTGTTCCGCGCTGCATGACCCTTTATTTGTGCCCAAATAAGCTCGATGGCGTTATACTGGCAATGGTAGGGAGGCAATCGAATAACTTCGTGTCCATGTTCTAGGGCTAGTTCATCGATTACATAGCGGAGCTTGGACGGCTTAGTTGCTTTTACCAGATTTAACAACTCAACTTTTAATAAAGTTGGACTTGCCTCCACACCATTTCTTACCAGCCACGAGACAATTTCTTGCTTTTTATTTGCTTGAGTTGGTGGTTTATCAACTTGTACAGAATGATACGGAGCATTGTCCATTATAATTTTCGAAGGGTTTTCTAAGCTGACTAGCAGCTTCTCAAACCACTCTTTAAAAACATCAAAGTTCATTTCCTCATGGTAATCTGTTGTAGTTTTAGAGGCGAATGCGAGGAGGCAGTCTGGAATAAAACCTTGAGAAGCTGATCCCGCGTGACATATAATAAGTCGGGCTCCTTTTCCCGATGGAACTTTTGAGGTGGAGGCCGCTGTATCATCGGTCCATGTCCGCGCAACCGTATGGTTCGCATTCAACCATGTTTCGTCAATAAACACGACATTGTCCCAATCCGTAATTTTATTTACCTGACGTAAGAATGATATTCTCTTCAAAATAATATCGTAGCGTTCTAGCAGGATTTTCCGCTTGTCGGATTTTTTAAATCTAAAGCCAATCGATTTCAAAACCTTTGATAGAGACGATTTGCCTCCAAAAAATAAGCCTGCGCCTTTTAACGAACTCAATAGCTTTTCCCGTGTAGGATATTCTTTTCTCGAGTAATATCCATAAATGTGGTTGCGAATTGCAGCAGCATCAAAATTATCAACGTCAACAATTTTCTTGTCCCTCTTTCGTTTTTTCGGTGTACGTAAAGTATTATCTTCTGAGCCTGATGGTCCGTATTTCTCTTTCAGAATTTGAGTTACTGTCTTCTTCCCTATTCCCAATGCTTCGGCAACGCGTTCTCTCGGTGGTTTCAATGGTAAAAGAGGCCCATCGTTAACTGATTCACGTCCAAAATAATTGTACAATTTCAGCACTAGTTCGCGAGATTGACTGTTTAGAGTTTTCCCCCGTTTCGACATAGTAAGACTGTAATGTTTTTCTTGTTTAATAATCGTTAAGCAATCGGAGTCCAATTTACAGCCAGGTAAACGTAGTCAGTAAGATCAGGTTAAATGAAAAAGCCGGATCAGAAGAAAATAACAGAGAGCACACCAAAAATGCACAGTCACTTCGCACAACAACAAAAGACTGCGTCATCATCATGTAATGGCGACATGACATGCGTCATCGACAGGCACTGGTGTTGCCAGCAACATCCACCTAAATTGCACCCAACATCAATGACCTTTCTATTTAGTTATTTTTTTGTATTTTTATAGTTAGTTAAAAGAATAATAAATATGTATAATTAGGTTTTATTATAATCACAACGTGGTTATAAATTTATGGTGATTTTTCTTCACAAGTAATCATTGCATTCGATTCAACTTACAATCCTATCAGCTTTCGATTTTTAGAGTAACATCCCTAGTGTTTAAAAAGAAATAGGGTTGACTGACGCAACATTGTAACGACGTTCAGTTCTTTAGATCAGAAATTGTTTATTATGTTTAGAATGGTTTATTAGTGAAAGCAAATCGTAAAATTACTCGTATCGGTCATTATTACAATAAATATGTAAACGTAATTGAAAAAAGTTAAGCAATTGTGCAGTTCTTATTTTATGCCCGCCGTTACAAGGTTACGTTGTTGAATTTTGATGAAATGTCAAAAGTGACCTATTATCTTGTCCCTATTATAGATACACACTTTTGACGTGACAACGTCTTAAATTAGGTTGCGGCTGGGAGGCACTTATGAAAAAGTGTAACGCTCGGTAACGTTACGATGAGTCACCGAACGAGAGAGAGGCCCGCCGAATGCCTTGCGTCTCTCTCCCACTCAACTATGTTTCATCCTTCTTCCTACTATACGAATGAATATTCACATTAAAATTATTTTACCACTCAAAGTCGTTGTCACGTAAAACTTTCGCCCGTATACCGAATTTACAGGCAACCAATTTTTTATCTTTTTCTTATTCAGGCAACAGATTCTTGTTGGAGACCACACGGACCCCCTGACATCGATTCTGAAAGCCATTGAGTCAATACCTAAAAAGCACAAGATGGCGGCCACTATCATTTTGATAAAGACCCAGATACGGACCCCAGAAATCGATGTTAAATGCAATCGTTTCATTAGGTAACTAATTGGCGGCCGATTTACTTATTTTAATATCAGATTCCTTGTCAGACACCAGAAATAAATTTCTGAAGGATTTTGAAAGCAATAGGTTCAATACCTAATTAGATATTAGGTGGACTCGAAAAACGTTAGACAATAATCACGACGTGATAGTATTTACGCCGGGACCCTACTTTTCGTGTCAACTCGGGCGTCTGTGTAGTTGTCTATCGGTTTTTTGTCGTTTTGAACAATTTTTTTTCAAGTGTCCGTACTACCTAGCCAAACTTTAAATTATTATTTATTATTTACTGTGATAAACCATGATAGCAGAAAACCAAGAAAATTACTTGATTGATGCTGAGCTGATCTTGATCTCACACAAAAACAAATTAGCAGATATGATGATTAGTTCATTGCTTGGTAAATTGCAAATGAATGCGCCACCTTTCCTGCTACAGTCTCTTCAATTCTACGATATGGCCACGAAATATAGGTGTCAAGGCCAAATCGTAGAATTGATCTATCTATAAAACAGATTATAGCAGGCTTAATGATATTGCCACTTAGATTAGGCCAGATACACTCGGCGAACTTATTTTTTTCAAACGCCCATCTTTGTCGTCTAGGGCTAAAAATAGAACTTTACTGCTGATCTGTCGTATTATCTAAGAAAAGAGCAAATCCGTATTGGACAAACATACACAGTACAATAGTGTTTTTTTATTCTAGCAGATAGTTCTAAAAACTATTCAACGTTAAAATAATACATATTCCTATTATAAAAACAAATAAGCACATTTACTAACTTGCGGTGTACCATGGTGCGTGACACGATCAATTTTCACTAACTTTGATGAACACTAAACAATAAAAAACATTAACATTACTGTATTTGCAAAGATATGGGGTTAAAACGATTTTCTTGGGGCTTTACCACTCAACTACGTAGTCAGGCACCGACATTGGTTGGGGAAAGAAAATCAATAACTTGGTTTGCGCTCTCGACGCAGCACAGATAATGTCATCGTTTTCTGACGTTACTCTCTACTAGCCGTTTATTGAAAAGATGTAGCATTCACTATTTTGCAAGTTTATTTATACGTACATACAAGTCGCCTTTCGACTGATTAATATTTATGTTCCGCATTTTTAGTATACAAAAATAGCTTAACAAGACCTAGGTGAGTAGATTTTAGCGGTCAACAATTTGAAACGTAGCGCGCCGGCCGGCGAACATTATTTTAGCCTCTCTGGATGTCTAATACACTAGTACGCTATTATAGTACGTTAGTAAAGGCAGAAGGCTTTTACGAATTTAGAAACTTTCGGGTAAAATGATTTTGTAAAAGATCTTTTGACACTGTTGCATATAACATAATATTATGTAAAATAAAAAGAATTTAGCATCGGCAGTCAAACATTCATAACTTTTTTGATGATTCTTGCCGTAAGTTTTTGAATAAAGTGTTTTGATTCAAGGTACCCTAATTTTGCGTAGTCACGTAAAAAGTCGTAAAGTTCTAAACCAAATCGCTATAGCGGTTTAAGCATGAAAACCCCACCAAATTACATTCGACACTTTCCGCCATAAGCTTCGACCGCTTTTATATCATGCCTAGCAGTGGAATAAAAACCTATTGCTTTCCTCAATAAATGGGCTATCTCACAGTGCAAGATTTTTTTTAATCCGACTATTAGTCCGTGAGATTCGCGCATCACCAAACAAACAAACTCTTCCAATTTATAATATTAGCATAGAAGTTGGTTGTAGTAGGTTAGACCTACACTTTACTAGAAGTGCTAGGTTTATTATAAAGTGATGCCAATTTGCAACACGTACGTTCACATTGATAACACGCCCATGCGGGTGGAGCTACAGGCGTCAGATGCAATGCCCTTGATTCACTTCCCTCTTGAGTCGTCAACAAAATAAATTGCTCGCAGACCGGCGATTTTTATAACAACCACAATCATTTCTCTATCAGTACAATTGCTGACGCGAATATACAATGCATAGCAACAACCTAACAGTTTAAAATTATACATAACAGAATACGAACAAAAACAGAGGACAATTTAGGTGAAGATCAGTAGCATTTAGAAGACATAGAGAAAAAGAGAGGCATTAAGACTGATAATATATAGAAGAATAGTCTTAAGTTTAAACACTCAAATAGCATTTATTGATTTAAAGAAACCATTCGACAAGGTAGATTGGAAAACAATGATAGGGGCTTTGAAGGAAAACGGAATAGACTACAAAGACAGAAAAATACCAAGAAGACTATAGAAGAAAACTATTTGTTTTTAAACGGATTAATTTTTTAAATTAGTTTTATTTCTTAGATTTTTTAATATAATAAGTAGTAATAATAATGATGTTTACAAGTCTTGAAAACTATTCCCGTCTGTAAATTACTTTAGTTTCGACTGTTAAACAGTGTTGCATGTATTATATTTGAATTCAGCAGTTTAATTCTCAATAACACCTGTGTATGATGTAAAAACTACTATGAAAAATACTAGAACTAGATATTATATTCGTAATCTCCACCTTTTTAATCCCAAAAACGATAATTATATTTTTTTTGGATAAACGCGCTAATCTCAGGTAGGTACCTACTGGTCCGATTTGAAAAATTCTTGCAATGTTAGATAGGCCGGCTACTTTTTAACCGTCTTACTTCACTGCAGTACTGTACATACACGAAATAACATCTTTTCAAGATTCAACTTTGTCGGCGCTGCTAATATTTACTACCCTGCCAAATTACAGCTCTGTTGTACCGAGCGACGACGGACAGACGGTCAAGGCGAAACTTTATGGGTCCATGTTTACTTCGGAAACCAAAAAATGTATACATATTTTTCTTTATAAAATTTTAGAATTAATTAAATGTAGATTTATAAAATAAAAAGCACTTAAATTTTTACATTGAATCGAAATTAATCATACATGATTACCAAATGTACATTTTCATAATCAGAACTGAGACATAAAAAAAAATTAGAGACATACAATAGGTAAACTGAAGTTGCACAGTACGAGTATTATAAATATCCCTACTAATATTATAAATACGAAGGTAACTCTGTCAGTCTGTTACGTTTCATGCCTAAACTACTTTTTATTTTTATTCTTCGATAGGCTGGCGCTTGACTACAACTTGCCTGATGTTAAGCAAATCGACTTGGAAAATTTTATCCAAGTCGATTTGCTTAACATCAGGCAAGTATGGAGATAGTTTGAGACCTTGGGAACGACATAGGATAGTTATTATCCGACTACGTAAAAAGAGGTTAATGGTTTTGAGCGATAACCGGCACACACGCGGCAGGACCCGAGGCGCAGTTTGTATTCTAAAAGAAATATATTATTTGTTACTCCGTGTAAAGACAACAAAAGCACATTTAAGTGAGAACAACTTTGTTATAGGAAAATAAAAAAATAGTTGAAAACATATTTTTATTATTATTAACTAGCGTTCTGCCCGCGGCTTCGCCCGCGTATTATTAGGATAAGAATAGACAATGAGCTATTCCACTTTACAATCTATCTCTGTGCCGAATTTCATACAAATACTTCCAACAGTTTTTGCGTGAAAGAGTACCAAACATCCATCTACCCAGATCCTTACAAACTTTCACATCCATAATATTAAGTTGCCTACACACCTTGGGGGTATTTTTTGGAAAAATAAAAACACGTGTATTATATTTTTTTTAAAGATTACGTATGTGTGATTTGTGTCAAAGGAGACGTTCAAAAAATGTATAGAGCCTGGGATTAAAATAATTGGAACAGCAATCTGAGTTACATAATATGTTAATAGAGCATAATTAATTGAATTTTTTGGTGTATTTAAAATAATTTTACACAACCCCGTTTTTTTAAAAATTGAAATTGAAAATAAGAATCCTTAATGCAATATTATGATTATTGCAATTGGCAACCCCATGGCCAAATGACAATTGAGCAACCAAAAAAATTAAATTATTTAGAACGCTGTCAATCAAACTGATCAATGACAATGACATCATGACGTTTCCCGTAATTATATTTTTTTCCACGCGTTTTGTTATTACACTAATAAGATGACAAATATTTTTCGTCATAATTACATTAAACTGCAACTAGAATAATATTACAAGAGAAAAGTACTGTAATAGAATGCAATTATTGACGTGATTGCAATATTTATACTGCTTAGAAAACGGATAATTAAAGGTAATGTGCGTTTTGTTTTTCTATTACATTTTTTAGATTTTTACAAAAATGGTTGCTTCTAAAATTCGTGTTTAGTTAAATTCTAACAGCTTATTAAATAAGCTTTCCAATGAGGTATATCACATTGGTGTTCAAAATTCTATCCCACTTTTGACCTCTCCTTTGGAGTTTTTAACTTTGAATTTTACAAATAGAATTCATTATACACACTCCCTGGGGGTAGTTCTGAGAAAATAAAAAAATATTATTTATTTGTACCTAATTTTGAAGAAATCTTACCAAGAGATAAAAGATGTACAGAAAAAAATATTATGACCTTTTAAACTTTCACGTTGCATTATTAATATTTATATTTAATTTTATCATAACAGGCAGTTGACGCGCTCACCTTTATATTCGCTGGATCAGCCTATAAGCGACCATGACCGGTGCAAACCGGGTCGAAACGTAAAGCCAAATTAATGGTGAGCCAGTTGGTTGCCCGTTTTGGGAAAAAAGTCACGCGTGACATTATTTCTTTTAAGAATTATGTGTACCGAATTTGGAGTGAATCTAATTTAGGAATGAAAATATCCAGAGAAACTTTAATTTTCACAAAAAAACGCTCGTTTCACACACGCCTGGGGGTAGCTTCGGGAAAATAAAAAGCATGTGTTTCCTTATTTGTTTCAAGCTTTATTTACACAGAATTCGAAGTGAATCGGCCTTAGGTCTAAAAAACACTCAGAAAAACTTCAATTTTCACAAACAAATCTCATTTACACACATTTTACACTCATTTTATTTATGAAATAAGAAAAAACACGTGTTTCATTATTTGCTTTAAGCTTTATAATTTCTTGAGTTTGAAGTGAATTGGACTAAGGACTAAACAATTTTGACAAGTTTAATTTTGTTTTAATAAATCATTTATGTTACACACCCCCTGGGGGTAGATTTTGGATAAATAAATAACAAGTGGTACATTATTTATCTTAAGGTGTTAAGGGTGTACCAAATTTTAAGTGTATAGAACCAAGGAATAAAAAGTTACATACAAACTTAATCCCTCTATTTAACCCTATTTTTTTTAAATATTATAAGCCTGTTCTATGAAAGGGTTTCCACTATCTACATTTTAAATTTCATTAAAATCTGTTGAGTTGTTATGGAGATACGTGGTAACAAACATTCACAAACACACACACTACTTTCACTACTACTTCTATTTATAATATTAGTAGGAAGAAAGTAGGATACTTTAATAGATTAGCTTTCCGACAGCGTATTCAACAGCGTGTAGGTCGGTTGTCGAGTTAAATCAAATACCTCTTTTTGCGCAATCGAATAAAAACTATCTTATGTCCTTCCCTGGGTTTCAGTCCATACCATATTTCATCCAAATAGGTTTATTAGTTTTGGCGTGAAAACGCGACAGACAGCTACATAGGCATTTATAATATTAGTAAAGAAGTAAGGATAAATTATGTTCACAGCATGTAAACAAAATGATATTGTGTATGTAAAATTATAATTAATTAGGTATTCTGTTAAATTCACTAACCTTTTTGTTGACAGATTGGTACGTCGACCCCATTTTAGGAACAGAAGACTTCAAAGGAAAACGTTCCATCGCCACATCTAAAGTGCAAAGTAAAAAACATATTATTATTTAATGATAGTATAACAAAAGATGAAATAGAAATATTATTTTTTTAATAGCTAGACTGGTTTTGATTTTACTTTTTATTACAAATTAGCTTCCGCCCGCGTCTTCGCCCGCGAAATTGATCTCACTAATCTTGTTTCTCCATACAAACTTTGGAACCCCGTTTCACCCCCTTAAAGGGTGAGTTTTAAAAATCCTTTCTTAGGGCGCCCCTAGACCCCATAAGGAACCTATGTGCAAAATTTGGAGTCTCCAGACCCAGCGGTTTGGGCTCTGCGTTGATATGTCAGTCAGTCAGTCAGTTTCTTGTTTTATATATTCAGATAACAACATTTCAGGTTTAAATAAAAAATAACAGTAAACAAGAAAAAACATTTAATTACTTACTTACTTAGTAATAAAATTAATAATATTACTACTAAGTTAGTCAGAAGAAAAAAATTGTATAAGGTAAGTTTGTTGTTAACATGGAAACCATCATGTGGACTAAACCAATCTTATACAACACTAGAACCTATCACACTTTTTTTTTATTCTGCGATAGGCTGGCACTTGACAACAACTTGCCTGATGTTAAGCAATGATGTAGTCTACGATGGAACGCGCTAACCTTGTATACCGTTTCACTCGTAATTACGAATGATTATCGGTGAGAAAGTGGCAGTGGAATGAGCCCCCATAAGGTTAGAAACCTTAAAGTAGCAACAATTCCAACCCACCCTCTCTTTATGGTGTCACCAGACATCGCACCGGAACACGGCAAGGCCGCTTGGCAGTGCGGCTTTGTCTGGTCAGTAACTATGGCCATGGCTGAGTAACTTCGTCTGTGGGAGTGCCCCTTTTATCTGAATCCCCACATGTGGTCCCCTGGTGATGCAAATGAGGTGGCAATTAATCAACTGTTAATTTTATTTTTATATTTTTACTGGTAATTAAATGGTGGTAGATTTTGGCCTTGGTTAGTGATTACTTACCAGACAAAGCTAAACCACCAAGCAGCCTTGCCATGTTCCAGTGCGAATCTGGTGACACCATTTAAAAGAGTGAATCTGAATTTTTGCTCCTTTATGGTTTCTAACCATATGGAGCTTCATTTCACTGCCACCTTCCCACCGAAAATCATTCGTAATCATGAGTGATCGGTATACTGGGCGGGTGAGTCCCATCATAGACTACATAATTGCGTGTCATCAGGCATGTTGTAGTCAAACACGAGCTTATTGGAGACAAAATAAAAATTTTTTGCTTTATAAATAAGGACAAATCAAAAAACAGCTGATGTCAATTATAACTCACATGCTGGTCATCTTATATATTTTGTTACTCCAGTATTTAATTTAAATTGCATTCAACCTCATTTGTAAATAATAAGTTGAAATAAGAACTATTTGTGTGCAAAAATGTTTGTAATAGAAAATGTCATAAATATTGTTTGGATGAGATTTGTAATTTTGATATTGCACTTATTTATTATATCAGGCTACATTTAGTCACTTAGCTAACAATATGGCACAAGTTAGAAATTACTAAACCTGGATTATGAGTACAAGTGTAAATAAATTGAGCTCATTTTCTTGCTAGATACCCTTAAGTTCATATACAATTATAAGAACTTTAAAGCATTGTGAGGGTGTTATAGAATAACTTGATTTTTTTATAATTGAAAGAAGTGCCATAACACCACACTTTATAATTTCATAGATTTATGTTCACCTTTAGAATAGTTTACCAGCCAGTTGTTACGTGTGTTGGGAACATGTGCTGTTCAACTTTCAGTTTATAAAGACAGCCTGGAGTTAACAGACCCTTGCTATAAACCTCTTTATTTTGGAATGCGTGCACTATTATATCCAGTGGTTTAGATCAAAAACACACTCTTTATTCCCTTCACTTTCAAAGTTAGGCTGACTGACATGATCATTAAGAGATAGGTTGATAGGACTGTTAGTACATCCTCTCTAAGACATAGGGTACACCACACCAACATTCTTGAGTATAGAATGCTGGGAAATTAGAAATATCTGAACACTCTAGTATCCGACGCGGGATTTCAACCCGACAGCGAGAAGCAAACACATTATCAAGGCAAGAAGGCAGTAAATTACCAATCACTTGTTGGACGAAACACAGTCGTAAACTCTATTTATTTTCCATTACACTAATAGATTTCATTAGGTAACTATTTACGTGATTTGCCACTTACCCTAAAACTTGCAAGGCCCAGAAAATCTTGGTTGGCAAATAAACGCCCCAAAATTCAGTTGTCACTTCACAAACGCGTAGACGGAGCAATCACTACTTTACGACTCTAGTTATGCTCAGCTTAAAAATGTAACTAAATGAATTTTTATTATTATTTATTGGACTTCTAGACTCCGAATAATTAAATTGCGAAATCCAAACGTATATATGACAACATCAATTTCTACACCAATGTGTTTGAAGCCTACAAAATTAGGTATTGTTTGGGTACTATACAATGCAAAAACATAATATTAGAAAATTGTAGAAAACAACATAGAAATTGACATTATTTAATTAAAAACAAGTTTTTTACACCAGATTTTTGGAAATGGATTTTGACAACTATCTGCCATTATTGATTGAAAGTTTGAAAGCAAGTTAAGCAATAGAATGGATGGAATGAATGAAATACAAAGGGAAACTAAACATACCACAGAATATATACGCCTCTAAACTAGGACCAATCTTCAAGAATCCCCGGAACTAAAAATATTCAGAGTTCTTCTTTCAACTACACGCGACCCATGCCCATGTCCCGTGCCGCGGTCCGAAAAGAAATTTGAACAGTCAGCGTCAGCTACTAGTAAATGTGCTGAATGGTCGTGTCGTAGTATATAGTTGATAAAAATTTAAAACAGTATTAACCATAGAAAAAGGACATATCCTAAATCTATAGTACCTACTAATCTGATAACATAGATTAAGTATCATAGAAATATATCGATAAAGACGTAGGAGCAGATTATACGTTTATGAATACGGGGGTTAAAATAGACTATTGTATTGTATAAATATATCCTAAATCTATGCTATGTATAGTAAACATAAGTATATTTTCATCTATTATTTTCTTTTACCTAAGGCGCGGCACAGTGGTTGTGGTCAAGCTGTACCTATTTAGTTTAAAAATTGCCCATACTAGTCAGTAGGCACCTTATTTATAGCTAAGGTGATATCCTCAGCGTAAGCGTTTTTAAGCTCTTTGGATATCAGATGTTCTGATAACTACGTTTTCTTTTTGTCAATTTATAGTATGAAAAGTTAAACTTAAATAAAACTAGGGTTTATTAAACTGATGGTAATAGACTTATCCAGATTACAGGAAAATTATAATACTTACATGTACAAAAACAGGCATACTGTAAATTGGGAATATAACGCTTGCGATTTATAAAACAAAACTTACGCTATCTAGAATCGACTTAAGTGTAATATAATAATTATAATTGTAACTTAATCATAAATATTAATATTATTGTATCCTACTATATTATTAGGTACGGTCTATAGTGAGCAGAGTAAGGGCATAGATAAGACTAAATAGATTGTTCTCTCTGTGTGAGGCTCATTTAAAAAGTCGTAACTAGATGGCGTTAAATGGTGCACTAGAAATAAAAATTGTCAGAAATCAACGAAATACTGGGTTTTACGATTCAGGTTCGTTGTGATTATTTATTTGGTAACGATTTAAATACAAAAAAAAGATGTTAAAATCCAATTTTGATTTGTTTGGCTTACGGCACCAACTACATACCTACTAGACATCACATTCAAAAATTATATAAAAGTGTATTTGTCAAAATAGGAAACTTTTGGAGTCGTAAGCACAAGCCACTGACCCAAAACCTCTAGACATCGCATGGCTGGGCTCACGCTAGCCTAACTTTTGCAACCAACCATAAGCATAAAAAAATTTATTGGTTCATTTAACGACAAGAACTTAAACGAACCAATCAAAATTAGCTATTATTTATTTATTTGTCGAAAATGTAGGTTACAACAGATGTTATGTAGTTAAAATTTACAAATAACCAACTTTAAAAATTACAGTTTCATACAATATATTTCTATTCTATCTAGTTGGTGGCGCCTACAAGCCAAACGAAATATATACACAGATATTGTGTTGGTTGACTAGTTCTTTGCGTTTTTAAAATGGGAGTTAGGGAAGGTTTAGTAGGTCTATCAGCTGTAGTACCAAACGATATGACATTAGATTTACAAAACTAATTCCCGCTGACCTTACATTAGTAAGTATTTAACAGAAAACTGGGAGGTATAGTGAATGATATATATTATTATAACGTCTTTGACTCTATTCATACGCAAAAATGTTTAATCCTGTAAAGTTTCGTTCAATTTTTAATAGATATCATAAATTTTCCAATTTAACTACAATTTATTTTTTAAATTATAGTGAAAGTCGTTTAAAAAATACAACAAATTATAATCAATAATAAATATACTAAAATAAATATCTAGCAACATTAGTTTAAATCAATATAAAATACAACAAATAAGAACAATGGCAATTTAAATAATACTTAATTTAAAAAAATATATAATAAGATCTTAAAAAAACAAACAAGAAAACTATTCATTATAAGATTTGATTTCGGACATGTTGGTTACTATAAAATATAACCACTCTGTTTTCACTAGGCTCCCAATATATTGCTATGATCAACGAAATTACCTTTCTTTTTCAATATATTGTCGAATAAGTTCGTAATTTACATTGAGTTAGAGTTTCATAATATTTTCGACAGATGACACTACAGGGTATGGCACTAATATGTGGAGTAACACAATCCTATAATAAAAAGTCGAACTAAAGATACCCGCTTAACGTTTGTGTGTTTGTTTTGAAACTTAGTTTTAGCATCTAAATTTAGTGAATAGACAAAGAATGGGGCTATCTATGAATAAAACAAACGATTACAAAATTATATTATGATTGTGCACCAAAGAATATTTAATTTTAATCACTGTGCACCTGTAGGACATTTAATGTGGGTACGCTTAGTGCCAGAGTAAAAACAAAATTTTCTAAATTTTAATATTTATGAAATTCACATATTTTAAAAAAAAGGCCAGTGTTTGTTTTGTATTATATTAACCGATATTTACCGAAATCTGCACCGGTTTACCGCCAACTTTATCTATATCCGATGATTTGTATAAAATGGCGTCAGCCGAGTTTTTGGAACAAGCTTTGTCCACAAACGTTGATGAGAACGCTGTGAACGCGATTGTGGGCTCATTAGAAAATCAATTAGTTACATCCGTATCATCCGTATGTCAACAAAACAATATAGTTAATGTTATACCGTCCCAAAATTGCAACATAACGTCAAACGCGAGCTCTATAATAAGCGGACAAAAATACTTTTCTGATCTAAGTAACACTGGTGGTTTAGTGAACAATATCCATTCTAACATATCCATTCCGAACTCTAGTGTTTCATATAATAATGTGCAAGCGTCAACGCCATCAACGTTTTCGCCTCTATCGCTGATTGGTACTCCCTCTAGTTCTAATGAAACTTTGAAAGTGATATACTCACATTCTCAATCCCTGGTTAATCCCAACGGTGTCACTTTACCAGTGCAGTCGTTGCCCAACGGGTGTTTAGGCCAGCCATCGTCGCAGAGTCAGCTCCTAAGTGCTGTGTCCGGAAGTGGTGTGTTACAATCAGGTGGCAAAACTATCACCATGCAGCCTCCGCTCGTCTTAAAGCAAGGCGCAAATACTGGCCAAGTGGGTATGCAGCCTGGAATGGTGACTGTCCCAATGACTGTGAACTCTAGCATGCCTGCTTCATTAAATAATGTGATGACACTGAACAAGCCTGGAGGGCAGAATGTTGTAGTGACCACACAGAACTTGGGCTCCGCGCAGCCTGCTATCATCCCTAATGTTCAAATCTTAAATATGCGACCCGGTGCCCCAACAGTGGCTGCTCAGAAATCAGTAGCCACTGTATCACCTCGAGTAGTGATTGGCACGCCTCAAGTTGTTGGTACGAGAGCTACTGCTCCAGTAAGTTTGCAGTCTGGAAATAGAACAGACATTAATCAAATTGACATAAAAATGTAACTTATCTCTTGTACAGACATTACTTGAGGCTGACGGAACGTTTTTCTAAATTGCCATCCTCTGATTACTAGGCATGTCTTGTTAGATTTAAAATTATTTTTACTGTGTCCTCTAAAACCTCTGGTAATGTGTCACAGAGTATAGACAGTTCTGCAATACCAGGTTTGTTTATATGTCTGTCACAATCTTTAAGTTCTGTCAGTCTCGGTCTGCACATTAACTATCTTGTAAAAACACATGCTTTGTTTACCTACGAAATGGCTAAAAGGTTTCATTATTAATACCACTATGGGCTTCACTGCATAGTTTTTATTAATCAACATAGATCAGCAAACTTTGTTCTATATGGGATGGAAAGAGTTCTGCTGGTCATACAATACAACTGTCACCTATTTCACTTTCATTTTTATATAGTTAGCACATCAAATAACAATATGTCTCATCTGTCATTCATTGTTGCATGTATGGTCAACTGAAAGATGATGTTGCAAGTTCTGAATATTGGTGTTATTCACTGATACTGCAAAATCTGTTATATTATTATATTCTGCAATTATGCTCACTAAATTACCCCAATGTATATGTGGTATGGCATTTAGTCATGGCCAATTAGAAATGTAATTATAATAATTGGCACAGCATATTTGCAGAATTTATTTAATGTTGTTGCAGTATAAGCAATGTAAAGCTTGGGAAGAATTGTATTGAAATTTCAGTGTAAATATTCAAAATTGGGTGGAAATATTAAAGATTAGGTGCTTAATTGGCTCGTTGTAAAATAACTAAAGAATATGTGTTATTGTAATGTAATAAATGTTCAGTTTCTGTAGCAGATGTTGTTGTTAAGGAATATATAAATGTTCAAATGCCTACCTTAGTGGTGGGAATGCAATGTTAAATAAATGTGCAAGGACTGCCCCATTTGGCTTACTACAAGTTGTATTTTGCCAAAAGTCAGCTTCCACCATGCTAATTTTCCAAGATCCCAGTGCTGCCAGATTTCACTCATTTTCTCATGAGTAAAATATATGGGATAAAATAGTGTTAGGATGTACGAGAGTAGGCATTGGTGTAGGCACCTTGTGTCTACACTAATTTAAAGGTATCAGATGCTAAAGGCATGTGAAAACACCACATACCTACTTATTAAAATTTTCATGGGTGATATTTATGTATATTTTAGAAAATTTTGTTAAAAATTAGTAATGAATACTGCCAGACCCCTCCCTCTATCCATCATTAAATTGCCTGAAATATATTTTTTTGTTTTTTGATCTAACCCCCAGAGTGCCTCAGAGCATGTGTGGGAATGGGCATTATGTAACCATATTCCAAAAACCATATTAAATTGGTCCGTGTCATGAGGCAACAAACTTGTTCATAAATATGCATCAAACTTAAAACACATTTTTTTTATATCATAAGACTAATCCCGGAGGTACTTAGGTGCTAATAGAATCAATAATTTTTATAATTACTCAATTAATAGCATAATTCTTATGATTACAGTATGATTTCATATATTGCTATGGTAGGTAATATATTCAGTCAGACACCCACTATCCTGATATCAAGTTGGTAACATTTGATACATTGCTTGTAAATCGCTATCATGTATATCACATGGCCATTTGTAACTATACACCCGCCATTCTGATACACACTAAAAATTATGCCACTTTATAATCTCAAATTTGATCCTTATATATTGGAACTATTACAATGCCTACTGTAAGAAGCCTGACCAATCCTAGGGGCGAAACATGCTAAAGTGAGGTGACTATTCATATGCTTGAGCGTGAGCAATATTATATAGACTGAAGATAATTCATGTATTTCATGTATTTAGATAATGAACAAAACATTAAATTATTAATCAATAGATACTGCCAGATCCCTCCCACTGGTTAACTTGTACCAGATGCTTTCTAGTTCATACAAAAATTTAGTAAACTCGTGGAAAATAGCAAATGTTTGGCCCCTAGGATTGGTCTGGCCTTTTCACAGGAGGCATTGAAATGGTTCTCTAAAGAATAGGACTGGAAAAAAGCTGTCTTGGACTAATGAACAACTTCACGGACAACTTCACATTTTTTTAGTAAGGTGGGCAATAATGCTATTTCGATCTCGACATCTAGATGAAAAATAAATAAAAGTGCGACTTTTCGAGTCGATTTAGAGGTACGAACATATTTTACAAACTTACGACAAATAAAACGGTGTTATAGGTAAGCTAAAACGTGTTTATATCCATGCATCTATATTTGTGTACAAGTTTGTGGCATCCTAGCGCGTAAATTTACTTAAGGAGGTAGCTGTATCTAGCTAAATATCTCACTAAAGTTTTCTACAGAAATCACTTTTTCTTACATTTTGAAATAATATTATTGTCTGTGGTTTGATATTTTGTGCTGAAAGGTAAATGAGAATTTAAAAGTGGGTATTGTGTTCACATACCTATAGCACTCGATACCTGTAGATAGGCAGCGGCACAAGGTAGGTACTTGGCAGGTATGCCTATACTCGAAGTACATACTAACGCATATACATTTTACTTATGGGAAAATGGGTAACATCTGGCAGCTCTGGGATTTTAAAATAAAATCCTTTAAATCCAAAACCCACTTTATAATATCTGTTGTTGCATTCAAATTAATGTTACAATATAATCCAACTAATTGGGTTTACAAATAAACCCACTTAGTTTTTCGCGCTTAGTTTCGGAATTTTATTGGGAATCTTTTTTCATAATTAATCATAGAAACAATTCAACTTAGTTCAGTCAAATTGAAACTAGGCGTTAATTTTTAGATAACGCTGCAAACTCTGCAGACTCTTCAACCGGGGCAGCAGGGTCATTTATTGTTAAAGACTGAGAATGGTCAATACCAGCTCCTGCGCGTGGGCCCAGCGCCCGCCGCCAACACTCTTGCGGCGCCGCAGGCTCAGACCATCCGGCTGTCAACCGTGCCGGCAGTAAGTAGGCACAGCCACTCTGCTACTCACCCCAAATTCTCATAGAAGTTGGACAACACTTAGCATAGGAGCTGTAGAGCTCCTACTATAAGGGGTTGTCTTTTTTTTGTTTGTCCAATTTCAGTCTCTGTCATGCATGTAAAGTATGGTGGAGGTGCATGTTGTAGGTAATTAACAAGGTAAGAGTATTAGAGCCTCGTCATGATTGTGTATAATAAATTACTAATTACCTATGAAATCTTCGGCTCTAGTGTTTTGCGCAAAATTACAGCTTAGCAAACTTTTAGCGACACATGCGTCTTTTCGCCCATTAAAAATTAAATACGCTTAATTTGACAGTTATAATTTAATTAGTACAGCGTTTCATTCAGCTTACTGTCGCGTTTACGTGGCTCACGTTTTATAAAATCTGCAACAATCTCAGGATCATTTGCGCCAAGCATTAAGTTATCCCATCCTGCCTACACCTACCTGCTTGAGAATGAGCTTATGCGAACGGATGTATTCAATGTGAACGCTTGCTTTTGTGATATGTGTATGTGTGCAGTAAACAATGTAGTTTTACTTTGTACGTACAGCACCCTGGTGTGGCAACGGTATCAACTAGTGTTGCTGGACCAAATCCTATGCAAGGGCCAATGCCCCCTGCGCCGATCGCTCAACCCGTTGTGGCCTCTGCTCCACAAAACGTAGCACCTGCCACTCCGCCACCCCAGCCACCCACTGTAACACAAATGGTAAGTCATACAACAACTATTATCAATAATAATATTATAAAACGTAATATTATCTTCCTTGCAACATTGCGACTGCATTACACACTTAATTAAATGATTGATAGACTTGGTCAAGTTATTCCAATTTTTGTCTTTTTCTATTTGTGACACTTAAATTATAATTTGATATGACAAAACATAGGTTAGCTATTTTCAGTTTTCTATCTGTTTATTAGTATCTTCCATAATTGTTTGTTGAAATCGCAAGGCAATTGTGATTTATTATAACTATATATCACTAAAAGTTGAACTAATTTCAATAAAAAGGTATATGTTTTTAATCTTCAGAAACCCTCAGACAACACGAAGGAAAAATGCCGCAACTTCCTAGCGAACTTGCTCGATCTCTCGAGCAAAGAACCCCCGTCAGTAGAAAGAAACGTAAGAAACCTCATCCAGGAGTTGATAGACGCTCAGGTTGAGCCAGAAGAGTTCTGTGATCGTCTAGAAAAGCTGCTGAATGCCAGTCCCCAACCATGCCTTATTGGATTCTTAAAGGTACCTACCTATATCTATATATCCCTATACTAAGTAAACCGGAAAGTGTTTACCATGCCCTAAATGTCTGCCCTGTAATGCCACATTAAAATTTTAATTTTCTTAGACAACCCTAACAGGTGCCATTCATCTGTCACATATTTTAGTAAGTCAAAATATTGAATTCCTATTTCTCTTGGTCACGGCCACGACGTTACGCGGGAACGTGTCCATTCTTTGTGTACCTACTACGCCCAGTTACATATAAATTTCCTTCATGCAAAATGCCTTGCTGTTAAGAAAATTAAAAGAAGCATCCTTTCTGGTCCATCATTACTTTAGGTATTTGCCATAAATAGGGTTCAAAAGACCTCTGCCTATATCAGTACCTGCACTAGTTGTCAGCATACGGCTTCGCCCGTGTAATCTTCAAATGAAGTCAATAATTTATTGCGTTCCACAATGTGCTTAATTAGGTGGTAAAATATAGAATGAGATCATTATGGACCTTGTGGGGCACAGCAATTTTAAATTTCATAAAGATATATTACAATGTATTATATTTATAGTATGCCCAGTAATGGGATAAAAAGCCTATAGTTTGCCTCAATAACTAGACTATCTAACAGTGCAAGAATTTGTCAAATCGGACCAATAGTCCCTGAGATTAGCACATTCACCCAAACAAACTCTTCAGCTTTATAATTTTAGTACAATTAGTATGTTTTAGTTATAACATTATTAATTATTGTATTACTTACAGAAAAGCCTGCCACTTCTCCGCACATCACTGGTCACAAAGGAACTGGTGATCGAGGGTATCAATCCGCCGTCTCCTCATATGGTGTACTCGTCGATGTCATCGCCAGGACAGCCCCTCATCCCCACCTCAAATATGCCAATGGTATGTATTAACACTTGTTTTATTTCATCTGCTTTGAGTCCCACTTCTGGGCACGGGTCTGCTCTTAAGTATCTTAAAAATTGAGAATGTTCGAGTCTTAATTCACACTCACTAGCTGGGTTGGTGGATGTGATATTTCCTCGAATAGTTAGTAATTGGTTCTCGGTTACCCCACAATGTATTCCTTCACTGATATTGAGTAATGGCGATGAAATATTTGACACAAAGATTTCTGACTACCGGTGATGGAACTTGCGACCTATATTTCAAAGCCAAGGCTGATACCACTGCTGCTGCCGTATCATGAGTGTTTAAACCGATTATGATTCCTATGTAAGAAAGGGATGTGGTCATACAATGCGTATATACGCATCCCTTTCTTTCAACGGAATCACAATCGCTTCAAACACTCATAATAAGGCACCTGCTCATATTTAAAATATGCTTGCATTTGCTTTAAAAGAGGGCTTGGTAACATAGTCACATGCTATATGGGTGCATAGTGAAGGATATTCACATCAGCTTAGCCCTTGTGTGATATAAAATTATAATATGTATGCATTCATGAATGATGTAACATATATTCATGTGTAATTGTAGATATAACATTACTAACCAAGCATTCTGATTTGCAAGCTGACATACTAAATTTACACGGAATCAAACTGAACTTTATTGCACTCAAAATAAGGATTAATATTTATGAAGTCTATTACATATTCGATGATATAGCTATTTGCCTAGGTTTTCAAATTTCAGCTCTGTGCTCCTAATCCGGTTGTATCCCGTAATAAGTTTGCAAATTCCAATTTATCTAATCGTTACTATAAAATAATTTAGTATTTGCTAGCACTATCTGAGTAATATCCTAAAACCTGTTTCCGGCGTGGTACAGTGTAACGTAAGAGTATAAAATCAATAAGGGCACTACACGGAATGAAATATTTTAGTTTCCGAAGTTCCAGAGTTCTACTCGTTCATTCACTACAACCCTACTTGAAAGAGTTTAGGCCTTAATCCACACACGCTAGCCAAATGCGGGTTGGGGGATGTCACATGTCCTCAAATGATTAGTTCTCAGAATTGACGGTTTCCTCGCAATGTTTTCCTTCGTCGATGTTGAGCAGCGGCGACGAAACAATTCACACAAACGTGTGGGCACGACCGGGGATCGAACCCTGGTCCGCCACCGCTTCTACTCTTTTATGTCGCACTGTAAACCGACGAAACATACACAAAAATTATGTTGAAAATACTCCATCTCTGTCTGTGATACTAAAGTAGAAAAAGACAGAAGATATTTTATATTGCGATGCAAACGCACAGTAACAAATATACAAACAGTTCGATATTTATAACATTAATATGAATTCGTATAATTTCAATGATTTCCAATACACTTTCATAATGCGTTTACCATTATGTCAACGACTCCCTCTGCAAGACCTCGATGCCTCATCGAATATGTAACAGATACAAAGTTAAAGATTGTGTACATACTGCTAATCTATACACTACAAATAACTAATTTTTCTGATCAAATACTAACAAAATAAATAATAATAGGAAAATATTTCAACTCACCAAATATCATAATGTAACATAGTAACAAAAGTATTCAATATAAGTATTTAATGTATTTGATACACAAGTTCAGCATTGTATTACGGACGAAAAGGTATTAATGAAATTTTGTATTGGTACATAATAAATTTCTGATATTCGCACATGTTTGCTGTCTAATGGGTTGGTGTTGGCCTTAGCCCCACGACGAGGGTAGCTCCAGCCCCACACTGACGACACTCCTGCCGCCGGTGATTCCTATATCACTGGCCAACTCTCTGACCTCCACCAAATCAATTAACGTTGTATCTGCACCGACGACACCGACCTCTGCACAGGTTTGTCCCCAAAAACTCTGGGCTGTCATCTCTACATCCAATATCGGCTTTGACTATCTTTATTTTGCAGTTTCCAAGTTTTTACCACAAAAATTCTTTACTTCTAATTTTGTGGCTATTTTTAAATTGATATGAAACACGTGAATGCTCTTCAACGCATTAAACTTGTTTACTCGTTTAAGGTAAAGTATTGTATCTAGTGATGTATAGGTTCGTGATACTCTGACCCACAATGTGATAAAATTGAGTTCTAGATTAGAAAAAAACAACATGTTATTGCAATTACTGATTGGTTCGCTACACCTGATAATATTAAGATGGCAGTCCTAAAAAAGCATCTTAGCATCGTGGACCTATTCGTGTTCTGAGTTTTGTTTTTAATAGTTTTATTAGTCGTATTTTTTTATAGTTTTATAATAGTACTGCAATTATTTTTTGAAGATGGTAAGTAATAGTAAGTAATAGTTGTTAGGTTAACTATTTAGCTATCGCTTCGAGATATGGGCATGTAATCTTTGCCATAAAATTAAGAGATTTAGGTTACTTGTGCCGTTAATAGGTATATTGAATTTCATCATTCATTATCATTTTGTGGGTTACGTGGATCTATAGAAACTCTTATAATTTCGCTATGTATTTGATTCATGATGACAAAGGTAAGTAGGTCTTTCAAAAGCTTTATGGGGTTATGAATAATATTTTACGCCAAAGTAATCCCATACAAAAATTTTTACTTTATTAGACGACTTTTACCTTTTAACTACTTGGCTAAATTATTAATAAGCGTGCTCGTGGAACTCGCAGCGACTGCGATAATTTACGATTGATACAATATGCCTCCAATGAATGGATAGATGCAGTGGATGTTTTTGTCGTATATCGCATAGATCTCGAGCGTGTATATAAGGTTAAAATAATGGAGGGACCCTTTCCCTCTAAAAGCTAAACAAAGGACTTAAATAAATCTGAAATAATCGTTAACATACAAGTCATACACTTGCGTGCAATAGACTGCAATCACTTCATCATGCGTTGCATAAAACCAATAGATTATGCACCTTATGTCATGGGATATAAAAATCAAAATCATATTTTTTTAAGCGACTTCTGAAAAAAGGAAAGGAGAGTTTTCTATGTTCAGTTGTATGTATTTTTTTATGCATGTTCGCTGTTTATATCGGCATCGGTGATTAATAATATTATTAGTTATTTATTCTTATTACATAATTACAACGTTGTTTATTTGAAACAACGTTTAAACGTTTGATTAGCTAAACCCTGTTTAACTTTTCCGTGGTTTTATTTATGTTACCAAAAACTATTTACCGCGTGGTTACGTAAACCCTGTGTAACTAAGTATATGTTATTTTTTATATTGGCACTGGGAAATGTTTCATTTAATCGAAAACTCAGTTCGACATACCAACACGTATAATCATATAATTAATTTTATCTAGTCCAAATTACGTACCAGCTGGCTCAGTGCTCCAGTGGTAAGCGTGTTCGCTTAATAACCGCGAACTCCCGGGTCGCGCAAAAATACTTTTTTCTAATAAACTTAGAAAATATTAGTTGCAGCTGAATGGCAATAGTCTCTCCCCCTTTTACATAAGGGATCTAAAAATAGCTAGCGAAAAGTGTGTAATATTCACCTCTGCCTACACATTCGGGTAATACAGGCGTGTAGCTATTTTGTACAAATAATATGAATCTGCAGTATAATTTGACTTTTTATGCTGATTTTCAGTTAGATTTGTTATGAGTAGAGCAAAAAAATATGTATACCGGTTTTTAAAAAAATAAAATAAAATGAAGATATTCCAGTTTATTGCACGCGAGTTTAGCTATTCCAGTTTAGCGTACTTTAAAAAAAAACTATCTAGGTTAGAAGGAAAATGTATCTTCTACCTTTTTTTCTTCTTATATGGAATTTGTAAATATTTGCACAAATTCCTTAAATAAACCTGGTTTGTTGACTGCTAGGCGACTACGAAACCCTACGTTGCGCGTGATCGAATATTTTGTCATTTCTTTTTCAGTTAAACGCATGGATGTAAATTGCATATTTATAATTGCATGTTCCGTTGAATAAATTTGTCTACTTGCTATGATTGACATTTCTTGTAGAATCTACGCACTATTTGTTACAAAAATCGTATGAAATATCAATGTCGGAAATTTACTGTGCATGTAAACATTCCCTTTGTGACGTGTCATCCCAGGTTATATGTAAATTTATTAGCATTAAATATTTATTCTTTTCATGTTATCCAGCTTTGTTTATTTAGATTTATCTTGAATGCAATCGAGATACCCTTCATTCTATCTTCGCCTCTGGATGTGGAAACAAGTATCCTAATTCTATTAGAAGTTTTAGAAAAGTATTTTTTGATCAATTTAATTGTAGTAGAAGAGCCTTGTGGCTTCTTTTATATCGCCATGGATTTAAGTATGCCAATCATTGATATTTTTGATGATGATTTGTCGGAACAGAAACCGGTGCAGAAGCCAGGGTCGACGATAGCTGTTCTCCAGAACATTCCGGTCCACACGAAGATAAACGTGAACAAAGTCAGCAGCGGAAAAGCCATGACGGTGAATAACAAAACGAATTTTCCCCGATCATCAGTTTCTTCAGCGGCCCTCTCTACTGTTATCACTCCTGGCAAATCGTTATTGAAGGAAAAAGAGAAAAAGTCGGCAGGACAGTTCTCGCAGCCGTTCGCTGACGACAAAATGGCGGGTGATGATGATATCAACGATGTTGCTGCTATGGGTGGGGTCAACTTGGCAGAGGAGACTCAGAGAATTCTTGGGTCCACTGAAATGATCGGTACTCAAATCAGGTAAGCCCTCATTTTGTACTGTGCTTAGTATGTTATTCTTTTGATGAAGAAAAAATAACAATTTGTTTAGACTTTAATACACACTGCTTGACCCGTTGGTGGTTTAGTTATTTAGTTACTTCACGATTGTGATGTTAAACTATTCTTCAATGAGTTTACAAAATGTGTCTTGTGGAGATTGAATAATATTTATTTTTTGTGCCAGGTCCTGTAAAGAAGAGTACTTCATACCAATGGGGCTGATGCAGGCCAGAATCAAGTCTATAGTAGCAAAGCATGGCTTGGAAGAGCCGTCATCTGAAGTAGCTGGTATCATCAGCCACGCAGTGCAAGAGAGGCTCAAGAATTTGGTGGAAAAACTTGCCGTTATTGCACAGCACAGAATCGATCTCATTATCAAGGTAGAATACATTTATTTATTTAATACTAGCTCACCCAACAAACTTCGTGCTGTAAAACATATCTAATATATAAAATTCTCGTGTCACAGTTTTCGTTGCCATACTCCTCCGAAACGGCTTGACCGATTCTTTTGAAATTTTTTATGCATATTCAGTAGGTCTGAGAATCGGCTAATATCTATTTTTCATACCCCTAAGTGAATTCTTTTTTTAATAAATATTTTTCTTCTTTTATATATTTTGGTATTTTGTTTGATCATTTTTGCTATTCGGATGGACGACAAAATTAACTAAATAAATAATTAAATACGATCCACCTGTTCTTGAGATAATACGGATGACGAATGTTTTTTGTTTGGTCCGTCAGATAGATAGATTAAAAATATTGGACACGAATATTCTTTCTGTGACCTAAAGATTACGGTGATACGTCCACACCTAGATAAATTTATACAGAGGTTCATACACTCTGACTCTATAACTTTTATGCGTTTTATAAAATAATACTAGCTGCCCCAGCCAACTTCGTACCGCGCAAAATTGTGAATCTAAACCATTCCCAGATCCCCTTGAACACACACAAAAAATTTCATCAAAATCGGTCCAGTCGTTTGAGAGAAGTTCAGTGACATACACACTCACAGAAGAATTATATATATAAAGATAACTTCATTTAAATGATAAAGCAATAAATACTTGTCCATCTTTTTTTTTTCATAATCTAACAGACTAATTAAAATACGATTTTTCATATGTTGTCGTTATCCCTATTGGTGTAAGTAACAAAACTTTGTTTTATATAAAACGAGCACCAGTAATATTAGAATTACGTGTTTTTTTGTTTTAATAATATTTAATTTGACTTGAATTTGATATTCGTAAAACGTAATTGTGTAACAAAAAAAAACACAAATTGAAAGTGATTTTATCTATAGTCAAAAGCTAAGTCAACTGGTTTTTTTCCACTACATATTAACATCTACACAACACTAGTTTCGCGAATTCTGCGTGATAGAATATACTAAAAGTATCGTACACTGATGTATTATAGTGAAAAGTAATTGGGTGATCCAACTTAAATTTTATGTTTTTAGTGTCTGCATGGGTTGTTTAAAACAAAAAAAAAACACATAGTGTAAATTTAGGACTTTTATTTATTGAAATAAAAAAACGATATTGTGTAACAGGAGTTTTTAATAGAATATTAAAAAAGCGAGTGTTGCTAACTCGAAACCATAAAAAATGGACTTAGGGATTTCTTGAATTAGATCAGTCATTTACAGCTTTAGAAATAGGTAAGCGTCAATTAGGTGATGCTAACCTACATTAAGCAGCGCAGGCGCAGCGGTATCCGCCTCACCTTTGCAATATAAGATCCTCGGTCGTGGTCACACATCTTTGTGTGAACTGTTTCATTGCCGCTGCTCAATATCGCTGAAGAAAAATATCGCGAGGAAACTAGCATATCTAAGGACTAATCATTCTTGTAACCAAACATAGCTTGTACAAACAACGCTTAAAAACATCCACCACCCCGCACTTGGCCAGCGTGTGTAGATTAAGGTCTAAACTCTCTCGACTCTTAACATAGCTGTGAGATCCCTGTGCCAACAGTGAGACGCTGTATGCAACATTATTTATGAACTTGCTGTTGCGATGATTTTTGACGTCACCTTTTTTGCGAAAATATAGTTTTGTTCAGCGAATTTCTGTATCCTTGTAACCTTGCAGGCTTTGCGAAAAGATGGTATTGCGATGCGTGTTATATCTGCGAAACAATCTGCCCAGTGGTATCAGCCTCGTCTTTGAATTATAAGGCCGCGGGTTCGATTCCCGGTCGAGCCCACACATCTTTGTGTGAATTGTTTCATCACCGCTGCTCAATATGAATTAACGGCGTTTCTCATAACTAATCATTCGAAGACATGTCATCAACCTGAACTTGGCCAGCGTGTGCAGAAATGCCGAAACTGTCTCAACTCGTAAGATAGTAGAGAGAAGACCCGTGCCCAGTAGTAGGACACTAAAAAGTTTTAATGAGTTGAAGTTAGCTGCGACTAAGATTATCTAAGTAAAAAAAGTGTTTTGCTCTGTTCGGGAATCGAATCAGACCTCGCGGTTTATAAGCCAACACTTATTACTGAACTACCGAGGCAGTTAAAAATGATAAACAAAATCACTAAAGATATAATTTGAGATTCCCCTTCCTGGTAGGTATATTTTTATCACGAAACCACACTGTGCGTAACTTCTTCGCATATGTAATCTATTTTTATTCTAAATATGAACAACATGTTGACTTGTGCTATTTTCATGCTAATTTGTGCGAAAAATAATGTGTTAGCGATTACAAAGTATAAAATATGTCTAAAATCTGCTATCGACTTCAGTTGCCTTGGCCTGTGATTTAAAACAGACTTCTGACAATACTTTGCGATGTTATTTTTATGGTTCTGGATTTCGTTATTTTACTCTAATAATAATATCCATTTATTTCTGCGAACAAAGCCCATAAAATAAATAATACAAGAGGGCTGAGTCACTTTCGTCCTTGGGTTTGCAACCTTTGAATTAAATCCGCACACGTGGTCCAGGGTGGTGCAAATAAGTTACAATAAACTGGTGGAGGCTCCGGCCGTGGTTAGTAACCACACCACCAGACATAGCCGCACCGCCAAGCGGCCATGCCGTGTTCCGGTGCGATGTCTGGTGATACCATGCAGAGTGTGGGTCGGAGTTGGTGTCTAACCATATGGAGGCTCATTCCACCGCCTTCTGACCGGAAATCATTCGTAATCACGAGTGAATCGGTATATTAGGCTGGCGCGGTCCATCGTAGGCTACATCTTAGCTTAACATCAGGCATGTTGTAGTCAAGGTCAGGCCTATTACAGAATAAAAAATGGTGGTATACCATACATGAAAAAATTGTTTAAGTCTTTCATATATTGCTGAGTAAAATAGAGTACAGTTGCTGCAGTAATTAATTATTTAATGCCTTGTGAAAATAATGTTCTTTTTAGATGTAACTATTCTAACACACGTGCTTAGAGCATTAAACACAGGAGGTGCTAAATTGTTTCTGCCAGTTTTTGGTGGAGGGCGAGGTAACCACGTACACCACACATGTAAAAGTTGAAGCGTTTTTACACATATAAAAGATGAAGCGTTTTTACAAATGTACACGTAAATAAAAGTTAGGTAACTAAAAAACCTAACATGAACAGTTTATGCATACAAACTGTTCATGTACTTCGGCAGAGAGGTACGCTCACAATACCAGTTCCGTGTTAAATCTAAGCACGCGTTCATAGTCTGGCAAATAATTCAGCAGACTTGATTGCGTTGTTGACGATTTTAGTATAAATGTTCATACGTGCACAAATCTCGCCTCGCTACGCCCTATTTGGCTAAGTTATCTGCTAAGAAACGAAAGGGCAAGGCTCCTAGACAAACTACATAGCGAAGTGATAGCGGAAGATCGCAAAGAACAGAATGGGATTGACATTTATCGTCAAAATGTCACTTGACAATCTTATGTCAGACCCATACAATTTGTTCTATTTGAACTTTTAACGCCTCGCTACGTTGTTTGTCTAAGGCATGTCAATTCGTTGCTGTACACTGAATAGTAAACGAGATAACTTGGCCAATTAGGGCGTAGGGAGGCGAGGCTTGTACACGTACGGGCATTTACACTCAGTTTAGCTACAACGTAATCAAGGCAAATGACCAAGCTATTCGTCCTATAGAGGCCCAGAGCTTGTCAACTTTGCGACGGTAACTGCACTGTTTTACATTGCTGTCCAAAATTTACACTAATTAATAATATTACTGTTTTGTACTAACTCTTAATAATAAATACCCCCTCACGGATTTATTACCTGAACGTGTAGGGGGTGAATATCACCCGCCCGTAATAATATTGTAACTTATTGCTGAAATTTTACTATGTCAATAATTTCTTTTGGCTTCAGACTGACAGCCGTTATGAAGTGACGCAAGATGTAAAAGGCCAGCTGAAGTTTTTAGAAGAACTGGATCGTGTGGACAAGAAACGGCGAGAGGATTCAGAAAGAGAGATGCTTCTTAGAGCTGCTAAATCTCGGTCTAAGAACGAAGACCCTGAGCAGGCTAAGTTGAAGGCTAAAGCTAAAGAGATGCAGCGTGCTGAGTTGGAGGAGTTGAGGCAACGCGAGGCTAACCTGACTGCGTTGCAAGCTATCGGGCCGAGGAAGAAACCAAGGCTTGATGGACCTGGCGGCTCAGGAGACTCGGTATCGAACGGATCCAGCCAAGGCAGTGGTGGATTTGTGAGTAACACATTCCAAATCATAATTACAATATAAAAAAATAGTAATCTTGCCATCTAGTGCGAAAGTTTGTATGGATGTGTGAATGTTTGTCTCTTTTACGCAAAAATTACTGAACAGGTTTGGATGAAATTTGGCACATGGATAGATTAGTTTGAAAAAGCATATAGGTTACTTTTTAAACTAATATGACGTGGACGAAGTCGCAGACGGGAGTTAATAAAGTTTCTAAAGCTTCGGCCATATGTGAGTGGTGCATCTGGTGATGCAAACGTCCATAGACTGGCCGCTTACCATAAGGTGGGCTGTATTGTTCTTGCCAACTAAGCAGTTAAAAAAATGTTTCGTGATGTTTTGGTGGCATGAAGTGTTATTGTAATTTTATAGAATGTCCTAAAATAACAGTGCCCACACTGGTATTAACCAGTTTTAAACATTCCTTGGACCTGTACGAACATTTCAAAACCAATATTGGTTTAGCTGTTCTCGAGTTTTAGCGATACAAACATCTACCAATTCATTTTTATATAAAGTGATTATATTTTTGCTACAGAGTGGCCGCAGCCAGATGGCTCTCCGGACACGGCTGAAGCGAATCAACCATCGAGACATGATCTTCCTTCTAGAACAAGAACCTGAAACCGCACACTCTGAATTACTATACCGGAGTTATCTTAAGTGAAATTACGCCGACCCCGCCGACCGGACTTCTTCGTGATATACGGAGAACCCGTGTGAGGACAATATACTTTTTGTGAAAAGTGGTCAAAACGCGGGGGGGAAAAAAATTTACATACTTAAAAAAGTGGACCGTAAAACAGCTGATCAAACTGGTGAATCTCAAGATCAGAAAGAACTGCCTTAGGCAATTGTTAGTTATTGCATGTCATTTAACTTTTATCTATTAGTGTGATATTTCCATGGTAGGGTGTCTGTTTGCTTACTGTCATGGTCAAGCGATACTTATCTACCTACAATTTTCACTAAAAAGCTCGTTTCGAATTTGGAGCCCAGTTCTCGTGGTTTAATCATTCGAATTCAACATATTGTGTCGAAAATTATGAAATCGACTTACGATGTCGATGCTATAGACTTTTCTCGTTGCATGTTTTGCGTTGAGTGGTACTTGAGACTTATCTCTAACGTAATATTCTGAGAATACGAATAGTTTTCAATCGAAATTCCATTTTTGTTGCAATATATGTCGAGTTCGAGATAAATGTCTATGGAGCGAGGATCAGTAATCTTTTTTAGTCTAAACGAAATTAACTTTGGTACTCAGTATTTAGTCTATATTACCAAGCCTCGCACAGCAGCTTTAGCCGTAGATGTCTTCTGCGACACGCATTCGGAGGCTACGAGGCGCGGTCGGCTCCGTTCGGATGCCGTCGTACCCTATCGGATCCTTTTAAAGAAATAGCCGAAATACTCAACTTCAAAAGTTCTCATAAAATTAAATTGTCAACACGGTAGGATAGAAATTATTTGAACGCTGCACTACTAAATAGAATTGAATACACAGGGGCAGGTACAGATTCGTACGCAACACGGCGCCGTTCGTATGCGTTGATATCCTGTCGAATATGATTGGTTCTTGTGGCATACGTTCGTATTCTTTCCGATCCGACGTGATGCCTGCCTTTTGGTGAATATTGTGCATTCGAATGAATTTCGAATAAACGCGATGCATATCACTAGTTTATAAGCTTTTTATTTACAACATAAAGCTTGCTTGACTTGCTAATTAGCCGCGGTGGCCTGCACAAAAAAACAAATTTTAGCGAGTCTGTCACTGTCAGTCTCTCCTCATTCCTATGTGATAGAGGTGCACAATGAGCCACTTGTGTCCTTGTGCATATTATCCCAGAGTAAGATTAGTTTTGCGAACAGACGCCCGAAAATTATATCAAGTTAGCAACTGTGTACATATAATTATGTAGATAAGTAGCTAATTTTTTACTATCAATTAAAAAAACTCGAATGGCATTTATATTACACTGTTTTCTAGTGCTACTACTCTGATTTATCTGTGATGTCGGCATCCAGCGACGCTTTAGCTTGACTCGAGCTTTAGGAAGCTAAACCGTATTACAACAACTGTAACGCCAAATTTGAAACACGACACTGTCTTCGCTCATGCAAATCTGTGCTCAAACACACACATAAAAATTTGTAGCGCATACAATCATAGGTCAGGTAGTCGTAATTAGATGAGTCGCGTTTATAAAATTGGAGCACAGTTGTAATGAACGAACCAGGAGAATGTACAGTGATGCATTCACATTGCCTTGCGAGCGTATACCCTTTGCCTCCCGAAAAAACACCGAAATCGGGGAGCTGGCGAGGAATTTATGTCACATGCCTGGGTATTTGCCCATTTCAAGGCGAGACAATGAGGCAAAGTGAATGTAGCATGTATACTTCTCACGTTTCAACGAGAGTACCGCCGCCAATGTTGGCATCATCTTAGATCTAAAAAAAATCGATCTAATTGCTTCCTTATTTAATCAGTCGCAATTAGAACGGTAGCAGATGAAGATAAGTGTTTTTAAAATGTTTAAACAAATATAGCATACCAGAAATAATTGTGCCTACACACTATTATTCGTTTTAAAGATGCAGAACAGCAAATTATTTATCATTTTATCTAATAAATAAAACTATTGAGTTGATCATATGACCTCTACAGGATTATTCCTAATATTAGCAAACTAATATTGGGAAGAATTCTGTGGATCTGTGTCTGGATGCTGTAAAGTGCTTGCCCATCCTGTAAATAAATAGACGAGTCCATTGTTAAAGATAATTTGTAAAGTTAACACCTAACTGGTGTTGATTAGACAACTAGACTTATCTATACTAATGTTAAAAAGCTGAGGAGATTGTTTGGTTGGACGGGCTAATCTCAGGTACTATTGGTATAATATGAAAAATTGTTGCACTGTTATATCGCCCATTTATTGAGGAAGGCTATAGGCTAAATTTTATCCCAATTCTGGGCATAATATAAAATGTAAGTTACGTGGGCTAGGCTGCGGGCTGAATGCTAGTCAGTAAAATGTGTTAGTGGGTAGCATATAGTATTTCCCGATAATAAAGCCGTATCTACAAGTTTTGGTAGGAACTACTTTGGTAGTTCGCTGGAAGTACTGTATAGATCTGCCTGCATAAAAAATGGCATATGTATAGTAACATATCATTGATGACATTGCTCACGCTTTCGCGAAGATATATAACAACCACTAATATTTAAAATTGATAAATAATGTTTAAATCGTGTCAAATAGCCCTTTTATAATAAATTCAGTTCGCTGTACAGAGTTTTATGATAGATAATAAGTAAGAAAAACTATAAATAGTTTCTAGTTAAAAGTCGATAAGTAATATAGTTATTAGTTATGTTACATGATTAAGTATCATATAAAATATTCTTCTATGTTGTTGTACGTACGTAGAATCATATAGGTTTAATAATCCCTCGTGTAAATCTTTGTTCAGCATAAGCTGCGGTGCGTATCACATGAGCCTTAATGTAAAAACTAGTTTGTAGCGTGCAGTAAAAAATATATAGTGTTCATCTCAAGCTGGCCGCGTATCGTCGGTTTCCTTGGCCTTAATAAAGTAGAATAACGTAACCATAAAATACAAACTAAGAAAAGTGATAATTACAAATGCAAGCCGCCATTTTAGATTCGTTAGTTCACTTGCGTGGGTTATATATTTTCAAATGTAAGGTTTTAGTGATCTATGCTAGTTTTCTCTTAAATTTTTGTTTGTGGTATCTAGTATCTACCAATATCCACAAACGAAAAATCAGGCATGCTTTTTACAAATATGAACAGAAAATCGATAGTAGTGACATCAAACATATTCTTGCGACTTGGAAACGATGTATTTTTGTTATAATTATGTAAAATTTACTCTCGCGAGCCTACTAAATCGACTCACCTTCGAATGCGAGATGAAACTCGCATTTCACAGATTTTACATAAATTACATATGGTATTTGTGACAACAATATGTCATGTGCAAGCTTAGGATTTATGCTTTCAACTAACTTTAATATCCTAACATAACATTAATATATAAAATAATGCCTTTATTTATTTATGCATTTTAACAAAGCGGCAGAATAAATTAACTCTTTATGCTATCTACGACTTGCACTACTTAACGTAGCTGTTAAAACCCCAAAACAACCGGATTACATTATCAGACGCTTATCAAAAGTTGGTCTGTACATGTCTCTGTAAATTACAATATTTATTTAATAACTACACTTAATTTTAATGTCCCATTTTTGTAGTATTTTTTTAAATTTACGGGAAATATTGTCCCATATTTTCCTACACTTACCTTCAAGTATTATTGATTTTATAAATAATAGATGGATTTCAATAAAAATGACATCAAATTAAGGCTGTGTGTTGTTACATAATGTATGTGCAAGCGTGCGCGTTGCATTTTGGCTTGAGTCGATTTGACTCGCGAGTGTACTTAATTACACAAGTACTTACGACAATTCGATCCAAATGGCGCTTTAGCAGTGCGCGTAAGACATTTACATGCATTATAGCGAGAATTATCCGATAATTCGCTTGTACAAATAACCTCGCTCGTGGAGACGATAATTAATTATTATCGTGGAATTTATTAAAATTATAAATATCTTTTGTTCCAAATATTATCTTGAAAATTTTATACTGAAATGAAAAATACCTATTTATGGCACAATTTTTAGGCGCAACATATTGTTGACTGGGTCTAAATATACATAATTTTGTTAATAATGGCATGTAATAATACATTCCTTTTTAATTACAAAGCTGAACAAAACCTTAATACAATTTTTTGGGAACTTTACCATACTACGAGACTTATTTTTTAAGATTTTTCGACCTTTCCCTCCCTTCGGTCACCACTCTTAGTAGATTCCAAGACACGGTTACTTTAGGGGGGGGGGGTCCAATTATAGTTTTTACGTATCATTTCCCAGGCAGAAAGTGAAAGAAATGAAAATTATTTTACTTATATTCGACTTTGTTAATACTGCGGCGCCTTAGTTTATTGCATAAGACTATGCATAGAAAAACTAACGAATATGTAGCAAAAATCTATGCCAAGCTCCTGTGCATAGTATTTTGAAGAGTCACGTAGTATGGATACGTTCCCTTAGCTTTCAATTACATATTGCATCACAATTGACACACTCGTTTTGACTACAATGCCAGAGGAAGACGTTTAAACACAATATGTCCTTTAAATAACACGTCTTTTTGCGTCGGGAATGTGAATTTTAGGTTATTATTTTTTTAGTTTCATTTTAACAACCAAAGTTATAGTTAGCTCCTAAGCCCAACACGTTGACACATGTTGAACATCTTGTTATTTGTTTTTAAGCTGTACAGTTATTATAGAGACGTAGGGTAAAGTATCCTATTATTGACCTCTTAATAATACGACTCTCAAACCTTTTGCTTTATAATGTTCGCTGTTTAAAGTAAGCATATTTCCCCCTTATTCATAAACGTCTTATAAGCTCATTATAGCTATAATAGACTTGTAATTCGTTTGTCTTTGTCTGTCATCTTGACATTTATACTAGTAAGTAAGAGAAAGTCCATCCAAGAGTTTAAAAGAATTTATAAGATTTTTATGAATAAGGTCAATAGCATTTATGTTTGTAATTATTATGACTATAAATATATCACACGTTACCAATATATCAAAAGGTTGAGTCATGAGTTCAATTGTTGGTTTTCAAAAACATTGAGTATGTATGAAATAAAAGCTTTCGTAACATAGATGATTGATTTATTATTAACAAGGCAATATAATAAATACGACTTAAATCTCATGATCTTACTCGTACCATGCAACACAAAGAGATTTCGATTTGTATTTGAAGTGGCAACAAACTGCGGCGAAGTCAGCAATAGGAAACTTTACCCTAAATGAATTTAAGAGTAATGCTTAACTCTTAGTTATTTGTAAGTACCAAAATTCCTTTCGTTAAGTTTTGTAGTAAATATGTATGGACCTAGGTTATTAATAGTATCTTAATGTAAGTGTTCAACGAAATTTTAAATAAATAGTTTTTATAATAAAATCTTAGAACAAACAAGTAGACAAAATTTTATTTTTAAGTCGTCTTTTAGATTGTTAGAAAATATTTGACAGTTATTTTTCTTTTTTTACGTGATCGAATATTAAAAACGATACAATGATCCCAAGTGTCCTATAACGTCACGTTCACGTCACGTACTTTTAGCAATTATGACGTAAAGAATTCCTACTCTATGGGCGTTTGTACTACACAACAAAACATTATACAAGCATAGTCTTATCTCTTTCTACTCATCTCTAAACGATAGAGATAGATAATGCTTGTAAATGTTTTCTTGTGCATGTTTCGCCAGTAGAGATTCCCGTGGGTTATGTATAATGCGATTTTTTTAAAGTATTTTTATTAATTCGTAAATGCAAAAAAATACGTGTTCGATAACTTCTAATGATTTACAAGATTGACTATATACAATATTGATTTTCGCACCCCTGAAATCATGCATTGGGCTTAACAGGACTAAATTTTCTATTTTTTCATTGCTACAGTTAGTGTTGTGAAAACAGATGCTTTAGATAGGATGTTCTTATGACTCATAGTGAACTTGTTGTATCTATAAACTATTCAGTTATCTAATGAAGCTTGTTAAACATTAGTAAAATACCTTATCAAAGAACTTTCTTAAGACTATATTCAAATAAGTCATTATCCTAAAAAAACAGGGGAGCCGAACAGGAGAGTTTTGGATTTATTTGAGCACGTCAGAATATAAGGGAGACGCCTTGCATTGCGCCTTGATCTGTTCACACACTTCAACCTTTTTTTTGTCTCACTGGTGGGCACGAATCTCAATTATCTTACGGGTGCAGTGGGGTAATTTTTTTATTTGATGGGAACGGTAGGTGCCAGCAGAAGCGCACAAATTGCTATTTTACCATTTGGAACCAACGAAATCTTATAGAAAGCCCTGAACCCTTTTCCGCTGATAAAAGGCACACATGAACTTTTTCTTTTACCAACACTTAAATTCTAATAGGTATCGACAACGCTCAAGTAAATCCGCATATAGCCTCACCGCCTCCCCTTCTATATTTTAATAGCAACAAAAATGGACCTCCTAATAAAATAAAACTAATATTACAGATATGAACAATGTCATTATTATATTACCAAACTTTTAACAGCGCGACGTGGGAGAGTAGAACTCTGGAACTTCGGTAACTAAAAAGTTTCATTCCGTGTGGCGCCCTCATTGATTTTGTACTCTTTAAATGTCGCACTCTACTCTTGATAAACCAATTAAAATTAACAATTTTTTTTAGGTTCCACGAAAGTTTTGGGTTTGATGTATTTAGCACTATTTGTAATTAATTTTAATTATTAATCATAAGCCACTCCACCTGGAATAGAAAATTGTAATCATTATTGTTATATTTTGTAGATATTCATGAATAATGGTATATTTTTAATTTTTAGGCGATTGACACACTACCGTTTCACGGAGCGTGATCGTGCGGAAATGTTCTTACGTTGCTTGAAAATATGCGAAAAAACACGAAAAAAGGCATTCACGCGCGGTGTTGCATATCGCGCGCCTACGTGCGACGAAACTACGTACGTGCGCGCGTGGGTGCGCGAGAAGACGCAAGGTACGGCACACCGGTTCTGCACCTGCTGCAGTATCGTGCGTGATTTTGACGACCGCGTCGTCGCCGCGCGCCACGCTCCGTGATGCGGTGCAGTGTGTCAATCGTTTTATTTACATTTTCAGAACAAAAACGGGGACAAAATTATTTTAAACGAAATAAACTGTTTTGTGACTGTCTATTTATTTTAATCTTTCATACAAACTACCTACAATGATATCACGACTTTCCACGCGGTCGTAGTCGTGTCTCCTCCTTTTGTACACGGCGAAGCGTTCTATGAACAGACTCTCGTCGGGAAACCTGTCTGAAGAACTGTAGGCGGAGCACGAACTTCGAACTTCTTTCGAAAGAAAAGAGTAAAAAAAGTTCGTGTTCCCTCTAACCCCTGATATAGTACAGGAAAGTAGACGGTGCTGCATAATGCTGAGTTCTTGACGAGATTCAAGACCGAGGCTTTCGTGAAACTGTCCATGAAAAAGCTCACCCAAGCATTCTACTAATTCTTATCCGGTCACGTCTGTTATAACTCGGTTGCCGACAAAAATATCAGGTGATTATACGAACCTTACTGCTTAACAATTTTTATCTTTGAGATTTAAACTTGCTAGCAAGCTGTATCGTAGGCCGTACTATGAGTTTGAAATAAGAATAGGAATGGACTCGCGGCCTGTGCTGCCAACCTCAATAAACCAAAAAACAACAACTTGAAACGGGAGCAAAATAAAAACGGTGGAATAACGACAACTTCTTTTATTTATCACAAATGAAAATTAATATTTGGCTTGCTTAGGCTTATTCACACGTTCCCGCCTTTGGCTAGCTCTATGGCAGTGGGCGGAAGGGACGTGTCAATTTGGCGGGCATGGCGGCATGGCAGGCTAACAGAGGCTGCGGCTGACGTCACTTCCGTTACATTCGGCCATCCTGTAACAATTGCTCCCGCAATGGGAAGCATATATTGTAACAATTAGCTCTCTAATAAATCAATAAGATCTTCGGTCTCAAGCTGTTCATCAGAACTACTTGCACTATCCGACATGGGGGCTATACTTTTGTAAGGCCTTAGCGAATCTGCGGGTACTAACCCAGTAAAACTTTTGTAGCCGCGCAACCCTTTAATACTTCTAATACGGTATCTATCGTTTCCTACAACTTTGGTTACTACATATGGGCCAGAGTACAAGTCATCTAGCTTAGTATTCACCTTAGCAGCGCTACTTGTTGGGGCCTGTCTCCATAATACAAAATCTCCCTTTTTATACACATGTGCACTTTTTCGTTTTTTATCAAAATTACGCTTCATTTTGTCACTCGCTTTTTGTATCCTAACCGTAGCATTCTCTCGCCGTGACTCAACTGGTTCAGGTTCCTGACCAGGCACTGTAACGTCACATACTGACCTACTAGGACGTGCAAACATTAAATCATAAGGCTTGTAACCAGTGGTATCGTTAGTCGTATGGTTAATACCCCAAATTATGTCAGGTATGGAATTTGCCCAGTTACTGGAAGCTTCACTAGGATCAGTTGCCCGCAACGCATCTAAGATAGTTCGATTAGTTCGTTCAACTTGGCCATTAGCACGTGGACAAGCTATAGCGTTTAATGTGTGCCTAAATTGCTTATCTGTGGAGAATGTTTTAAAATACCTACTAGTAAAAGCTTTACCGTGGTCTGTTACTACGTGATTTGGGTACCCGAATAAACAAAATATCTTTTTCAAAGTACGAATTGTTTCAATCGAATTAACTGTACGCGTTGGTTCGGCTATCACAAATTTAGAAAACGCATCCGTCATTACAAGCATGTACTGGTATCCCTTACTCGTTTTACAGAAGGGACCTACGTGATCTATATGTATCATGCGCATGGGGTCAGAAGGTTTCGGAATTGGATGTAGCATTCCTTCTTTCCTGCCATAGTTACCTTTGCCGTATGCACAATGAAGACACGCAGTTACGTATTTTCTAATAAAACGAGTCATTTTTGGAAACCAATATTCGCTTTTGATCAGCTCTGTACTACGTTTTAATCCTACGTGACCAATGTCGTCATGGTGCATCTGCATAATCTTCCATCTAGCCGAATGCGGAACTACCAATCGAAATCCGTTCAAAGTTTTTCGGTAAAGTTTATTATCAACAATTTCATAATTGTTTTTAATATCCGAGTCGGCGGTATTATTTTTTAATTGGTTGACTATCGAAGCTAGTTTTTCGTCTTGACATTGTACTGTATAGAACCAATCTGAAACTTCTAGACGGTTAATATTTATAGTATCGACTGGATGTCTACTTAACGCGTCTACATGCTTCATACGCTCGCCAGGTCTGTACTCTACGCTGATGTCGTAATCTTGTATCAAAAGCCACCATCGTGCGATACGCGGTATTATGTCACGTTTAGTGAGCGTAGCACGAACCGCTGTGCAATCTGTTACTACCTTAATATGTTTACCTACTATGTACACACGAAACCTACGTAAAGATTCGACAACTGCGAGAGTTTCCAGCTCGTAACTATGATAGATACTTTCTTCTTTACTTGTGACACGGCTAAAGTACATCACAGGCCGCAGTGAATTGTCCCTTTGCTTTTGTAACATAATTCCAGCGATACCTAACTTACACGCGTCTGTATGTATTTCTGTAGGAAGTTCAGGATCATACAAGGCTAACACAGGTTTAGAACATAAACAGGTTTTTAATTGTTCAAAACTTTTGGCTTGTTCACTACCCCATACCCACAGCTTATTTTTCTTTGTCAATTCAGTCAATGGGCGCGCAATCACAGCAAAATTAAGGATAAATTTTCTAAAATAACTACACAAACCTATAAACTGCCGCACATTATGTACATTACTAGGCACAGGAAACTGAGAAACGGCTGCCAATTTTGATTCTCCAGGCTGTATGCCATTTGCAGATATTTCATGACCTAAATATGTGACTTGTTTTTGCAAAAATGAGCATTTACTCATATTAAGTTTTAAGTTCTCACTTTTGAGTTTAGCAAGTACATTTTCTAAAATTACTAAACCTGATTGTACATCTATAGAGGGCAGAAGTAAATCATCTAAAAATGCAAGTATTTCTACATTATTACTTACACCTTGTTTATCTTTAGCTCTACTTACAGAATCAACAATTTTATTCATCAAACGCATGAACACCGAAGGGGCATTTGCTAAACCAAAAGGAATTCGAGTATATTCAAAGTGACCCTGTGGTGTAATAAAAGCAGTTTTGTGTGTATCTTCTGGTTGAATACCTAGTTGGTGATAGCCCTGCGCTAAGTCTAAACTGGTGAAGTATTGTTTGCCAGCTAACTTAGAAATCTGATCATCTATATTTGGTAATGGGTACCTATCTTTTACAGTGATGGCATTCAATGCACGGTAATCTACACATAATCTGCTATCACCATTTTTTTTCTTAACAAGGATTATTGGTGAAGCATAGCTAGATTCAGATTCTTTTATAATGCCTGCATCTAATAACTCATTAATCTTTGATTTTACTATTGCCTGTTCATTATGTGAAAGCCTGTAAGGTTGACGATGTATGGGCTGATCACTAGTGAGTTTTATTTGCATTTGAACTAAATTTGTACAACCCAAGTCATGTGTGTTAGAGGCAAAGCTATCCTTGTACTGTATTAACAAATGTAATAAATCTGAGTGTTCTTTATCATTTAATGGCCCAGTTTTAATTTTATCTAAGTCTATACCCCCTATCTTGCTAATGTTAGAAATGACATGGCTTTCTCTACTTATATTAAGGCAAGCAGATAGACAAGTCACCTGGCTATTTGGCTGTGGCTCCTCGCAGCTTTCGGCCCTCGTTAAAACCTCGCCCGGTGGCCAAACGATGGTATCGCAGCCCATATTGACAACTTTAATGTAGCCGCCTTCGCCACGCAGCAGTGTCGCAGGTAAAGAGTAGGACACGCCGTGAAGCTCGTAGTGTCGGGGTGGAGTCACCACGTTACTGTTGCTCTTGTTTCCCAACACACGGACTTGAATGATCGAGGGACCAGGCGGCAGTCGTTCTTCATTTGCTGTAACGACCTCGAATCTGTCCTGAACTTCAATAGCCTCGATTGCGCTAAAAGGATCTGAAATCAGCTGAAGTTTAGTGAAGCCCTGGCTAACTGTTAATGTCATACCTTCACTGTTGATTACAGGCTGCCCGATTATAAGGTTGATCTCATTCATTTGTATGGCAGATAAGTAGGCTTGACATTGTAGGGTAATGCCGTCAATTTCTAGCTGAAATTGTACTTCTCCTTGGCTAGTTATAACACCACCTGAAAATCCTTTTAAAGCCACACTCGTAGGTTTTACTGACAGTGACAAGGCATTTGACACTAGCTCATTTAGGACATTGACTTGACTCCCGGTGTCAATGTAGGCTTTTACATGAACGCCGTTAACTTTTACAGTCTTCTTGTAAATGTCATTGTAAGGTCTTAACACATTGACTTCTTTGATATTACTTCCAGATGAAGACGCTTTGCTTGTTGTGGAGTTCATCGCACAACGTGGGGCAATGTGTCCTTGGGCTCCACATTTATAACAAGTTCGTGTGTCTGGGTGGCTACAATCACGTAATAAATGCCCTGTCTTCTTACATCTAGGACAGGGGTCTATATCAGGATTAGGAACAGTAAACCTTTTTTCGAGTGGTGGCCGCTGGAATATCTGCTTTTGTAATCGAGGCTCTTGCGGTAAAACACGATAATCATCAAGGGCACACAAAAATCCTTCATACAGTTCTCCTGGTGATTGACATTGAAATGCGCGCGCATTGGGCTGTAAAGATAGCGGTAATCCTCGAATAATACAGGAGACGCTGGCATTATCCGATAATTTGCACCGAAAACACATTGCGACTTTATCTTGATAATATTTCGTCATCGTCTCTGAGGGTAGCTTTCTCCTCTGCAGTAGCTCTTCAAGCATGACACTATAATCTCTGTGCTTAGGAAATGCGCGTAACAACATTTCTTTCCACTCGTTCCATGAGTAGGCATAATTTTCTAGACGGTTGTACCATTTCTTAGCCTGACCTTGTAATTTGTCTTGAAGGTGGAATGATTTAGTAGCATCATTCCAGCCGTGTATTTCGCCTATTTGCTCGATTTTTCTTATCCACCCTTGCACTGTGCATTCCTCACTATCAGGATCGAAATCAGGAATCAAAGATGCAGCACGATGTCCTTTAGACTTGATAGACCCAGAATCCTCTTCCTCAAGATCACATATCGCCTTGTGGATTTGCTTCTCAAGCAAAGTCTTTAAAATTTTTCTCGCCGGTGGTATAGGAACCTCATCTTGCTCCGATTCGTCTGAAGACTGCACGGCGTTTATATTGTGGTGTCGCTTCATTTCGCTATATCCCACTTCTGAGTGAAACGGGAGCAAAATAAAAACGGTGGAATAACGACAACTTCTTTTATTTATCACAAATGAAAATTAATATTTGGCTTGCTTAGGCTTATTCACACGTTCCCGCCTTTGGCTAGCTCTATGGCAGTGGGCGGAAGGGACGTGTCAATTTGGCGGGCATGGCGGCATGGCAGGCTAACAGAGGCTGCGGCTGACGTCACTTCCGTTACAAACTATAAAAAAACAGTAGGTAAAGATAAAAAGTCAGATTTCATTATTTTGCTTATATAATTAAATAATAATCAATTTTCTTAGTTACTAAAACTCACATACATTTATATATTTACAATCACAACAACAAAAAACAAAAATAAAGTAAAATTATTGGTCGGGAATTCCCTCGAATCCCGATTAAAAAAGGTACTGCCATCTTGTGTCATTGCGTTTTACTACGTAGTGGTTATCAAAAATTCTTTGCATAGTAGTGTAATAGGTGGCGCTGAACGCTAGTTGATAAAAGTAGAAAATAGGAATGAAACAAAAACAGGGACATAAGTGTGAAAACAGCAAATCTACTGTTAAAACAATAGGGTTGGTAACAGTGCTCGCGGCTAACTTCATACCATAAACCATAGATCTAGGATATATAGATCGGCAAAGCGAAAGACAGAATAGGATACACTTAAGTTAGAGTGGAGATAGATAGACGAGATCAAACACGTATACGCTACGGTCCCGTGAGGTAAAAGGGTTAATCGTGACCGGAACAAATAATACGATATCTCTATATATAATTAGGTTTAAAGCAAAATTTTCTACTAAAACGACGATAGTTATTATGGTTACCTGCTCAGTACCAGTATGAAACTTATGTTAAAGAGAAAACTCACCAAATTATACTTTTTACACTAAGGTAGGACTAAAATGTTTTGCTCTCCACATGCCTTGTTTTATAATTTCTACAAAAGTTTTATGCATAATTAGATAGGAAAAATTATAGTGTTTTATCTCATTAATACTCTGAATGCATACGCAGTAAATTTAAAAAAATATCAAATACGTGAAATCCCGCTATTTTTAACACCACTTTTAAAATTATAGTTTTACTAAAATCGATAATACTTATCGATTTTTTAATAGTGTAATAGGTAACCAGTATAGGTTCCATACAACTTTCGTGATGTTCGCAATTGTTTGTAATTTTTAACCGACTACTGAAATATCAGATATTGTTTTGGGTTTTGGTTCTTATGTTTTTTTTTTCGATGTATGTTCTCCGATCTCTCCGTCAATTGTGAACCGATTTTGAAAATTCTATTTATATTTGAAATAATATTCTACCATAGTAAAAAATGGTGATCTAATGATGGACTTCGGGAAAATGGAAAAATATCTTCATATTATCACCACAGAACCGTTGCCTTCGCGACAGATAGTATTGCTTGGTTTATATGTGTATTAAACACTATAATTTTTCCTATCTAATTATGTATAAAACTTTTGTAGCAGTTTTAAAACAAGGCATGTAGAGAGCAAAACATATCAGTCCTACCTATATGTAAAAAGTATAATTTTGTGAGTTTTCTCTTTTAGATGCGTGACATGCTGGTACAGAACAGGTAACCATAATAACTGTCGTCTATTTAATACAAAATTTCGCTTTAAAACTTAATATATAAAGAGATATAGTATTATTTGCTTCGGTCACGATTGACACTTTAACGGCACGGGACCGTAGTGTATACGTGTTTGGTCTCGTCTATTTATCTCACTCTAACATATGCGTATCCTATTCTCTATCTCTTTTGCTTTGCCGATCTATATATGCTAGATCTATGGTGTGAGCAGGTGTGAGCAAACAGCATATAAACGCTTACGCTGAGGTGTGAGCACAGACTACTATGAGAACTTGGGTGTGAGCATAGAAATAGGATATACTCCAATGATAATGTGACAATGCCAATCTATGGGTAGGTATATCCATGCAGTACAAATTTTAAAACTAGTATTTGTATGGAGGTGTTGGCGGCTAACCACCCTAGGCATATCCTAAATCTATGAAGCACACAGAATTTGGCTATTTTAGGCACGTTGACTTCCAAATATTTTTTTCTTCCAAGACGTTTTTTCTTATTCTGAGATAACTCTACTAAAAACCGGTGTTTACCGAAAAATCGTTAACAGGTTAGTGTATCCAAACGTGATCTGGCATGTAAAAAAAAAATAGTGACACGTCCACCCACCCTGTCAAACTTCCATAGTTCCCCTGTTCCTGTATGATAATATTTCATGTTTTAACCATTTAAAATGGTAAGAAACACTTTAGATTTAAAGCCATACTGTTGTTACAGTGATAATACACATCCCTGGCGACAGCTAAAATTTCCGCCACGTAGTTGTATATTTGTCGGCAGTGTGTCATCAATCATTAATGTCGGCTTTAGTTGATGTAATTCTCGTGTAATATGAGTTTATGTTTTCTATACGTGGTCGCTAACGATTACTATTGCTATGTTCTTAAAGCCGTTGCGACTGGATATCAAGAGGAAGTTGACTGCGAGGTCGGACCGCGTCAAATGTGTAGACCAGCATCCCACGGAGCCGTGGCTCCTGTGTTCCCTCTACAATGGTGACGTGAATATTTGGAACTATGAGACACACTCACAGATCAAGAGATTTGAGGTAAACGCTTCCTTCTACTATAATTGTTAAAGTTCCATAAGTTATCATAATTTGTGAAAGCACTCTTAATCCTTTCAACTTTTAACTGCTTTAGGTATTACACTGCATACTTCCTAATAATTGCCTAATTATGTTGGATATTATTAAGCAAAATGACCTGTTTATTTGGTATTGTGATGAGGTACTAACCACCATAGTCTCTTCACAGTTGTAGTGTGCAATTTTGAAAATGTATTTGAGTTTTTAAATCAGCAATGTAAACAATAGACATTAACTTAGTTCAATCATCATCGCTAGATGTCATATAAAACTCTGCTAGAATAAGTCCTTTTAAAATGTGTTAAAGAAGATTACATTTTGTTCATACATAGACTTGACTGGCTGTTATGAAATATGCAGCCGCTTTGTGTTTAGAACATCAATTTAAAATAGTATAAAACAATTGACAGTTAGTGTTATGTCATTCCTGTTCGCCATATCATTTAACCCTGTAGTTATAAACTTTTTGTAAAAATAAACATTAATATATCTATGCACTCTGCATATTATTGATAGGACTGTTAATGAGGTTACTTTACAATGCTCTCCTGTAAAATTTGTATTATTTGATATTGTACACTTTTCACAAGAAAAAGCTAAATGATTTTGGTTTGAAATACACAAGCTGATAAGATAAAACTAATATTGTAAATAGGTAATAAATAAGTTATTAAAAAACCATGCCTACCTACTCCTATCTCTATAATTACATATTATCATGAACATGTCTGTTTGTATCCGAGTTATACACCACGGGTAGTGGAATCAAATACAATCCAGGTCAAACTATAGCTAGGTGACTATAATGACATTTGAGAAGATATTTATAATTTAATGAAATACTTTGATTAGCTTTATGATTATCAATTATTAATTTGCTATACTTAGCAGAAGTGTATAAGTAAACGTTATGTCACTTCCAATATGATGCGATGCACATGCTCCCAACATAGGTAAGATGCGGGGACTTATTATAAAGTTCAGGTCATTGTGACTTTGGCTGGTAAATCTTACTAAAGGTGTGTAACACAGTTTCATCAAATCAAAATGTGTGAAATAACGTCATTCATTGCCAGTCTGGTAAACAAAACACCTTACACACCTTTATCTGATCTTATCAGTGTGGTTGGTAAACGCAGAGCACTTCGACCCAGTGGGATCTTTTGTGCTCCCCCTTGATACTATGAAGCCTCAAGTATTCTCCCTCCGCATAGCATGTCCGTCACCACTGCTACTTGTCGGGATCATATAAGACCGTATTCACTAGGGGTAGGACTCCTAACTCCTAGTGCATTCATGTGTTTTAGCTTCAGTGAGTTACATTGGACCTGCATTCCCACTTACCAGGCAAGTGGTATTTTCTGCTAGGCCTATTTTATATAGGTGGTTTTGTAGCACACATCTTTAGTTCTGTTAAGTGGCTAAAGTCACAATGACCAAAACTTCATAATGATCCATCGATGTTACCTGAGCGTGCACTGACAAAGTTTTAGCTTTTATAAAATAACGATGGTCTGAAGATATGTAATGAAGTTATTTCACATTAATTCTACATAAATAACCTGAAAATTTAATCTTCAGTAAACAACAATCTACAACTCGGTTTTAAATTGCGTGAGCAAAATTTTGATTTATTCATTAGTCAATAATGTAATTAGAATTTACAACCTTATTACTATTGACACAGGTGTGTGATCTCCCTGTGCGTGCAGCGAAGTTTGTGCCGCGGAAGAACTGGGTGATCACTGGCTCTGATGACATGCAGATCCGTGTCTTCAACTACAACACTCTGGAGCGTGTGCACTCATTCGAGGCTCATTCAGATTATGTTAGGTGCATTGCAATTCATCCAACACAGCCTTATATTCTCACTAGCAGTGGTAAGTTGAGTTATAATTGTAATTAACAAAACATAATGATTATATAGAGTAGACATTGAAATGGCTAAGTAAATTTTCCTAAGACATGAGAACAATATTTTTACTGCATCTTTTAAAAAATTTGTTCTATTTTAGATGACCTTTTAATAAAGCTTTGGAATTGGGAGCGTAACTGGGCGTGTCAGCAAGTGTTTGAGGGCCACACACACTACGTCATGCAGATAGTCATCAACCCTAAAGACAACAACACATTCGCTAGTGCTTCATTAGATACCACTGTCAAAGTAAGTACAACTAAACATCAAAGACTTTTAATATTACTCAACAAAGATGGTCGAAGCTAGTGAGGGAGAAGGAACTGGAATTCAAATTAAGCATGAAAAGGGCAGTGAATCCAACACTAAAGCAATTTTTGTATTATTGTCAGGTTATCACAAGGGTTGAAGTTGTCTAGTTTAACTATTAAGTTAAATGAACTGTTGATCTCCTGTCAATGTTTAAACATTACAATTTTTCAAATCAAATTAATGAATTTTGTCAATTCTTAATGAATTTATGTAAAACTTACATTGAAAATACCATCATAGATTGAAAGTGATGTTGGAATTTGAAGTCTAAAAAACGTAACAATAAAATATCCGGTCAGTAGATGTAGGAACATATTGAACGCCGTAATGTTGAATGAAAAACATTCAATGAATGATATGTTTATGTTAGAAGTTGCTATTGACTCGTTGATGAATTTAGTTGATCAATGAAAAATCTTCAACAACCCATCACTAATTTGTATAAGACACAAAAGTCATCAGAAAGGTCTAGGATAATGAAGGCAAAAAAGAGTTTGCCTATGTAGGTTGGTCATGTGTACAGGGTGAGGAGGCGAAGATGAGTAAAAATGCTAAGTGTGGGCCCCCTAGCAAGACATAGTCTGATCTCATTGGTAAAGTTTTACCAAAAAGTTTCCTTTTACCACAAAATAGACAGCCATTGACAGGGATTCTTGGCATATAATTAATATAATAATATGATTATAGGTGTGATTCATTCCTATCATTTTTTTATACGAATGAACACGAGCCCTCGTGATTTAAACCGCGAACCTGTGCACAAATTACAACCCTTCTAAAACTGGCTATCTATATGACCTATGTATGACTATACATTTTAAAGGCAAGTAACATTTAATCGCTCTTTCCTTACATACACCAATGCCTCGTTAATGATTCTCACTGTCACCAAAATTTCATAATAATTACGAACATTAATTTCGAAGCAAAAGCCCGCCTACTCACTATTCCCAGTCAAACAGGCGCGCCGCTTAATGTGTTTAAATCAATACAAGCTATTTTTAGAACTAGGTACATTTAAGATAAGATCTCTTAAAGTGTAACAATTTGATTGGTTTAGGTTCTTGTTGCAACTTACGTATAACCCAAACTAATAGTAGTTAAATTCGCGTGGAGAGGGTTTTGTTTAAATATCGCAAACTTGTAGATTTTCCTGTAGATTAGTAGTTATTTCTTTGTATTAAAAAAATAAAAATCGCATTTTTTTTTTCAAATAACCTCAAACATTTGGCTTTAAAGAAGATTTTCCCAACAAGCCCGTTAATCATGCGATATAGTTAGCAATTTTTTGTTTTAATTTCTAAAACAGCTTGGAGAAACACATCTTTTGAAACGGGTACAGAATCTTGAAAAGTTTCTTATTTTCTACATTTTATATGAGTGCATGATCATTGCGGAGAATCAACGGAACTATTCAATGCGACACAAATGTTCGTTTAGTTGCCAGGATGTAAGAGGAATAATAGAATTGTCCTGTAGGCTAATTCACGTAATTAAATAAGTTCAGTTGCAGTGCAGTTGCAGTTAAGTTTCGATCAAAACATCCCTTTTCGTATTCTGGTAATTTTGACAACCGCTGTCAGATACGCTCGCGTCAAGTTCGCGTCACGCGAGCGCTTTAGACTAGATATGACAGCTAAACAATTTTAGGAATACCATTTTGCACTGAGACGAAAACCTAATTGAAACTGCAGCGCAACTTGATAGGCGCGTTAAGAAATTACGTGAATTAGGGCACTGATCATTGAGTATCAGTCTTGCGAAAACGGCCGCCTTACTATACTGGCGTCGTACATTACAACAACACTGAACCCGCGCCACTTCTCGAAGTTATTGATAAGTGAAATTTAATGATAAGCGTCGGTTCAGACTCCACGTTGGTAGCAAAGGTGATCCTATACCAATATTGAGCAGCGGCGATGAAATAATTCATACAAAGATGTGTGGCACGACCGGGGTTCGAACCCGATCTTGTGTTGTAAAGGCGAGGCCGATACCGCTGCTTGTGTAGTGATAGTAAAATAACTTGTCAATGCTGTGGTTCTTCGCTTAGCCTAAAATTCATTTTCATTTCAATAAATTATTATTAGTCGAAATTGTGCTGGTTTTGTCCAATGGACGATGATGCTTACATGTCTAACACATCGCGACGTACAAACAGCGAGTCATATAATATTTGCATATTTTTATATAGATATCAGTGTAAAATGTATTGTATTTATGCAGGTTTGGCAGCTCGGATCCTCAATCTCAAACTTCACCCTAGAAGGCCATGAAAAGGGCGTAAACTGCGTGGACTATTACCATGGCGGTGACAAGCCGTACCTCATTAGTGGTGCTGATGATCGCTTAGTCAAAATATGGGATTACCAAAATAAAACTTGTGTTCAGACCCTTGAAGGTAATTGCAGTTCTCATTGTAATATCACCTTTGTAACTGTTATTTTGTAAACAACTACATGTTGATCCCGGCTACATATGGGTGCGATAAGAACCTTGAAAAAGCTAAGCGTTAAGTTGTTTAGAAGTTGTTAAAGTCACGTCAGAGGACGGGGAGGTACTGTGTTAAGAACTATAAAATTTTACACAATTTTAGGAATTAAACTGTAAATATGTTGATATCTTTTGAACTAAAAAGAGCATTTATTATTCTATTCATCTTATTAAATGGGGGCAGTAAACTCATAGCATGTTGACCCAGTGTGAACTATTTACTAGACAATCTTAAATATTTTCACGTTACAGCTTAGAATACGACTGTTGCTACTTGTAGGGCTACATAAGATCTTCTCTTAAGTATCTTAAGATACTTAGTTGTTAGTTGAGAGATGCTTTTGAATATTGACTTATAATGCTTTGTTCCACCAGGTCACACTCAAAATGTATCCGCCGTGTCTTTCCACCCTGAGTTGCCTATCTTACTGACTGGCTCCGAGGATGGCACTATCAGGATATGGCACGCTGGCACTTACAGACTGGAGTCTTCCCTCAACTATGGCTTTGAAAGAGTTTGGACAATTTCGTCTATGCATGGCTCAAATAATGTTGCTGTTGGGTGAGTATCAAAGCAAAAGATTCTTTATAGTAATTATTATTGGTCCAGTGCATAGATAAATGTTATAACCTAATACTAGATAACCTATGCTCTAACCTATCTATGGATCTTATTTTCGTATACAAAACTAAATTCTACATACCACAATTACAATAACAAATTTTGATGACACAGTTTCAAGTTGACACATCAATATCACATTTGAACCTATTTTGATTTACTTCTGGACATTGACCTCTCCAAAACCACGAACCTACCTATTGCTAACTATACATAGTCCCAACCTCGGCTACTTATTAGATTTTGTATATTATAGAAAAGTTAAGTAGCAGTTTGGCTTGCTTGATGATTCTAACCTATGACCATACGCAATACTTACCACTGAATCAACAAGGCATTTTATTATATCAGTTAGTATAGAGTGGGCTTGCTTATTTTTGTTTTTAATGTGTTTTCTCTTTGTTAAAAGCTATGATGAGGGCACAATAATGATAAAAGTTGGTCGTGAAGAGCCTGCTATATCCATGGATGTGAACGGAGGCAAGATAATATGGGCCAAGCATTCTGAAATGCAACAAGTTAACCTGAAAGCCTTGCCAGAAGGTAACGTATAGATATATTAACCAAACACCTGAGTCATATCTACTTATTTATATTAACCTAGCAGTTAATATTATTTATATTTATCCCTTAATACATATCATCATTATCAGCCTGGGGACGTCCACTACTAGACCTCCTTTAGAACGCCACAGCGATCGGTTATTGGCCGTTAGCATCCATCGACTTCCCGCAATTTAAACAATGTCATCAGTACAACTTGTGGCGGGCCGCCCGAAGATTGTGCTGTTTGTAATATCTAACGATTCAATTCTTCCCCAGGTACTGAGATTAAAGATGGCGAACGCGTGCCTGTAGCAGCGAAGGATATGGGTGCTTGTGAGATCTACCCACAAACTATTGCTCACAACCCCAATGGTCGTTTCGTTGTTGTTTGTGGCGATGGCGAATACATTATTTATACTGCTATGGCTCTAAGGAACAAGGCTTTCGGCTCTGCGCAAGAGTTTGTTTGGGCTTTTGATAGTTCTGAATATGCTACCTTAGAAAATTCAAGCACAATAAAAGTGTTCAAGAACTTCAAGGAGAGGAAGAGTTTCAAGCCAGAGTATGGAGCCGAAGGTAAGTAGTATTAATGTAGCAGTTGTACTAAAGCTTATCTCAACTATGTATGGTGGCTTGACTTTGAAATATACATCACAACTCCTAGTCCTATTCCTAGTCGTGCCTGCACATCTGTGTATAATATTATTTCATCGCCTCTGCTCAAAAAGGAAACCTTAGATAACTATCATATCAAAGAATTAACATTTAAGGACATGCGGCATCCACAAACTGGCTTTTGTCTAGTGTGTGTAGGTTAAGACCTAAACTCCTCAACTTTTACCTCATTGCATCGGTGTAATGCAATCACTTTTGTCTATGTAACAGAACGAAAATGACCCGGAACTCTTCGGGAAGATTAAAAAGGTTAAACTTGTGTTAAGTCACGGATTAAGAGAGAGTGATAAGAGAGAGAAAGAAAGAAGAGAGAGATGAGAGATTGTAGTGCGTACCCCTTGATACCACTATTTGGAAAACACTGCCCTTGATGAACATGAATATGTGTTGCAGGTATATACGGAGGTTTTATGCTGGGCGTGAAGTCCATCAGTGGAATGGCGTTCTCTTTCTACGATTGGGAGAATCTGGAGTTAATTAGACGGTAAGTTAATATATTAAGCTGTGCGATGAAATTTCTTTTATGATAATATGTTAAATGATTAGGTTCCGCCTTCTAAAAAAGGCTTTTACGATAGACTGTGTAACTCCTTGTATCTATAACGTATTCAGGGAGCCGTGAGATTAAAAGTAAAGAAATGATTTTGATACTACTAAATTGTAGATTATAGATACTGCGATCATTTTATATTTAAATGTGGGTATTTTATTAATTGATAAACGTTAAATACGATTTAGTCTTTCATTGTGATCGTGCATAGCGAATTGATCATAAGCAAAACAATTTATCAAGCGAATAGTCTTTACTTGTTGCTTGTTAATACATATGTACTAAATTTCAAGTATAAATAACAGCTTTAAAAATATATACCACCATAAATGTGTGTACCATGACATTTTTTAAGTGTTGAGCCACTCAGCGTCATATTAATTTTGGTAAGGTTATACGTTATTGTGTGGGTTGTCAGTTTAAATTCATGCGATTTGTATTACTCTACAAATGTTGTACTCTACAGTGAGGTAGGCCACAAAGTAGCTCAACAATTAAAATATGTCATAGTACTAACGATACTAAAAAATCGCTCGGCCAGTTTCGATAAAATTTAAAATGACTACTTAGGCAGTATACCCTTGCAAACAAAAAAATAATTTTCCAAATCAGTTCAGTTCATAAACAAAACTTTCCAATGAATTGATAAATTTCTTTGAAAGTTGTATAACAAACCCAATGTTGATGCTATTGTTGGCAATAAGTATGTTGCTCTGTCTCAATACAGAGTACAGAATGCACGGTAACTTAAAACACCTATGCAACTGCCTAGGTGGTCAGTGGTAAGTAAGTTAACAACCGCTAGGTCTTGGCTACGATTCCTGGGTCGAGTAAAAATAATTTTCTTATTTACTTAGAGAATCTTATTTGTGGCTCGAAGTTTGAAACTGTGCCTGATGAACAGCTATAGTCTCGCCCTCTATTTCGTATGGGATCTAAACATATTCTACCAAAAGTGGCTGCCTCTCTTCTGCCTCTCTATTAAGTGTCTATGTAAAAAGTAACCAATTTTTTCCACGTCCCCTTGCCTTGTTATAATCATCTTCGCCATTATCTGGCCTGGGAATGTATACTACTGACCGTAGGACTCCATTAAAAAGTCATAAGGAACGGCATCTTTTTGTGTTGTAATGTATCTTCTATGTTGCTCATTTATTTATACAATGCGAATGTTTTTTTATTTATTTTTACAATGAATAAAAAACATAGGTTTTATAACATGAAGCTTATGAAACTTCTGGCAATTTTGCGATTTAGCATTGCTGCTTTCAAATATAGACCTCTTTAAGCTGGGCACAGGTTTTCTCTAAACCATTTGAAGCCTACAACCCTAATACTCCCGATTTAGACATGTCTATGTCGACATAATGTCGGAAAGAATTGCGTATGTCGATTGCTATAGATAATGAGACATTTTGAGAATACGTGAAATAGTTTACAAGCGACATTCGCCATTTATTGACTTATATCATGTTCAAGATAAATGTCTAAAGCGCAAGAATCGAGGTGCTAGTTCGCTCTGGAGAAACATACACAACAAAACATGTTGCAAACACTGTATGTAACATGTTCCACTTCTTCGTTCCATGTACTTTTTTCTATAACTAGCGGATTATACTATAGTGTTGGTAAAGATGATGCTGGTTGCTATTTTATTGTACCACAATAAGTAAGAATGTTGCGATTTATGTCGACTTCCTACTTAGTTCCAACCACGAATCAGTCAGGATTATTAGCTTCTCAGTCACTTTAAAAAGATCACCGACCAGGTGCTTAAAGACACCGTACAGCTGGGGACCTATCGTCTAACTTATGGCTTACTACATATTGTCATACCACAAGCCAATTTTGTTTGTTTTGATTAAGTTCTATCCTTGAACGAACCAATACAAATTAGCTATCTTCCCCAATGCCCTGCCAACTTTTGACGATTACAAATTCTAATACATAATACCAGCTTCGCCAGCCCGCGTGGTGTTAGCTTCCCCGTTTCACGCCCTTACTGTGTGAGATTTGAAAAATACTTTCTTAGGGCTGTGCGTTAATATGTCAGTCAGTCATTCAGTTTTTTCTTTTATTTATTTAAGATTTAAATAAAGTGGTTTCTGATAGGTAGCTAGTTGGTGGTAGACGAAAACAGACAGTGCTCGCAACATGTTCAACAGTGCTTAAAATGTTCTAGAGTTAGATGCGTATATTTTAAAGTAGGTATGTCTCAGTGGCGAAGAGTGGAAGTCAGAAAAAGGGGAGACAAAGCAATAAAGTTCTTACTTAGGAAAATAAGGAATTTAATATCTCTTCTCTTGACGCTATACTTATTTTTGTTGTTATTTAAAAGTTTCATCTGTTACATAATAAATTATTTAGTAGTGATAATGACCGTTTCCCAAAGGGAAGCCGATGGGAAAAGGCTTGTATGGACTCTTCGCCACTTGTATGTATTTAAACGTCTATTTTTTTTACAGTATCGAGATTCAACCACGCCACGTGTACTGGTCGGAGAGTGGAAACCTTGTGTGCCTTGCCACTGATGACTCCTACTACGTTCTCAAATACAACCCTGCTGTGGTGACCCGGGCGCGTGAGAACAACACAAACATTACTGAAGATGGGATTGAAGATGCTTTTGAAGTAATTTATCCTATATTACTAAGGTGAACGCAGACTTAGCCGCAGTCATCGATTTTGTTTAGGTACTGCAGCGATTGCGGATTGGATAGATGTGCAAGGTTACATAAAATTTCATCTAGCGACCAAGTCTGCGTTCGCCTTAGTATTATAAATGCGGATGACATCGAATCGGCTCAATCCCAGAACACCAAAACCGCTGCACCCTTTTCTTAAATAAATCTTTTACTGAGGTACGCGTTTGTGGTAAGCGTAAAAGACTTATAACACCTGACAGAAAAAAGGGGTGTTATATGTTTGACACGTGTATTTGTGTCGTCGATCTGGTAACAACTAACCGAAAATGGCAATGAAACTGCATTTTTCTGTCTGAACCGAAACCGAGCCATCGGTCGGTCACTAATTAACATATACAGACAGACGGAGCAGCGGTGGCGCAACAGTGACCGCGTTGCCTAGGTACCGGGTTCGATGCGGTGCATGCGCATCCTTGTGTAAATTGTTTCATCGCCGCTGCTCAATATCGGTGAAGGAAAACGTAGGTAACACATGTCTAAGAACTAATTGTTCACGACATGTGACATCTACTAACCTGCACTTGGCCAGCGTGTGTGGATTGAGGCCTTATTTCTCTCAACTCGTAAAACCCGTGTAATGTAGTGGGACACGATACGAAAGGGTTGAAGTGATGCAGACAGATGCGGCGGGGACATTGCTTTAATATTATATACGCGAAAGTTTGTAAGAATGTATGGATGTCTGGATCTATGTTTGTTAATCGATCACGCAAAACCTACTGGGCGGAATTAGATAATCTGGCACAGAAATAGATTATGTTGTGTAGTAATACATAGGCTACTTTTTATCCCAATAAGTACCACGCGGGCGAAGCCGTGTGCGGAAGCTAGTTGTTATATAATTATGTAGTAATGTAGACGTGTATTAAGCAACAACAATGTAACAGTTAAACTACCGTTTTATTAACTCTTACTGTTATCACCGGAACGTTAAAACAGAGATAAACAATTGCGTTTCGTGACACTATTTCAATACATTTCCAGTGTTCGGTCGTGTCTAATTCAAAATCAATGTTGTACTAAATGCGCCTAACGATAATACTGATAACTATGTTTATCATTTTTTATTACTGTACTCTTTATACCCTAATAAATAATATTTATAGTACACCAAGGACTACTATAGTACTATAGCTTATCGTCCGTGTCTTTGTGAGATTGACATTTCCTAAAACGCCTTCAACGCACGTATAGCCGAATTTTGGAGTCGATACATATCTGAAGGAAGCGTTGCGTGTCATCGGTCGCGTAGTGCTATATACAGTGCGTGGCCTAGAACAGGGGATAATAATTAAAACAGATACTTCCTAGAGTATTAGTATTTATCAAAAAAGATTCATGTAAGCCAAATGCCCATGCATTCCACACAACAAGAAGTTAAAGTGAAGAAAGAACTTCGAATTTTGAACTTTGAATTTCGATGCCAATCTACAAAGAAGTCGCGTGCTCTCAAAGAACCTAAGTCTAAAAAAAGGCGTTAGTAGTCCTGTTTTATGAGTCCAAAAAGACTCGTAACCTTTAAGTAAAGGGCTTACAAGGCTGGACATTTGTATCACTAGTAACAAACTTCGATTCCAACACACATTCGCATTTACAATAGTAGAGTAGGACCAATTTGTCGTATGCAACTTTCTTTACTATAAATACTATTTATACTAGACAATGTTTATTCACAGAGTTCAAACTATCTCCTCACCAAATATCATCTCCATGTCGAGAACGTTCAGAGATTTAAGCGTGAAAGCCTAGAATTACTATCCCATTGTTCGTAATTGTACGGATTTTCACTAAAAACTTCTTCCAGGTTGTGAGTGGCGTTAACGAGACTGTAAAGACCGGGATATGGGTCGGCGATTGCTTCATCTACACAAACTCCGTGAACAGAATAAACTACTATGTCGGCGGTGAGATCGTCACAATATCACATTTGGACCATACTATGTATATTCTTGGATATGTCGCGAAAGAAAATAGGTAAGTTTGTTCAAAATGTCCGCCAACTTTATGTGGTAAAAATACTTAACATTACCACCCTACGGAGAACAGACAGTATTGTCTTCGCCCTTTTGTTAGAATCAAAGAATAAAGATGAAATCAAATACCATACAAGTATAATGTATTATGAAAAGTGTTAACATCAGCCTTATGAGTGTGCTTGGGAAGGAGTACTTAATTAGACATTCCAAGGTTTCTAAATTCGTACAGGATTCAAGACAGTTAAGATACATGCTATTTTCCGGGTTTTAGCCTTGAGCTTAACGCATGCCGAGTGTGGTGGGTTTAGTCACAAAAAAATCACACCACCTGTCCCTATTTATGGCTTCACCAGACGTGTCGACGACGTGTTTTCCTGGTCGTTGTTGACTAAACTGCCAGTGATTAACGTGGCAGTCATTTGGTTTTTTCACCATTTTTTAACAATAAAGACAGTCACAGTCATTGTTAAGTAACGCTTTGCCTCACTTCTTAAAGTTAAGTTCGTGTTGAAATTTTATGGCCATGATTCACAGATAACTTTTTTGCAGGTTGTATCTTAACGACAAGGAGTTGAACATAGTGTCTTATTCGCTGCTGCTGTCGGTGCTGGAATACCAAACAGCGGTGATGCGAGCTGACTTCGAGACTGCTGACAGAGTTCTACCCACCATACCCCACGAACATAGGACAAGAGTTGCACATTTCTTAGAGAAACAAGTATGTTACTTATATTACCTTACTAACAATGTTGTATACGTCTTGTGTATGTTCTGTGTTTAACATAAAATTATTAATTTTAAAACGTAACCTTACCGACACGACCTCTGCGAAGCTGGGGTGTGGTGTTGATAACATTAGTAAATATGCTCTCTAGATGTTGGTCGGTCTCTAGACCTGTCTTGTATGTGCATATTTCTTGCTTTGTAAAATTAAATCAATACTGCAAATGCAATATGCAGTAAATGTTATTTATGTTGTTAGAGGACTGATTTTTATTTATTTATTGTATCATCTGTACAGGGTTTCAAACAACAAGCTCTAGCTGTATCTACGGAGCCCGAACACCAATTCGAGCTAGCACTTTCACTAGGAGAGCTCAGACGGGCGATGCAGTTAGCTGAAGAGGCTGCTATAGCTGAAGGTGCTCCTTCAAGGTCTTCTTCAGCGCGGTGGTCAAGACTCGGAGCCGCTGCATCCGCGGCTGCGGACACAGAGTTGACCAAAATATGCTATCAGAGCGCTAAGGATTACAGCGCGCTGCTCTTGTTCGCGGCTAGCACCGGTCAGTTATAATTAAAGACCCTAGGTCCACCAGAATTTGCTTATTTTCTGATGCACAAAATGTGTAGAATATCGTTGATAGCTTAGGCTTACTGCTTACTCACGAAATAGTGGCGGAAAATGGTATAATGTACTGAAAAACTTTACATTTATTATATTTACATTTATTTATTTATTTATTTATCTATTAAACCGTCTTAAGAATGTTTTGTGCAAGTGGACGGTAAGCCTAAGGCTGACGACTTATTCTTATTTATCATCTGTTTAAACATCGTCGGTCGAAAGCTAAAAGCGTATACGATAATCAGCGTAAAGGTTCTCCCATCACGGAGAGCATTCGCTTGTAATATAACGTTACAGATTCTAGCATTAAATCAGTGAGGGAGGAGCAACTCGTAATGATGCAATATGATACAACCATATTAACCTAACCTAACAGGTGAAATGAATGAATGAAATTAGTTAAAAAATTAATGTAGCTAAACTAACAGGCGAATGTTTGTTAGGAAGGCAGTATTGTAACATGAATCTCAAAATCGAAAAACCGTGAAAGCTCTCGGTGAGGGAGCACCTTAACGTTTACTCCAATCCCGTTCCATGCGTCAGTAAATACGTGATATCTGGGATGCCTAGGACTTTATTTCTGTTCATATAGTATACTTAAGGTATAGTCATTATAATATGTACCTATTGTTAACAGGTGACAAGGAGTTGTTACAAAGTGTAGCCGGAATGTCGTCGGAAGAAGGTGTAGAAAACATTTCGTTCGTAGCTTATTTTATGCTGAATGACCTCGAATCCTGTCTGCAGCTTCTCATAAAACGCGACAAGCTGCCCGAAGCCGCCTTCTTTGCCAGGTAATTGACATACTTCAACCCACACTTGGCCAGTGTGTGTGGATTGAGGCTTATACACTCTCAACTCTTAAGATAGATGAGATATAACGAAATTAAAGAATTACAACTGATATAATACAAATGTAATATTAACTATCAACATAATAATAATACATTTTTTAATCCAGTATGAAAACTAAAATTAAATATAAATAAATATAAATAAATATTTTGGGACATCAACACACACGGTCATCTGGTCCCAAGCTAAGCAGAGCTTGTGTTATGGAAACCAGATAACTGGTATATACTATACATATAATACTTTTCTTTTGTAAATATATACTTATAATAGATATTTACACCCAGACTCGACACAAACACAAATGTTCATCACTTATGTTTGTCTCGGGTGAGAATCGAACCCACGACCTGCGGCGTGAAAAGCAAGTATCTTACCGACCACGCCACCGGCCCGTTATTCATTATATTTATATTATATTTAGTTCATCTGTAAGATTATAGAATTATATTGGACATGTATTTTTTGCATTTATATCCAATTAAAAAAATACTGAAATACATCGCAAAAGACTGTAAAGAAAACCATAGAGGTTCATAAGTCTTTCATCTACAAAAGGGGCTGAAAATGAAAGTTTAGTCGTCTTGTCTATGGTTGATGTTTATTAACTTAAAGCATTTGACATGGGAGGTGTTATACCCAATTTCTAGTACTAAATTGTTTCTGCCAGTTTTCGGGGGAGGCGAGGTATCCACGTACAGCACACATGTAAAAGTTTTCACAAATGCACACCTAAATAAAAGCTACACACAAAAACAGTTGATGCATTTTAACTGCTCGTGTACCTCGGCAGAGGGAAACGCGATTTTTTAGTTTATTAAGGAATATATTCACAAAAACCGTCAACACTGTACCAAATAGTTATTTACTATGTTTGTTTGATTTGTTACAGATCATACATTCCATCAAAGATGCCAGAGGTGGTGAAAATGTGGCGGGAATCCCTATCGACCACAAACAAGAAGTTAGGACAATCTCTCGCTGACCCCGAACAATATGAAAACCTATTCCCTGAGTTTCCGGTATATTATTGAACTTTTTTTTTTGTATTTATAGATTCGTACCTGTAGGTGCTTTAATAAAAAAATATATAAAAAAAAATTATAAACGAATTACATTACACTCGGGGCCGACTTTTCAATAGTTAGATAAATTTTATCTAAGAAATACTTTTAGCGTTCTTTGGACGGTCAATATTTTAAAGATGTTTCTTCCTTCTTTAGTGACACTTGTGAATAAATTGTCCGACACTTATCAGCGGAAACTGGCGCTTAAAATGATAAGATATTACTATGCACTATATATATATATTATTATATGCATTAGACTCTACATTATGATTCCGTGTCGTTGAAGCTAAAAAATAGGTATTAATGATTGTGTAAATAAATATATTTTCTGTGTATATTTTTTCACGATATTTAATATATTCCAGGAATCGTTAGAACTGGAGGCATTCCAACGTAACTTCGGCTATGCCGCGAGTACGGATCTCTCCTGCCTTACAGCGGACTCCAAGCTGTGTAACTTAGACAGAGATCTCGCACAAGAGAAGGCAGACGCGGAGAGGAGAGGCTATACTTCCGCCACAACACTTGTTAGTAGTTCTGGCTCCCCACCAGTCACACAGCAACGGCATACACCTGATGAAGACAAGTAAGTTGTCAAAGCACTATTAATAATATTCTGGAATCAGATAACTGATATACTATACATACTACTTTACTTTTCTCTCTTTCTGAAATTTTGTTTCTTTTTCTGACATTTTGTAATTGGTACTAGTAAGAAAGAGACAAAACCCATTATATCTATAGAGGTATATATAAGGTTTTTATGAATAAGACTATCCGTAACTCTTTAGAGTCCCACTAGGCATGGAGTTTTTCTCAACTATCTATATTGTTGAGAGTTTAAGCCCTAATCCTCACACGCTGTTCGAATTCGTGGATGTCATATGTCATCAAATATTTAGTGCGACGCTTCACTTCATAATGAAAAGCTTTTAAATGAACTGGTGGCTTCTGTCGCCCACCAGACTAAGCCGCCTCGCCAAGGGGCTTTGTCGTGTCCCCATGCGATGTCTAGTAATATCATTTGACAGAATAGGTGGGTGTAGTTGACCCTTTATGGTTTCCACTTCACCAAAAAATCTATCGATATCACGAATAAAGCGGTATATTAGATAAGCACGTTCTATTATGTATCACATTATTACTTAACGTCAGGCAAGTCACGCGCAAGTCTCTATTTTCATATAAACAATGGATTGAAGTTAGTTTGTCTCACAAAGACTTAAGAACGGCTCAATAGTTTTGGTTGATGTTGGTAGTAAAAATATTCATAAAGGTCAAAGAAAAGCTTCAAAGGTGGGAAATACGCGGTATCGAATTCTCCGGGGCAGCTAATTTTAGATTCAAATAAGTAACTTCCCATTGTTTTATTGTGTTATTATTACAGAACCCCGGTTATGATCCCCGATTCCACAACAGGCCCTGACACATCTGCATCTAAACGCAAGAACTCTATGGAAATCATGGACGAGTTGGAACGCGAGATTGATGACATAATTCTTGATAGCACGGCCGGGAGCGTGGTGAGTTCCTAAAATAATACCTGTGTACCAAATGAAGATTACTGTACATATTGAAAGCTTCCTAACAAAATCAAAAAAGTCAATTAGGATTCTCACTCTGTTGTTAAAATAAGTAAACCGAAGTGCCCATAATAAACCATTTTATTCCTGCTAAATGTACTACCGATTTAGATGGGGTGGTATATTAAACCGATCTTGCTGCAACCAGTGCTAATTTCCTAATTTGCTAATTGATTATATTACCTCTGGTGCTTAGTCCATTTTGATGTTAGACACGTATTTTTTGGCTTTATCGTTGAAATAAAACAATATTAAAATGTAAAGGCATTCAGTTTATGGAAAGGTAGTGCGCTACGTCATACAGATTTCGCTTGGATGTATCGCCGTAATCTTTAGTTGTGGTAGGTAGGTTTTAAAGTCATCTGTCTAAATAACAGAACAAAAAAAGTCGTCATCCCTGTGCCGGGTGTGGTTACCTAGCGAAATGTGAGTGATATTAACCTATGCTTGCCCCTTCGGGTGATCGGTATATTATGTTAATTTAAAAAAAATGTATTTTGTTTCAGGACTTATCGGATGAGGCAGAGTTCATGGATTAATATTTAAATAAGTGTATTTAATTTTAAATTGTTTATTTTATATAATAGTACAGATCATAAAATATTGTATTGCATAAAGTGCTAATTCCTTCTAAGATTAAAGTATTATACAGATTTGTCTTAAGGCCTTTTTTTATCAACCTTAAAATTTGCAGGCTTATGTATGGGTCACTGCTTCACTTCAACCCTCTACGCATTACGTAGGAGTGTATTCAAGGTCCGCCATCTTAGGTACTCTGCCACGTTGGATTTTTACAGTTACACAGCTAACCATACATTGTCATCCAAAGGAAATATTGTAATAGAACTTAGTCAAAACTTAATAAAAAAAATTGAAACGATAAACGTAGGTTTTTTTTTCAAGAGACAATGACATAATGACGTTTCTTAAACGTAGTATCACTGCTTAGTCTGCGCGTTTCATTCGTAATCACCTTTTTTCAACCCGTATTGTAAATAAGACAAGGCTGTATGGTCAAAACCTTTGCCTGCCTATTGGCGAATAATATTAACAACAACAACAACCCGTATTGTTATTACATAATTAAGTTAATAAATTAGTTTCGTCATAATTACATGAAACTACATCCAAAATGATATTAAAAGAACAAAGTACTTATTGATGCAATTGCAATATTTATATTGCTTAGGAAATGAATAACTACAGTAGAGTGCGTTTTGCTTTTCAATTACATTTTTTAGTTTTTTTTTACAAAAAAGGGTACTCCGAAAATTTATGTTTAATTAAATTCCAATTGCTTAATAAATAAGCTTTCCTGTGAGGAAACACATAGGTGTTAGTTAGTGTTCAGTTACTGACTTAATTGAATAGATGGTGATTTATTTCAGTTAAATATCCGTCAACAGATAAAGTTATTCTCATCTATAACTACCGTAATATACATAGACAGCGCATAGTGTCAATAAAGATGTCGCTGGTTACTATTTGATTGTATGTACCACAATAAGTAATAATGTCGCGAATTATGTCGACTTCCTACTTAGTTCCAACGACAAATCAGTCGGGATTATTAGCTCCTCAGTCAATTTAAAATGTTCACCGACTAGATACCTATAGACACCGTATAGCGGGACACCCGCGCTCGCCTAACATAAGTCTAACCTCTATGTCTTACTAATACATTTTTTAAACCACAATCTAATTACACGTATATTTCGCGCGTACAGATATATGCTTATAATCTTGTATGTATGTCGGTTTGTAAATTTATTTTTTGATTCTCTTTTTCAAGGACACTAGAACGAATCAATCAATTTAGCTGTCATCCCCGTTAAGTACTCCGTCAAATTTTGACAATTATAATTTCATTCAAAACTAGCTTCCGTCGTTTCACACCCATAATGAGAGCGTTTTGAAAGATCCTTTCTTAGTGCATCCCTAGACTTCACCCGGAATGTGTGCCAAATTTAGGAGTCTACGTCCAGCGGAGAAACCAAAGGGAGTGAACCGCGAATCTTAGTTCGAGACAATATAAAATCATATTAACCATTCCATATTCAATGGAAGACAACACCCTTATTATCTGCTTTACATCAGCAAGATATTAAATATGAGCAACCTATTAAACAGGAGGACTTCGTTAAAACTGTTAAAATAGTTTGGAGACGTAACTTTTAACATGGCCGTAAAATGGTTAGGCATTGAATTGGATCCAGAAATACGAAATAACATGGCCAACACAAAAGGTTACTATTTGGCCACATGCACATGTAGATTGTAGCGGTCTTGGATTTCCGCAACTCGACGTTAATTGTTCGCCTATTTTGCGTGGTAGTCTGGCGTATCCTGACTTGACTGCATTTTTTGTTTTTTTTATATCCTATAATAGGCTTGCGCTTGACCATAACTTGCCTAATGTGAAGCAATGATGTTGTCTACGATGTAACGAGCTTCTCAGTAAATACCGATTCACTCGTGACTTGAAGACAGGCAGATTATAGCTATCGGGAAACACATGCCGGCAGCGAATTCTACATCGGTGGCGCATAGGCGTACTTCTACTTGTCCGGTGGAAGAACGGGAATGGGGAATAAGATTGTGGAATTGCAACGCACACTCTCCGAAGTGTATCTGATAAAAACCGAAAGACTAGCCTTAATTGCTAGACCTTTCATAGCGTCGACGACTTTTTGGCATATCCTCGGCGATCTTAGGTGTTCCGCTCTGCAGCTTGTCACCCCTCAGCAGCAGACTACGTGGGTAAGTCTTCTAAAACACGGTAGACAGATGATAAACACTTTTAAGATGTTTTAGAAACTTGTTTAAAACATATAAATTCATTAGTTAACTGCTCGCGAGGCGGTTGAACCCGCGACCGTCACCGCAGAAAGACGAATTCATAGGCATTGAGCCAATGCGGTCAACAATTAATAGATATGAACCGACAACAAACCAACCGCTAGTCAGTTAAATAATATCTTAACTAGTGTGTGTGATATTCACCGTCGGCTACACCTTTGGGTACAGTCGTGAGCGATATGTTAGTATTACCCTTATTATTATTATATCTGTCTGGGTTGGTGCAAACAATTATAGGAGTAATTTTTCCGTATCTTCATAATCTAGTTTTTGCAGCTTATGAAGCTACTGAAAAAATTAATCCTATAGTCGTTTGCACCAACCCAGACACCCACATACACACACACGCACACGCACCTTCATAACATTAAACATAACTTGTGTTGTAGATTAAAATCGTAAGATCTTTATCTCCTACATACCTTAAGTTTAAACGTTTCGCAGTAGTTTATCATTACTAAGTTTTGTCATATATCCGATTCCGTGGGGCGAGGACCTGGTGATCTGTAATACAGGTTGCACCTATAATAGACACCAGCTCCTCACGTACACTAGACTGATATAATTTGTATGATAAATGCTTATCTTTAGTTCACTTTGATTCTTGTGTCTTGTTTTTGTGAGGAGATAAAAAAAAAATATGCGAAAGTAACTCTTGTCTGCCAGTCGCGCTTTTACACCAAAACTAATGTACCGATTTGGATGAAATTTGGTACGGTGATGGTTTAAAACCCGGGGAGGAACATTTTTATTCGACTGCGCCAAAATAGGTTAAAGATTTTGCGCGAAAATCGATATACCCGCGGTTTGTAAGACGTTTTCTATAACTTAGTATTTTTTTTGGATTCATCATTTGTCCGAGTCCCTCTTGTTTAATAATAATAATAATAACCAATTATTCCAGGATACAAGGCTCATATAGAATATAACACTATGAACAAATACAATATTAAATTTCATCTAATCTAAATACTATAAATACAATATAAAATATTTTATTCTTTCCACGCTGCATCGTGAGTGTTTTGCGTGGTGACAGGTATCCGACCTCGGAAGACTTAAACTTAATATCGTATTTATTAATTATTGTATATATTTATATTTATTGTAGCCACTTCGCAATACCTATATTTAAGGAAACTTTCTTCTCGAAGGAAAATAAATTCAAAATATAAACACGTAATACCGATCTTAGTGAAGGAAAGTCCCAAAGGGGTTATTCCATAAAACATTGAGACGTCGAACTCTAGGACAATCCCGAAAATATATGGAGCATTTTGAAATAGCAAAATCTATATAATTTCCATGTCTTCTCTGAAATATCGGAGGAAATATCGTTGCGTTGTTATCGTATTTCCGTTGAAAAGAGCCCCCTTACCAATAGGTCCCCTTAGATTACATTACCCGTGGCTCTTAGTCCATTTTGATTATTCTCTATGCTGTCTGTCGCTTTGATTGGAGGGAAGTGGACAGTCTAACTTTTCATCTCCAATTACCTTTCTGATTTTTTTTCTGGGACATTAACACACACGGTTATCTGAAACCAGATAACTGGTATATACTATACTTAAAATACTTTTCTTTTGTATATATATATATATATATATATATATATATATATATATATATATATATATATATATATATATATATAAAAAACAGATATTTACACCCAGACTCGACACAAACACAAATTTTCATCACTAATGTTTGTCTCTGGTGAGAATCGATCCCACGACCTGCGGCGTGAAAAGCAAGTATCTTAACTCAAAGTATCTTACCGACCAAGCCACCGGCCTGTCGGGATTATGTTCGTGTGGGATTGAAGACAGTTTCATCACGGTGCCGCTATTGATCATGGCTTACAGGAGTCCCAAAAATATTGCCGCCGTAACACATAGAGTTGGGAGTATTTTAATTTCTCAGCACTAGTGGTGTGACATTCCCGTGCTTCAAAGAGCACCATCCGCGACGGTGCTGTACTGCCGTGTAAAGACAGACCAAGTTCACGCTGAGGGTTGAGTGCGTGGAGGAGGAATAAAATAGGTTCGTAGCTTCGGGATGTTTTGAATTTGGAAAACATTGATTATCGTAAAAAGTGGAGTAAATCTTTTACCTTTTTAAAAATAAATATAAAAATAATCGCTTAGATAATAATGTTTTTTTTTATAAATAGGAGGTCACATCCCTACTCCTCCATCCTATGTATTCGGTTTATCATGCGTTGACCGTTGACCGTAATTGACCGTTGTAACCAAAATCCGCTTAGGAGGAGCATTTTACTAATAATAATACCCCTTCTAGCCCTTATTCCGGATATGGCGGTCAGTCTAAGCTGACTAACCAGGTACGCAGGAGATATTGTACTGCACGAGTGTGCTTTTTCTATTGAGTAATTGAGGCTAGGCATTTCAACAGGAGTTACCAACAGCAGAATACCATTCTAATGCTTTCAATAATGTATAAACAGATGTAGTTGATTCTGTTACATGTACTAATACCCCGGTATTAGTACATGTAATATAGACATTGACCTTCACGTAAAGTTCAAACTGGCTGAAAATTTACAGGCACGTTATGTATACCACTCCAATGATATCCTAAAAAGTCCTCATCGATTTCGAGCCCGCAAAATATTATTTGTGTTTCTTGTTGTTTTTTTTTTTTGGCCGAGCTGTTAGTTATATTAGTATATATATTAATTAATCAATGACTTCAGCTACCAAATGCAAATATTCTTTTTCAGTTAGAATTCTAGTTGGTATTTTAAAAGGTTTTAATTTTTTGTATAGTTAATATTTAGTTTTTTCTGGTGCACCTATACTAAACTTTAACCGTATCTATACAAACAAAAGCAATACTACTCGTCGGTTCTTCTGAGATTTAATCACGAGTTCTATTCTGCGAAGAAATTTCTCCGAAGTCCATCATCAGATCACTAAAAATATATGGGACTAATTTAAGAGCATAGTCTTTCTAACAATAAAAAACAATAAATAAACTATTTATGCAAACTTTGACCTTGAAATATCTTTATAACCACGGGATCGATGAGGACTTTTCAGTATTTCTTTAGAGTGGTATCCTATACGTGCCTGTAATTTTAGCTGGTTCCGAATTAACGTAAGGTTACCCTATTTTCGGGGACAATTTGACGAGACTATAAGCGGCAAATTCATTGGTAACACGTAGGGCAGTTATATTATTCGCGCAGTCAACAGTGCACGTTGAGGCGCGACTCACGCGCACCTTGCGATAAATATAAAACCCCGTAAGTACTTCATCTTACACTAACTTACTAAAACTTTATTAGTTTAGAGCTGAGCGAATTAAATTTATTATTATCTATTAATAAAAATAACTTAATTTTAATCTAATTTTAATTACAAAATATATTTTTCCAATTCAGGAGAATTAAAGAAATAAATATTATTGAATTATTCAAATAAAAAGATAAATGAATTTGTTTTGAAAAATATAGTTTGTTTAAACCCAGTGTCATTCTCACGATTGTTAATCTAACTAAGACACCTCTCAAGTTGAAATCCATTAAACGGTTTAAGACATAGAACATGACAATGAAAAATATATAAGTACCTAAGTATTGTAATTCATTTTTCTAATAGATACCTACCTATTCTATCGTGAGAAATAAACAACACTGTGTACGAAAATCACAGTGTTGGCACATTAGATCACACAACTACAACTAAAACACTTTTTATAAAATCAAAATATTATGCGTATTTGGTTACAAGTAGGTACGCCATCATTTTCAGAAGGGGATTTACAAATTTGACGCCGGCGGCCTATTCCATTTATACCGCCTCTAGGCTATTACAATTTTGCCGCCTGCAAATCGATACCGTAGTTTGTTTTGTCAACCTGATATCTATAGCTAAGTATTAGGTATGCAGTTTTATGAATAGAAGAAGAAAAATACAGTCGAATTGAGATAGATTTTTGAAGTTTGTAAAAAACCGGTTAAGTGCGAGTCGGACCTACACGTAAACGGAGCCGTACCATTTTTCAAAAGGCATTTTTACATTTTATAACTTGGCCTAACTAGGTAAGACTGGACCAAAAGTGTATGAAATTTTAATTGCTTTACATTTTTTTAATGGCGGCTTTTCAAAATGTTGTTAAGAAGCAGAGAGGAGCAAGATGGCCGCCTGAATAGGGATGTGTACCTTTGTTTAGCAATAGGTTCATTGTATTTAAAACAGTGACTATAATCTTTAAATATATAAAAATCAATTGCTGTTCGTTAGTCTCGCTAAAACTCGGGAACGGCTAAACGGATTTATCTTATCTTGGTCTTGAAATGTTCGTGGAGGTCTAGGGAAGGTTTAAAAGGTGAGAAAAATTAAAATAATTGCCGGGAAAACGCTAAGAATAACCCCTTTTTTAACATAAAAATGTGATGATGATGATTAGAAATTTTGTCTAATACCGATATTTACCCGTACGAAGCCGGGGCGGGCCACTAGTACCAGCAAAATTTCGTCAAAGCGAAATTCAGATAATAAAAGAAATTATGATACAAAAGGATACATTTACATAGAAACACTGTAGTGCTGTTTCCTTTGCTTTAACTTGTGTATTATCGCAGATTACTACTGTACTAGGTATTTTTTTTTATTACAGTAACCACAAGTGCTTGCGGTAATACCTAAATTATAGAAGCGCATCGATTTTAGTTTCCCAAATATTTAGTCAATCTGCCTTTATGTTACAAGTGAATTACTTTTTACCGGTAAGCGCGTTCTATCGTAGACCACATTATCACTAAATAACTGATGAGTTAAAATTAAGCGAAAACATATATAAATCACTTTAGACTGCAAATAACAAATAATATCTAAATCGGTGCATCTGTTTAGGCATTACCCGGCAACTAAACTTGCACTACATCACAGATCCCCGACTAGATACTTATTAGACATCACTTTATTCAAATATTGTGTGAAATTGTAATCATCAAAAGATGGCGGGGATTGGGGAAGATAGCTAATTTTGATTGGTTCGTTCAAGTCCTTGACCTTGAATGAACCAATCAGAATTAGCTTTTGGTCTAATGTTATGTAGTGGTACAACTTATGTTAGGCGAGCGGGGGCCCAGCTGTGCGGCGCCTATAGATCGGTCAGTGACAGAGATACATGCCTTAAAGTTATAACACCCCTATTTTTTGTCGGTTAACCTACAAACTTTGCCTACTTAGTGATTTGCCGTTTTCTTGTAGACATCCTACTTATATTATAAACTCGAAAGTTTGTGAGAATGTAAGGATGTTTGTTGCTCTTTCACGGAAATACTACTGGACGGAATTGGATGAAATTTAGTACAGAGATAGATTATAGTCTGGATTAACACATGGCTACTTTTTATCCCAATAAGTACCATGCGGGCGAAGCCGTGGGCGGAAGCTAGTAATTAATAATGTGTCGTGACATATATTAACTGTAGAGCCACTCAGTTACATATTAATTTTCGTAAGATTATACTTTATTCGAGCAGCGGTGGCACAGCAGTAGTGGCCTCGCCTTTAAAAAATACGGTCACGGGTCCCGGTCGTGCCCACACATCTTTGTAGGAATTGTTTCATCGCCGCTGCTCAAAATCGGTAAAGGAAAACATCGTGAGGAAACCGTGAAACGTGAGCATGTATCGAGGACATGGACATCCACCAACCAGCACTTAGTTCGCGTGTGTGGATTAAGGCCAAACTCTCTCAACTCGTAAAATAATAATAATAATATAGTGAGACATTAACACACACGGTCATCTGATCCCAAACTAAGCAGAGCTTGTACTATGGAAACCAGACAACTGGTAATATACTAGTTAAAATACTTTTGTTTTGTAAATATATACTTAAATATAAATAATTACACCCAGACACAAGACAAACAGACATATTTAAACAAATGTTTGTCTCGGTCAAATAGTTGTGAGAAGACCCGTACCCAGCTATGGGGCACTAAAAAAAGGGGTTGAAATGAAATACGTTATTGTGCGAGTGGTACCAATGTTAAAATTTTGTCAACGTACTACACTACACATTGTTGAAGATTGGTTGTAGTTTGTAGTTGTTCGCAGTTACAATGTTTATAAACTGTAATCTCGAGATATAAGTACCTACTACTCAAGTAGTTTATTTAAACTAGCTGACTCGGCAGACTTCGAACTGCCTCAATCGACTGCTGTTTTTAGGGTTTTCCCGGCAATCATTTGAATTTTTCTCACCTTTTAAACCTTCCCTAGACCTCCACGAACATTTCAAGACCAAGATAAGATAAATCCGTTCAGCCGTTTTCGAGTTTTAGCGAGACTAACGAACAGCAATTGATTTTTATATAATATATATACTGTGTTTTTCCTTACCGTGCCAAAAAGATAAACAAAGCTTCAGTTTTCGTATCACTTTAGAATATCACGATTTTATCAATCAACCACACTATGTATCGACTTAAAAATGTCTTATTCCATTGAGTAAACACTTTAACTATGAAGTTAACTGAAAAATGGTTTAAATCAACCAGTTAAATACGAATTATTGATAAAATTCTAAACACATTCCAAAATTCGTGACCACAGGTTATGCAAGGACACGGCCTGTTTGACATTTTTATACTTTTTAAATTAGAGTGTGGACATAGATTTTTATGGATTCGATAACCATATATTTAGGAAGAACTGAGTGAATGATATCCAGTCAAATGAACATGTGATGTTTAGATTGTACTTTAATGTAAAGTATTGTCTTAAATTATTTTATTAGTGGATAAATACTGTCTTCTTTAAATATGAAAATTTTGTTTTTTAACCACGTAACTGATGTTGTATGAAATTGAGTGCATATTAAATATAATTAGTTGTATCGTATCGTCGCTCTTTAAAATGTTCTAAACGATCATTTAAATAAAATCAATCTGTGCTTCCCTTGGTCACGCCATGACTTGAGAACGTTTACACCAAAATGGGTAATTTAAGTATTTTAGTGCCTAGATTTAAAATTTACTCAGAAGTTTGAAAAAAAAACAGCTCTGCCTATTTTAATAGATCTTGTCCTTAACAGTTTAATACATGGTAAGACTGTGGTTAATTTATCGGTATTCATCTAGAGCAGCGGTCGTCAAAGTGCGGCCCGCAGACGATATTTCTGCGGCCCGTGACAAACGAAATAATTTTAGTAGATAACAACCTCGATGTCCAACAAAAAAAATGCTAATGATAAGTTTGTCGTCTGTTATTTTATATGATTCAAATCAAATCAAATCAAATTCTTTATTTCGAAATTATTTTACTGTCAGGTGGTTCACCAGTATTCAATTATCACCAACGAAATATTCAGTGCTCGCTTCGCTTGCTTTTTCATTTATTTATTTTATTTTCCATTTTCTTTTTTGCTAACGATAGTTTTTGGCTCGCTTTTCTCACACTATTACGACTTTTGTTTTTATTTTTCGTTGTACCCAAGAAACATTTCGCTTCGCACTTGCTTTGCTCGCGTTTTCATTAATGAACAAAATTTCCGGGCTCACTTCGATTCGCGCCGAAAAGCGCACTGTCATTTACCTATCCTTTGTTTTACAGTATTACTACCAACAAACTTTTCGCGCTCGCTCCGCTCGCGATGCATTTGTACGCTATTTCCAACTTTCGCTTTTATTTTCGTTGTTACCAACAAATAACTTCGCTGCGCTTGCGTTTTTATTTTTTTACTAAAGACTAACTAAACTACTAAACTAACACAGAGTTCATCCCGCATCCGCATTAGCCTACTCAGATTCACTAACAGATTATTGATTTATAAAAAAAATGTGCGTGTACTTATGTACGCGCGTGAGAAGTTATACTTCTTTGGCATCATTAAATAAGCAGACAGCTTCATACTGTTAATTTTGTGTCATAGATGCGCGCGCATCTTAAAATTTCACTCTAATCATTTTTTCATAACGCGCCTAAAGAAGTATAACTTCAAAAATTAACAAAATAGCTTGTTTGACCCCTCATCTTAATTTTGGTAACTGGCCAGAAAAAGAGAAATATGAAACAAGTCTTTGAAACGTATGGCTTGTATTCTTTTAATATTTTCAAATTTTTTAAACATTTATAATATTTCCTGTCTTCAACAATTTATTTGAGATACGACTGTATTATTGTATTCCAGTGTTTTAATAATGTAAAGCTTCTTGGTTCCAAATAATGAATGATTAGCAATCTATTCAGTCACTCTTTCACAAATCATTCAATGTATTCAATCATGGTGGCCCTACCCTAAAAATATAGTCTTTGGTCACGAGGCGGCCATATTTGTTGATATAATATGCATCCTAAGGAAAAACAGACGATAGATCAGTCAGCTTTCTGTACCGACATCTACACATTAACACACAACAGCTCGAAATCCTTTACATGTAAACCATAGAACATTAAATATGGAACTATTAAAAAATATATATTCCGGGACATTAACACACACGGTCATCTGGTCCCAAGCTAAGCAGAGCTTGTGTTATGGAAACCAGATAACTGGTATAATATACTATACATATAATACTTTTCTTTTGTAAATATATACTTATAATAGATATTTACACCCAGACTCGACACAAACACAAATGTTCATCACTAATGTTTGTCGCGGGTGGGAATCGAACCCACGACCTGCGGCGTGAAAACCAAGTATCTTACTGACCACGCCACCGGCCCGCCGTTATGCGCCCGCGTTCCTCTCTGCCGAGGTACATGAACAGTTTTTATGCAAACTGTTCTTGTTTTGTGTTTGTGAAGTTTAAACATATTTAAAAAATTCATTTGGTGTTTGAAAAGTTTAAACATATTAAAAATTCATTTGGTAATAGGCAATTTTCAAAATTTAATTTATTATTTCTTTATTTTTTTTAAACTTAATTAATTTATTTATTCGAAGTCAACGAATAAAACAAGAAGGTTGAGTTTTGCCATAGATAGTATATTAAAAGAGAAAGAGAAGAAAAAAAAGAGGTTAAAGAGGTTTACTATGAAATGCCTTGTTCGTTAAATATAAGGTTTGGATTTTAGAATTTTACGAGGTACGCCGCACGCCTGAGTTCTCAACAGAAAACAACCATTGTTATCACTTATCAGTAAGGTTTCGGCTCCCAATCGCAGTTTTCGGTTTTTGAATTTCTTCCAATTATTTTTTCTAAATATACAACATCCGCTATGTCGATGTACAATAAGTTTGCCGTGATTTTTTACCCGACTGCTAATAAAGTTGTGTATATTTATAAATTTCTTTAATACCTTGTATCATCCAAACGGCTGGATGTATTGGTTAATGTGTCGTTAGATTCGTCTCATAAGCCCAAGTGTAGCTAAGGTGTTATTAAAAAAAGTCGGATTTTTGGCGGTAAACGTATGCCTATTATGTGTTTAAATGGCGTTAAATGACTTCTTTGCAGTACCGAAATATAAATAGGTAAATAGCTACCAGAGGCGAAGAGTCCATACAAGCTGATTCCAATCGGCTTTCCTTTAGGAATTAATTATTACCATTTACTTCTTTAAAATTATAAGTAATCGTTACGCCTAAGAGTTGTAAATAATGAGTATAGTACGAAAGTGGTGGTAGCCATAGAAACATCGGTGACGGTATGAATAGTTATAATAATAATAATAATAATATAGTGGGACATTAACACACACGGTCATCTGATTCCAAACTAAGCAGAGCTTGTACTATGGAAACCAGATAACTGGTAATATACTACTTAAAATACTTTTCTTTTGTAAATATATACTTAAATATAGATAATTACGCCCAGACACAACACAAACAGACATATTTAAACAAATGTTTGTCTCGAGTGGGAATCGAACCCACGACCTGCGGCGCGAAAAGCAAGTATCTTACCTACCACGCCACCGGTCATGAATGAATGAATGAATGAAGCCTTTATTATTCCGTATCAATTTTTTTTTAAATTTAAATGTTAGTAATGTTTATACTTAAATTCTAATGTTAGTATTAAGTGTATATATATTTTTTTAGGTGACGGTATTGAAGACATATTATGCTCATCTGTAAGAACTTTTTTCCTCCGGTTTTCCTTTTTCAGATTTCCAACCTTCTCCACTGATAGCTACCTATGTTTTTATTTTTTTTAGTTATTCCAACAAGTCTTAGGGTTGTAGTCGCTGCGTAGACTATACAGTGGGAGGCCTTGTAACACTTTAAGTCCAACATTACCTAATATCCGAGGCTTGTAGACAATTTTTTCCTCATGTTTCTATCTGGGTAATACTAAAAGATTTTGAGATATTTAGTTGATTGAATATTTGATTAACTAATATGCATGAAAACGAATCTGCTATTTATTAATATAAAGTTTAAAATTAAGTAGGTACCTAGCACAATCTCAACTAATATTAAAAATGCGAAAGTAACTTTGTCTGTCTGTTAGGAAACGGTATATGTATTTATAAGGGGCTGTTTATTAATTTTCTGAGGTGTTTAGATGGTTGGAAGTTTAACCAAAACAATATCACGTAGGTACCTCTTATCCCGTTAAATATTAAAAATTCTATCAAAATTAGTTTAAGCCTAAAAATAAAAGTTTTTTTTTTAATAGGTCTTAAACATTTATAGTAGGAGAGGGAAGGGTCTAGCCCATTCTCAAAATTTCTCGTCGTTGGGAAATTTCCGAAAATTGCCTAAACTCACACATGTATTACCCGAGATGTAGGCAGAGGTGAATATCACGGTCGCATTTCGCATACCTATTTCGATCGAGATCGATTCCCAGACGGTATTTATCTTTGTGTTTACACAATTGTTACATCGCCGCTACTCAATCTCAGTGAAAGAAAACATCGTGACTAAACTGGCATTTCTAGGAACTAATCATTCGAGGACATGCGACGTCCACCAACTCGCACTTGGCAGGCGTGTGTGGATTACATTCTCTCAACTCGTCAGATAGTTGAGAGAAGATCCATGCGAAGCAGTGGGACACTAAAAAGGGTTGAAGAGAAGTGAAATTAGGTACACTACTTTTTTACGAAATTACGAAGAATTAGGCAAAATAACAGAGCTCAGTTTCTGTGACAATGTTTTTAACAAAACTTTGCATTTGCGACGCAACGTTTATTATTTATTTGGTTTTAATATTTATTCACAGGTGTTATGGAATTCACACCTTGTTAACTCAAATAAACATCACTTGGTTACTCAAATAACTACGGTATTTTTGCGTCAGACAAAGACTTCAATATTATTCCATACAGACTATAAGCCACATCGTGCGGGTTCAAAAAACTTATGATGACTACTGATGGAATTTTAATTAAAAATAGGGCGTTAGAAAATCTATTTTCGCAAGTGAATTGTTTTTGCAAGTAGTTACCAAAAGTCTCAAATTTGATAGTTAATGCAGGTTAATGCTAACTATTATTAAAATGAAAATCTTTGTAAAATTTTAGAAGACAAAAATATTAGAAATAAGTTTTTGGAATTTTGTAAGGACATAGTTTTAAGAGTAAACAATAGGAATTAACAGTATCAAAAGAAAGCACAACTACATACTACAGATTATGAAGATTGTGCTTTCAGTAGAATAAGATCAAACAACACAAAAGTAATATAAAGTAAAATAAGTAAAATAAAATAAGATATATTAATAGATATAGTATAGTACATAGTAGTAATTATTTTGGATATTAAGATAAATGTTAACATAAAAATAAGTAGGATGAAATAGAAAACATAAAGCAAAAACCCCAGCCACAGTTAGGCACAAAATTGTAAAAAGGACTCCGATTTAACTGCAAAAAAAAAAATGCTAACTATTCGGTTGACACAAGCAGTTGTTTATACTATATAGTTGTATTGTTTAACCTTAATTTTACTTTTCTTCCTTCTCTTGCGTCAACAGAATTGTCATTCAAATCGGTTCAGTAGTTGTAAATGTCATCATAAAATTATGAAACATTAAAATTATGTGGCAAAATTGTGGAAGCTTTTCACAACAGGCCAAAAAAAAAATTGTGTTGAATAAAAATTATGAGGTACTACAATATTTTGTGGTTCTTAGTTACTAAAACTACAATAATACTCAATATAATTTTTAGCCTGTTATTAGAATTGGTTTAGTGAATCATTTAATTGATTGATTTCTGCTATCTATGTAGGTTTAGGTTACAGATATCACATAAAGTAGGCTTTATCATTGTCATCTGTTTTAAGAATCTCACTTATCATGGAAAATTACATACACTTAGCATTCCAAACACTTTGTTTACTTACAGTCAAAAAGGCTTACGTGCGTCATCGCATGCCTCTTCCCCATTACTAAACTGTGTCAGACTAGCGTATTCGTGGTTTCGAATCCCGCAAACTATCAAAAATGGCTTTGCCTATAGTACAATACGGTAGCTTGAGGGTAAGTTACAGGAGCAGCGGGCGTAGGTTGCATACAGGCGAGTCTCAACTTATCGCGCACGGGCAGTACAGAAGCAAACTATTTACTCAATGTTAATATTCGTAGCTTGTGGTCAATAGTTTTAGGGATGTTCGTGCTAATGACAATACCATTTTGGTGCCCCACCGCTGAGATATTTTGAAAACCCTTTACTTCTAATGTGGTTCGTTAACTCGAGTACTTACATATTACCATGACAGTACTACACATAGTGCGGTTGACCGTACGGCTTGCCGCATTAGACATATTTCACCGACTAGATACCTGCTAGAGGCCACTTTCCTCAAATCTTCTAAAGTGATATTCATAAAAATCTTGACTCTTTAGTTAAAATGGACTTTGTTCCTCTTACTATTGTAAAGGTCAAGATTTCAGACAAAGCTAAACGAATTATAAACCTATTTTAGTTATAATGAGATGATAATGAGGTTTATGAATATGGAGGTAAATATATAAACGAAGAAACTGAGTGACAGACTTTTCAACAAACCGCTGGCTCTTGAGATTCCAAATTGGGCACATAGCTCACCCTATGAGGTCTAGTGTGCACTAAACACTCACCTAATAAGGGGGTGAAATGGGGAACACACGGGTAAAGTCGGAGTCAGAAGCTGGTTTTGTATGAAATTATAACCGTCAAAAGTTGGTAGGGTATCAGGGAAGCTACTTATAAATGGTTCGTACAAGTTCTTGTCCTTGAACGAAACAATCAAAATTAGTTTGTATTAGTGAAGTCAGTTAAATCGATCTCATGTTATTATGTTACAGAATAGATGATGAAACCAAACGTCTATGTAATTTTAATCATATTATTATTCTATACTAAAATAGATTCGACAGGTACTTTGTCTGTCTGTTGGTTTTTTAACATAGCAATAACGTTAATGTTGGATGTACTTAGAAAATATGCTCTAGGTTGGCTCTTAAAACTATACCCTCATACAAGAATTGCCCAATTAAAAAAAGTATTATTAGATAGAAAGATTACGTGATACAGTGAGTTGTTCTACAAGTTTGTCCAGTTTGGATATTAGCTGGAGTAGATGTAGCAACTTAAATTTAAATAATAACGAAGACAAATTAAAATATATGAAATCCTTATCTTACTTTCTTATTTTGCACAATAAATTAAACTTGCGCGTCAAGCCTCGGGCGGAAAAATAAAATCATAATTTTACGTGTTTGCTCAGTAAATCGTTGACTTCCTAGCGATCAACTTTTTTGGATTCTCTGTTTGCTTGTTTTTGCTTGTTAAAAATAAATTATAGTTGTATCACACATAATTATTGCTCTTTTTTTTTAAACCTCTCCAAGAACTCCTTCATTCTTTTTTAGGGTTCCGTACCTCAAAAGGAAAAAACGGAACCCTTATAGGATCACTTTGTTGTCCGTCTGTCTGTCCGTCCGTCTGTCAAGACCCTTTTTCTCAGGAACGCGTGGAGGTATGAAGCTGAAATTTATATCAATTACTCAGGTCTACTGTCCCTTGAAGCTGTGAAAAAATCAAACTTCTAAGCCAACGCAATCAAAAGATACAGCCGTTTATGCCGCAAATTTTCGACACTTGCAAGGGAATCAAAACCTACAGGGTGCTTCCCGTGAACTCAGAATCTTGAAATTTGGTACGAAGCAACGTCTTATAGCATAGATAAAGGAAAAATTACGAAAACCATAAATTTTTAGTTACATCCATAATATATTTTTTTTTTTAAATTTTAAACTTATTACCCATTTCCTCATAAACGCGTAGAGGTATTAAATTGAAATTCATACCAAATACTCAGGTCTATAATACCTTTAAGCTGTAACAAAATCAAACTTCTGTGTCAACGCAATCAAAAGAAACAGCAATTTAAGCTGCATATTTTGAAACTCGCAAGTACTCGCAAGGGAATCAAAACCTAAAGGGTACTTCCAGTCGACCTAGAATCTTGAAATTTGGCATGAAGCAACGTTTTATAGCACACATAAAGGAAAAATTCCGAAAACCTTAAATTTTTAGTTACATTACAAAATATATATTTTTTAATAAATATAAACTTATTACTTTTTTCCTCATGAACGCGTAGAGCTATCAAGTTGAAATTCATATCAAATACTTAGATCTAATTGCCTTTAACCCTTGAAAAAAAAAAATTCTAAGTCAACGCAAAAACGCAAAACGCAAAAGTACAACCATTGATACCGCATATTTTGAAACTCGCAACTACACGCAAGGGAATTAAAACCTAATAGTGACTAAAAACTTAGTAAATAAATAACTTTAATAAAAGAACTTTCGCAAGTCTGCTGCAAGGCTAGTATAAGTGTTTCAGTTATATTATAGATAAATGATATGTGTTAATATAAAATAAAGGATTACTTAAACGATAAAGAGATCTTTGTCTTAAATTTATGCTCCTCCATCTTTCCCCATTGTAATGTTATGAATTTCATTTTGCAATAAAAATACCATAGTTATGACTCGATTGTCGTAATGAACGAACTTTGTAAACCTTGCAGGTTTGTACGGAACCCTCGGTGCGCGAGTCCGACTCGCACTTGACCGGTTTTTTCATATTACAATAGCGTGCCAATCGCAGAGTGACTTTTCGTATGTAGTTTTAACCCCTCTCGCAAAAAGAGGGTATCAGTTTAAATAAAAATAGTAATAAATAATAATATAGTCCGTGGCAACGTTGCTCTGAAACGGGTGAATCGATTTGGATGCGATTTCATTATTTTACTTTTAGCCTACCTCAACTTTGACGCTTAATGCACTGCAAAATTTTTCGATCAAATAAATACCTATATCTAATTAGGTAGGTACCAATTCACTTCGACCCTTTTTAGTGTCCGAATGCTGGGCACGGCTCTACTCTCAACTATCATACGAGATGTGAGAGGTAGAGAGCCTTAATCCATACACGCTACCAAGTGCAAGTTGGTGGATATTTATTGCCATTGCTACTCCTGTAAGGCAGGATCGACAACGGCGCCGTGAAGAGACTCGGTATTTGATCACGGCCAAGTCCCAGTGCCACCTAAACTGTCTTGGATTCCGCATGAATTTAATCAGAAAGATAATAGCATTTGGAAAGTTACATTGTCCACTCCCTCCAGGCACAACATAATACAGCATATAGAAAAAAGAGAGGTTTAATATTGCTTCATAAAATGGACTAAGCATCACGGGTAATGTAATTTAAGGGGACCTATCAGAGCTGATTCCAGTAATAATTAGGGCAAAATCGTTTGGTGGATGTCACATGTCGTTGAATGATTAGTTATTAGATATGCCGGTTTCCTTAACATTCCTTCACCAAGGCCCGGCCGGTGATCGAATCCGCCACCTTGTATATCAAGGGCGAGGCCGATACCGCTGCGTCACCGATGCTCATTACTAATTATTTCTTATGTACTTATTCGCTTTAATTTGTCATTGCTTAGAAGGATATTTGCATTTCTTGAAGCGAGACTCAACACATGCCCCGTATATCTAGTGATACCTTTACTATTTTAGTCACATTGCGCGCGTCTTCAGATTTAGATCTAGATAGGTACTTATAGTTTCGATAGATCAATAGCAAACAGTCGAGAAGTGCTGACCTACCCCAGAGCGAGATTGACGATTGTATCTTTATGTACTTTAACACTAAAGTTATAAATATGAAAGTAGCTTTGTTTTTTTACCGCGCTAAAACCGCTGCACTGTGGGACATAGCTTAAATTTGAGTGCTGGGTAATACGTTATTTTTATTGAATTGAGCAAAAGTAGGAATTTTTAGAAAGCTAGTTTTTATAATACCAACTTAAAACCTAGCTTGTATTAAATAATTAATATTTGTTATTGTTTTGTTACAGATACAAAATGCAGAATAAAGTTCAAATAAGTCATATCAACGGGAACGCTGTCACCTACAATCAAGAGACCAAGTAAGTTATATTATAAACTTGTGACTTTCGCCAGTTTCGCAACGGTACAAATTATACACCTTAACCTTCCTCGTGGAACATTATGCTGTGTTTATTTGTAAAAAACCACATGAAAATACGTTCAGTAGTTTTTGAGTTTATCGCTAACATCTTTAACTAGAACAAGAAGCTTAATTGACTGGTATTTTCTGTGTTGAGAGGAGAGCAAATAATTAATCACAGATTTATTCTATTTATCAAACCTAACGCTGTTAGTATTAATTAATCAGAAGAGCCGACCCGGCTGCTTCTGACTGCTTTGGCCAGCTCCAAGCGCGAAATTCCGTTAGGGTCCTGCTTCTCGCGCTTTTGACATTTAACTCTAATAGACAAATGTCGACACACACACACGCGCAGCGGTGGCGCAGCGATACGGGCCTCGCCTTAGAAAAATAAAGTCACGGGTTCGAATCCTGGTCGTGCTTACACATATTTAAGTGAATTGTTACATCTCCGCTGCTCAATATCGGTAAAGGAAACATCGTGAGGAATCGATTGAGGAATCGAACGATTAGTTTTAGTACCGGCATGTCTAAGAACTAATCATTCGAGGACATGTGTCATCCACCTACCCGCACTTGGCCAGCGTGTGTGGATCAAGGCCTAAACTCTCTCAACTCATAAGATAGTTGAGAGAAGACCCGTGCCCTTCAGTGGGATACTAAAAAGGGTTGAAATGAGATAATTGTCGACAATTTTTCAGAAAACTAATGAAATTGTTATTTTATCTAAATGTAGGTATAAATGTCTAAAGCGTGGTCTGTGTGAACGGTTCCTACCCTTGACATTCATAGACTCATTGTGCGAACCTGTGAACTAACTAAAAAATACTAGAAGCTAAGTTGGTATTTTACAAAATGTATTAAAGACACAGTATTTACTTTAAATTTTGTTTTACATTTCATTTTGTATTAGGTAAACCTATTGGTAAGTGTTACAACTCTTCTGATAGGTAGGTTTGTCCACCGCCGCTGACATCAGGACGTCAACAAAACCAGTTTATATCGTAAAGTTCAAGATGATCCTTCATCTTGAACTCTACTCTCAACTATCATACGAGTTGTGAGAGGTAGAGAGTCTTAATCTACACACGCTGACCAAGTGCGGGTTGGTGGATTTTTTTTTGGGACTTAAACCCACCACCGCAATCCCTCCATCGCCTGTCCTGTACGCCAGTATCGGCAACGGCGCCGTGAAAAGACTCGGAATTTGATCCCGGCCATGTCCCGGGGCACCTAAACTGTCTTGAGGCAGGCAGGGATACGCGGCAGTTTATTGTGAAAAGGCAGTACATAAACAAAATAGGATACAATCAACTGTTCTTGCGCACCTTGACAGTCTTGCTTTGTCAGTCTTATTGAAATTAGCCACTAATTAGGACTAGTAATATACATATTTCTTGTACCGATAGTACCACCTTCAGGTGCTACCTTGACGCAGTCATCTTCTTCTTTATCCTTTTTCTTAGTTTCCCACCGCTGGGCACGGGTCTTCCCTCAACTATCTTACGAGTTGAGAGAGTTTAGGCCTTAATCCACACACGCTGGCCAAGTGCGGGTTGGTGGTTGTCACGCCGTCATCTTGGTCTCGTTCAATTTGTTCTTTTTTTTATTATTCGATAGGCTGGCGCTTGACTACAACTTGCTTGATATTAAACAATGATGTAGTCTACGATGGAACGCTCCAGCCCAGTATACCGTTTTACTCGCGATTACCATTGATTATCGGCGAGAAACTCCTTTAAGGTACCTTATAGGAGCAACAATTCCAACCCACCTTCTCTGCATGGTGTCACCAGACATCGCACCGGAACACGGGTAAGTACCTAGTGGTTTTATACCACAAGGTACTTATTAAGAATAATAGCGTCTGTGTAGCGTCTCGGGATCGCGGGTTCATATTCCGCGCTGATACAAGAACAGAGTGAACACTATTGAGAATTTTTAAGTTCTCAGCTCTAGTCCGGAATCAAGAAGTTGATAGTGTGGTACCCCAGTGCCTTGGAAAGCATGTTAAGCTGTCAACCCTGTGCCCAAATTCTTACCTGTTATGTCGGCCAGCTCGTTCTACCGGCTGAAGTGAAGGTAATCAAGAGTAAATACCTACCTAAACTTGTGTTTGAGATCGAGAGTAGGTACCCACACATATAAGTGGGCGCGACACTTGTGAACTATAGAATCTCCTGCATAGCTGCGAGCCTGAACGCCCTAGTTGACAGAATGCGGTGTAACGCATGCGGCTAGCCGCACTACTATTTTTATATGAAACCGCATGATCTCACCTCGCTGACTTGCGGATAACCCAATTGAATGATGCAGCTGGCCGCATTCGGTTAGCCACTAGTGCGTTTACGCCCACGCTAGACTAGTTACTAGTTGTGGTTAGCGCAGAAAGTGCGTGGGAGAAGGGACTTTTGTAGGGCGCGAAGAAAATGCGCGCTTGAAAGAGCATAGAGTAGGGATGTACCGAGCGCATCACCAGCAATTCGTTCTGTAATACCAATTGACTGAAAAGGCAATTGGCTGGTAGAGCGTGTTCTAAAGTATACCCTGTACCCTGTGTCATGAGCCAAAAATATGCGAAACCGTGTACCTGTCTTAACAACTGGTTTGCTGGTAGAAATCCGCGAGTACCGGTTTTGTTTCCTGTTTCACTTAAAAACATTTTACTTGAATTTGCATACCTATTTCAAACAACATAAAACATAAGAGTTAGGTATTAAAATGAAATAAAAATATCAATCCCGTCGTGCTTCTTAATCGGTATGTTTTTTACTTTTTTCCTCAATAAGGATAACAGAGAAGCTGGTTTAGTAGTTATTTTGGAAAGTATTTATCAAAAATATGGTGTTATTTTGTTTTTAAATATTCACGTTTGTTGTCAATCAATTCATGTGACTGGCTCTTGTCTTGGGCATGGGATGAATTGACATCCAATATTTACGTTCCCACGCAAGATTATTGATGATGAGGCAAGTAATTACTTAGCATATTTTAACTAGTCGTTTAGTTCTTTATTTAGGTTAAGATTGAAATTTTTATTCAGATAAGTCAATTTTCTTGTCAATTACTTTATCTTTCTGCGATAAATACCCACAAAGATAATGTGCACCTTTCGTATTGTGGAATTACCAACGCTGCGGTTGCGTAGTGTCTATACATTAATGGGGTTTTTCTTTTGTGGTTGGTCTTGTATATTAGGATATATATCTATAACCTGCTGCTCGTTTCAACTGTGCACGGGTACTCGAATTTAAAAACTTTTTATAAAATTAAATTTTTAAATATAATTCGCAGTTGTTTGTGTCCGTTGGGTCCAGAAATACGTTTGTTTTAACATCCACCGCGGTAATGCTGTTAGCCTTTTGGGTACTTTCCCAGAATATAACGATGCAGAATAATTAGTTTAGGCACAGATAATATAATACTATACGCATTAATGTAGTTCTATATTTAGGTTTGTTTTGAGATTGTTATTCAGATAGGTCATTTTTTGTCAATTGTATCTTTAGGTTGTAGTTAAATAAATGAATTTTCCTGTTAGCTGTTAGCTATTACAGAAATATTGTTCTGGTAATACGAATAAAACAAAAAATATTTTGTTCTTTATGTGACTAAAGGGCAACAGAATTCATTTTACACGTTATTATAAAGTTTAAACGGAATTCGGGGGCCCGCCCCGGTTTCACCCTGGTAGATATACTTATGTAGGTATTTAACTTTTTTTTAATTTACTATAGCCTTTGTTCATCAATGATGATAGACAAACAAATCAAATCTTTCCTTTTTATAACTAATATATTTTTTCACTCTAAATTACCTATTATTTCGCTATATCACGGTCACGTTGATACGACCGCTCAGCACCGATTAGATACCTAACGACACCGCAAAGCTGGGTCCCCGCTTGCCTACTTTATGTCTTGCTACAACATATTGTCCAACAAGCTAATAAATTGGTTCTTTCAACTTTAACGGACCAATCAAAATAGCCCATCTTTCCCGATACCCCGCTACTTTTGATGATTACAATTCATACAATATTTGACGAAAGTGGTGTCACAAGTATCAGTCAGTCTCACCAAATTACAATAAATTAAAATCTAATCTATGTACCTAATTCGGTAAGATACAATTGATAAGAAAAATGGCCAAAAATCTCAAAACGTCATAAAAATCTTCCGCATCGTTATTTTCCGGAAACTTAACCAGAAGGCTAGCAGCATTGTTGCGTTGGGAGAATACAGATCCGAGCCCGAGATACAAACCAAGCCTTCTGCCGTGTACTATGACATCGTATACGGAATAATATTTATGGAAGTTATGCGAAAGAGAAGTTGCTCTACACATTGTATAGAAGCATCCCTCTTCCGCATCTATAGACATGTAGTACCGCACCAGGGCTCCGATTCTCGCACTTTAGACGTCATCTCTAAAAGGCATTTGTCGAACAAAAAAGCGATGTCCTTTGTTTTCCAAGGACATCCGCCATTTTTTTTCGATATTTGTCTATTATAGATACATGTCTAAAGTGTGCAAATGTCATTATTATATGAAAAACGAATAGAGACCCTGGTCACGTGTGATTTCAACTAGGCGTTTTGTTGGCAACTCCTTGAAAAGCGAACGTGACTGTCAATGAGGAAAAGGCTACTAGCTGTGTAATTTAAATCCTAATTGTCAGCCAGTAAAAAAAAAACCATTAATTAATTCATAAAATAATGTACGCTGACCTTATATTTCACTTAATTATGCCCTACAAAGATATTGTCCTAAAAAGTGGTTTTATAGTGGTTTCAATAGATTTATCTGTTAAGTAGTTAACTTAATCGTTCTCCGATCCGACGTTTACGCTTACCTAATGCAATTAGTACTATAAAAAACCAATCAACTGCGAATCAGATCGACACACTAAGGGTTCCGTACAATTTTATTGTTATTATTGATTTAACTTACAGTGTGTGTAGAGTAAACTAACCTTTTGATATGGATTATTTAGTTGCATACAGGGGGAAGGGATAGTCCTCCACGAACTGTGACGGTGCATCATCATCTCATCGTATGCTATAATTTTAATATTTATTTCCAAACCGTTTTATTTTTTGTAAAATTTAAATTTGTTTATTTTGCTTTATTTCAAATTACAATTTTACAATACTCTGTACGCAACGCTCGATTTGAATGAAATACAGCTGTTAAAATTTCCGTCAATGCATTAGTTTAAGAAACGATGCGTGAAATGAATTCGCGCTAGTACGCTTGGTGGTAATGACTTTGGTACCTCTCTTAGGTAGACTTAGGATCCTCACTTCAGAATAGTAAACTCGTAATGAAATTACGTGGAATCACTTTTAGAAGTTTGATTTCGCTGAAATTTTGAGAAAGATTCTTTAGTGAAATAATATAAACAATAGGCAATAGAAACATGAGTAATTTCTTACAACATAAACAAATATCATTACGGATGACCCAATATTGTATTGTTGCGAATATTTTACAATAAACTAGCTATCAAATGCTGAGCAATGCTATTCTAGAAAATTCTCTCACCTCCGTTTATTAATTCCTATAGTCGAATAGGTATGTGAGGTATGTCCAATTCACTTTACTTGAGATGAAGCGCAAGTTTCAATAGCAGCAGGTAAGAAAATTGCGACTTGTAGTGATTGCAGTTGATTTTATGGTAGGCTGTGATACCACCTGCTGACAGACATACGGACGAACTAAAGTGGCTTAGTATTAAAGTTGCAAACCTCCAAGTACGGAACCCTAAAAAGCTCGCATGTATGTCATTTAGTTAAAGACTGTGCTCGGTAGAAGCTAGCAAAGAGTGACTTTTATTCGCATAAGATTAGAAAAATCGTGAAACGCTCTACAATGTATGTTTGAGAAAATAAATTTAAACAAGTTTTAATAAACATGTTATTTTTATTTTGATATATATTAGTACAAAAATGTAGTAATCGCAAACGAATTTACTATTGATACTGATTTTACTGTCACTAGAGTCGCTAGGGTCACTGACCGCTTATTTTCCACCGTGCGCTTTCGTCGATATTGTCACGAATATATCGTATATAATTTGCTGATTTTAAGTCGAATAAAAAAATAAATAAAGAATAACCATAAAAATGGCGAACTTTAAAAAAAATTCAATGATTTGATATCAATCATAATGTCTTCTGAATAATATAATGTAAATACATAATAAAGTGTTTTTTCATGTGTTTTTTATTTGATTCTGTTTGTCCCGTCTTTGTAAAATAAATGATTTCCTCTCTTTTCTTTTCTAAATAGTTAGAAATGTATTGATGTATTTAGAAAGTTATTAATTTGGGTGAATACAGATGGAATTTTTTATAAAGTACTAGCGAACCCCGCAGACATTGTCCAGCCCGGTAAAGTCGTAATGTATTTCCGAAAATACATTAAGACCGATTCGCAGACTACCGAATATAAATATAAGATTTCATAAAAATCGATCAGGTCGAGTTTGGTTTTATTTTAATTTTTGTCTTCATAAGAACCATCCCCGCACTTCTAAAAAAAGAATTAGCAAAATCGGTTCAGCCGTTCTTGAGTTTTGCGCTTAACAATAGTGATTTATTTTTATTATATAGATTTAACATAACATAGCGCTAAGTGTATTTAATTTTATTTGTCGTCGAAACACAATAAATCATTAGTTTTATAATATATGTCCGTTATACTTATATTACTTTTCCCGCGATAGTTGTTAACTCTTTAGTTAGTAAAGCGATTCTTTAATTTTTTTATTTAGTTTATAAGATCGGGGGCAATGTCTCATAATGATTTATGTTAGTAAGTAATTTGGAATAGTTTGTTCTTAGTTTGTTCTTCTTTAACAGAACTTATTACAGACGTGTTCATTTTTATAGCAAATTTTAGCGTGACTATAATTGTTGTCGCTTTTGGTGTGTTGTTGCCTTATGATTACTTGTTCAAGGTCGTCATACATTTACAAAGGCGGTATCACGCCGTAAAGCGTGTCACCGTCAGGGTTGCCTCAAGAAAAGCCGCATAATTTTGTAATATATCGTTATAAAGTAAAAGTTAATTTCTAAGTAGAATATTGATTTTAGTTCTCGGTTATGTATGAAAATGAAAATGGAAATATGCTTTATTTTTTTGAGACGCGAGTCTACATAAAAATAGTCCAATTTCTTTTCCTACCGTGCAGTGAATGACTAGCAACTACTGAGAAACACTGCCAAAAAATTCAGTAGGCTTTTTTCTTTTTTAAATGAAGTACTTATATATCTATTATATTTTGTTTGTTTATTGTGTTGAACTAGAGCGACTTAATTCCAAGCATTCTTTTTTTTAAATATTCCTTGAAGTACAAGGATGGTTCTTACGCAGAGAAAAAATTAAAAAATGTCCTCCGAAACCTTACACCTATGTATATTCGGTAGGTCTGAGATTAGGTCGTTATCTATTTTCGGACCCGGTAGGTGGCACTGCTTTATCAGGCAGGACGACGTCTGCGGGGACCGCTAGTTGTAGGTATATAAAAGAGCGAATAGCGATGAATAATGGTGACACATACATACCCATTTTTCGCAAATAAATTAAATTGTTATTTCTCATACTATATAGACGAATTCGCCGGCAAAAACTAGTATCAGGATATTTGGCAACCCTGAGTTAGCACGTGTGCACTGAATTGAGCAATACCCTTAAAGGTAACAACGATAACTTCCAATTTAGAAGAGTTTTAACGAAAGAATTAGGGTTTGCCCGAAATGACGGGGAATACCAAACAATTTAACATTATTGCGTTTACAATACTACTTTTATTTAAAACAATATTACTCGGTAAGGTAATAATGAATGAAATAAATAAACATACCTTGCATTTGTACTACCCGAGGGCAACTTAATGTCAAGAATTCAATGAGATTTGTTTACAGTATTCTTTTGATGTAGGTACTGGAAAATACATTTATTTTACAATTTTATATCTATCACGTAATACGTTTCTAGTGGATCCAGGGACGGGTTTATGGAGTTCAACCATCTCAATACTACCTAAACATTAGAGTTCTTATGTGATAATATAAAAAGGCCTTCATTAATACTTAGATATCTATAACTAGGTACATATACCTAAAATCCTTTGTCCTGAATGACTAATGCATCAACACACTGCACAAAAAACTTGAAACTCGCAAGGTGTGATCTTTCAATGACGAACACTAGTGTAGTATTATATTATCTGTGGACGGACATAGTATTAGGCATCCGATAAGAAGGAATTTTTGATACTTCTAAAAGGGTGGAAAACGGGGTAATAAGAGACTTCGCAATTCCTTAGTCCAATCTACTATAAATTTTCCATAAACATTCTCTAACAGAATGAATGACGTATTTCGTATTTTATTTAAATTTCTTTTCTAATGCGGTTAGAAAGGGGTAGAAAATTATTCAGAGGGTGATTTCCTTCGAAGTTGATACTTCTTTGTGCTATTGATGTAAATTACCTACATTTAATTTTGACAGATCTTTGGTAACTCAACACGATGAATAGAATTCGAAATTTAAATTTTATTTGCTCTTGGATACTTGAATGAAGAACTTATCTTACACCTTTATCGATAACACACTGTGCCTTGATTTACCTTTAAAATTTCCATTAAAATCTCAGATTACCTACTTAGCTAAATTTGGTCTGATGATGGGGTTGGAAGGTGGCGATAGGAAAACTCACACTAGGAATCTCACAATAGGTATAGTTTGTAACACAACACAACGAAATGAGGTAGAAAGTCCCAGTGTAGGTAGGCAATAAAGAAAAGTAAAATATATCGAGAACCCTTTGGTGTCATAATAAATATAATAAGTAATAGGTACTAATACAAAGGATAGTTTTTATCCGACTACCCAAAAAGAGGTTTAGGTTAGGTTTACTCGCGGGTTGAGCAGTGGGCATAATGCTAGTAGTGTTTAAGTACCTACCAATTTGTTCGTCCAGTGTAGATATTGAAAATCTTTAAAAATTAGCAAAAATATTCTATAAACAACTTATCCGGCAATTAAACTATGTAGCTGTGATTTAAACTAATATTTTTCATTTCATGAAATCGTTAACAACTACATGGAATAATCCATTCTACGATAATTTAATTTAGGATAAGGTTCATTGTGCGCTAATAAATATAAATTGAGACACATGTGCGATTTTTAGGATAAAATACTTTACTAACTTTAAGGGGACGATACACAATGATAATTATGAATCCGGTATTGCAACGTCGCGTCTGATCGAAAACAAAAGCTTGTGATAGGCTCTACTGTTGCCTAAGCTCTTGTATCACCATACCTACTCATTTTTTGTTGCGATATAATATTGTTACTTGAGAATCGTAACACACTTTCACATTTCAACATCGTAATCCCCCAATTTGGTAGGAGATTCAGTCAGTCAGTTCTATACCTCGGGACTTGGTAGCCGGGTTGCAGTAAACATACAAACAAAATAAAAATGGTAAGTTATGGTTACATTTTCATATTTTCCAACTATCCTTCGATAAAACCGTTCAAGATTATCAACACCCCTTTACAGTTCAAGCTGTTTTCCTTCTTGTAACATTATAGATATTTTAAATAAGTTTTATTGTTCATTTTCTGCTTCCTACCCTTATATAATGTCCCTAATTGCAATAATTATTATAATTGCTATTAAAATTTTTGAAATTTTCAGCGGGGATTACTCCTCTTGTTCCTGATATACTGCGCGATACACATCGCTGCTGCAGACGAAGGAGAGACCAGAGACCTACCCGCTGATATAGAAGATGGTGAAGGCTTAGAGAGGAAACATAGGAAAAGAAAGAAGCACGGACAACAAGCAAGCCCTTGCGGCTATGGCTACGGCAGATCTTTCGGCTCCCATGACACTTACGTCTCTGCTCCGGTTATGAACTATTTCCTCGGATGTGCTGTAGCCCCTGTCCAAGTGGCCCCAGTACCGGTACCAGTGGCTCCATTAGTTCCACAGTACCCCATCCAGCAAGTAGCTTATCCTAGCCACGGTCATCACGGGCATCACGGGCACGGACACTTCGGCCATGGTGGCCACGGCGGATACGGAGGGCCCGGTGTCTTCGCAAACCAAGGCTTCTACCCCCCACCGCAACCCTACCAGCCACAGTTCAACCAGGGTTACCCAGGGCAATACAACAGACCTTTCCAGAACGTAGTATCATCTGCTGCGTCAGGTTTTGGATCAGTTTTGGCGGATTACCTAACCAGACCAAGAAAAGCGCAGAAACAAATCAATCAGTTATTGAGACCTATATATAGACTGTTTTAAATTGTTTGTTGTTTGTGTTTTGATTGTGTTTGTGAAGTGTGTTGGTTGTGTCGAGTATCTAATTACGTTTTAATTTCCGGGTTTGTCTACTTTATTATGTACTGGGAATTAATTTACTAATGTCGCGAAGCCTTGAGAATGAATCTTCAAGTGATACGTCCGGATTCGTTCATGTTGAATCTCTCGATAGCATATCAATGTTGGTAAGGTTATGCGAATGAAAATCGCGCAATGATTTAAACCATGAACTTACCTAAATGAGGGCCAATGAGTAGCTTAACAATTAACCCTCGTACGGTGGTTAAAAAAATAAATTTTTTTGGACAATAATTTTATTTTTGGTGAATAACAGCCGTCTTGGTAAAATTGATGTGATTAACATTAAATTTAATACTTAAAAACCAGTGGTTAAGGGTAAGCGTGTCCACTTAGTAACTGTGAGTGCCCGGGGCGAGCAAAAATATGGTATGGTATACTTCTAAAATAGGTACTTAGAAAATCTTAGTTGCAGTTCGAAGTTTTGAATTCCCGGTGAATGTCAATAGACTCGCCTCTTATTACATATGGCACCTAAACATAGCCAATGAAAATTGGGTGATACCTCTGCATACCCCTTGGGTAATACAGGCGTAAGTGATATGTTAGCTCCCATTAAATGAATTATCATCCGTGACCAAACAATACATCGTGTTTCATTAAAGGAAAATACTTGTCGTTCAACAACAGGATGTGTCGTAAGACTTGGAGCAAGACTCCATGAATGGCACAAGGACACGATCCACCAAGCATGGTCTTCATTAAGTTATACTAGTATGTTGTATCTACCTTTTATAGTTAATCTATGACGAACTTCATAACGAAATACGTTGCAAAAGATTTTAACGTTTAGTGCTAAATTGTATAATTCGAATACAACTCAAATCTACTGACGAGAATTAAATAAAGTAATGTAAAAACTAAGTTAAGGACAATACTCAAATGGAAATTTTAATTTGCTCACATACCAAGAACAAAATTTAAGAAGTTCTTTTTGTATATAACACATAACCACAGTGTCGTCATTGATACTAATACCGTTTAAGGTCAGCGACACCTGATTTTTAACTCGCCTAAAGCCTGATTTTGGCGAAAGTAGAATAGTTTCGCGAATGATAGAGCGTATCGTTTGACTGTTTCCAAATAAAACCTAGGGTGATCGATGGCAGGGACCAGAGCACGTGCCCAGAGGCCAGTGGGAGAGATTGTGGTCATTGTCAAGGGATTGGTACGACTGATTTTGTTGTTGTGTAAGTAAACACCACGCCCGTAATAGTTTCGTAAATAAAATGTTGCTCGGAACTAGGTATTGCTTCATTTGTTATGTTGTGTAACTAAATGCAGAACATAACTATGATAACTGAGATATCTCACAATAATATTATGAATTCTATAATAATAACACATTAATTGCGAGATGTAGATTGTAAAATATTATTAGATAGATTGTATTGATTGTCCACAATTGTTTTATATACTTTATGAGAATAAAAATGTTGTTTTTATAACCTTATGTTGTTTTACTTATCGTAGTCAATATTTAAATTAAACGTATAAGATTTTTATCGACATAAAAGGAGTTTACAAATTCGTGATTTATAATGAAATTCATTTTATCTTCGGGCAATAACTTTGTTATATGTATATGGATAGAATTTCAATATTCTTCTTTTTATTTTTAAGAGATTTACTCTAAAGCGACCTCATTTAGATTTGAAGTCGGTATTTTTTGTTAAAATATTTATTGTTATTGTTTTCCGATTGAAATATGTTTAACACTGTCAGTCTGATCAAACTAAGTTATCATGTTTGTTCAATGTGAATCCTATCGAAGGTGTTCCCAGCTGCGTTTTTTTTATAACATTTTGAAGTTATAATCTTCGAGTTTTATTATAATTGCTATGCGACTGTTTAAAATTCAGTGATGCAAAGCGAACTGTAATTCGATGGCGACATTGCATTGCGAATTATGTAACTAGAAATAAATAAATAATTACTTGTTGAAGTTTTCAAAACTGAGACTGCGTTATTAGAATTAATTAAGGTACATACTAACGGTCTTATTCATAAAAATCTTATAAAACTCTTTTGTTAAAATGGGCTTTGTCTCTTTCTTACTACTATAAATGTCAAGATGACAGACAAATACAAACGAATAATAAACCTATTTTAGATAGAATGAGCAATACGTTTATGATTACGTGGGCTAGTAACCTGGTAGTTGTTAAATTTTGTTATAATAGATGGAGTATGTATTTTCAAACCGCTCTAGCCGAGTAAATAGGATTAAACAGGTAAACAAATTTTTCATTTCATTTTCATTTTATTTCATTTCATAAAGGTAATCTATTGGGATGTTTTTAGGATCATTTTTGCATTTTTTTTTTGGAAGAGGTTTATTCTGAAAAGGGGCCATTCTTGGAGCTCTTTATTTTTTAATTGACATCGAAAACTAAATCTATTGGAATGTTTTTAGTAATACTTTTGGCAAATTTTAAAAAGAGGTTTATCCCGAAATGGAACATTGATTCATTTTTAGAACAAAGTTCCTTATCGCATTACAAGAGATTACAAGTTCTGAGCGGATGGGGGATAGATAAAAAAAAATGTTTGAGATATTTTTATTTTGCAACATTTTGGCACTTCTAGTATTCCAATTAAGTTGAAATTTTTCAGGCGTAGCTCTTAAGCCGCGTGCCGAGTTTTTTCCTACTCCAGGGGTCCATAGAAGCGATACTTATTTGGAATTTCTATCCATACAACCACGTCTGTATTTCCATTCTCTAACTCCTCCTAAGCATCTGAAGCGATTTTGATGCGGTTTTAACACTTTTAACCATGGATCTATAGTTTTACCACCATTCCTTTGCACTAGTGCAACAACACGGCGAGTCGCTGGTATAAAATAGAGTGGTAAGGTAAATAAAAAACCTTAAAACTAGGCTAAGCCTATAATGGTCTGATACCAGTAATTAATCAATTTCTAAAACTATGTAGGTGTGTACTAGTCGGTGCTTACAGCAATACCAGTGGTTTGACTGTTGTTGGATTTAGCCTTATAGGAGGTAATCTCAGTGTCGGATTTAGAGGTCTGTAGGCCTCAGGGTAAGTAAGCAATGGAGGCCCACGGGCCCTAAATGATTTTCCTTATATGTTTAAAGGAGAATTTTTTTGAAAGAGCTTATCAAGGCCATTCGAAATTTTGATATTTAATTTAATTTAATCCTAGTAATATTATGAATGCAAAAGTAACTATCTGTCTGTTTGTCGCGCATTCACGCTAAAACTACTGAACCGATTTGGATGAAATTTGGTATGGAGATAGTTTAAGACCCGGGAAGGACATTGGTTTTTAGAAGAGTTTAGTAAACCACTAACCTCTTTTTACGCAAAGCTAGCTAAACCTAAATCTCAACCTATTTAAAATAATCATGTTTGTACATAGTACTGTAGGTAAAGGAAAACGCGAAAAATAAATATTAAAGGAAAATTTGTCTACCTACTAGTGTTTAACAGTCTGAATTTGATGTTTTTTGTCTAAAGTCTCAATTGTGGGGGCCCAATCTTGTGGAGCGGTAGTCCTAGTTGCCCTTTCCTTAACCCGGCCCTACTAATATTATAAAATGCGAATGTAACTCTACTATTGAAACTATTTCGATGAAATTTAGTATGTAGACAGTTTGAGACCCAGGGATGGATAAAGGATAGTTAAAATCCTATTATATTTTGCGTAAAAGAGGCGATAACCGACATACGGTCGGGCGGAAAGTTAGTAAGGTACTAGTATAGTATTACATTATCTGTGGTAAGGTTATATAACATAAAATGCATCGGAAGTTGTAAGTGTTGTGACCTTCAGTTTTTATCAGTAGGTACACAATAGTCTTGCAGTAATGCTAATAACTATTATTAGGTACTATTGCAGTGTAACTACTAGTTGCATTGCATTTAAATGTACCATAGGCACCTGTAAGTCTAATCACTACATAGTATAAAACAAAGTCGCTTTTTCTGTCCCTATGTCCCTATGTATGCTTAGATCTTTAAAACTACGCAAAGAATTTTGATGCTTTTTTCTAATAGATAGAGTGATTCCAGAGGAAGGTTTATAAGTATATCACATTGCACCCGTGCGAAGCTGGGGCGGGTCGCTAGTAAATCTATAAAAGTGAGGTACGCTCATGTTCATAACTACCGTGTAGAATAATCAGTAGTTGCAATTACCAGTTCACTTCAACCCTTTCCTGTGTCCCATTGATAGGCACGGGTCTTCCCTCAACTATCTTATGAGTTGAGAGAGTTTAGGCCATAATCCACACACGCACATGTCCTCGAATGCAAATGAAAATGTTCATAGACATGCAGGTTGTCTCACGATGTTTTTCTTCACCGATATTAAGCAGCGGAGATGTAACAACTCACACAAAGAGTTGTGGGAACGACCAGGATTCGAACCCGTGACCTTATTTTTCTAAAGCGAGGCCCGTACCGCTGCGCCACCGCTGCTCTACCAATTACCAGTTATAGTTCATTAATTACGTGAGGCACTTTTGAGAATTTGTCGAGCCTTCCCTTGGTGAAATATTGTATGATTTTCCTTAAAACTTCCTATTCTTTAAAACTACTATTTGGGAAGTAGAAATCTACTAAATCTGGTCACGCTGTCGATACAGTTAAACAATCGAGCGCTACTTCGATGCTCTGCGAAGTTCGGACGAATACCTACGTCAAATGTACTATTGTTTCAGATTTGGCCATATTTTGTTCTAGAAATATTTTTCACGCAATTTTGCACCGTTTTATGTGAATAATAATTGGCCAAGATCCAACCTTCCTCCTAAGTCACATTTGTCCCCCCTAGAACACCTCACGTAATTATTTAAGATGGTGTGTGGTACAGTACGAGTCTTTTCAGTAATACACAACAACAACAACAACACCTTCTTGTGATTGTACGCACTTTAGAGTCCCACTGTTTAGAACGGGTTTTCTCTCAAATATAATACAGAATGCATCATAGGCGGGTTATTTGACTTTTATATGATTAAGTATCTGGTTATTTTAACATTACGAAAGTAACAAACAAAACTAAATAAAATAATAAATGACTAACAAGGTAGTTAGTATCATTTTGGTATACTAGTCTCATTTGTACATACTCAGTGCTAATTATTCCTAAATCGATTTGTTAATTGTCCTTTGTTTCAAAGCCTTAAGGTGTTAGGTATTGGTTGATGATTGTAGGATTGTTATGTATCTAAGTACCTCAGAACACTAGCTAGGGAGTTCAATTCAATTTGTTATGATGTACAATCTGCGGCTGTAGTTCAGTAGCACGTGTATAATTATATGTATTCGCATGAATTGTACTGCATTTTTATAATTTATGACGGGCGGGTGGCGTGGTCGGTAAGATACTTGCTTTTCACGCCGCAGGTTGTGGGTTCGATTCCCACCCAAGACAAACGTCTGGGTGTAAATATCTATTATAAGTATATATTTACAAAAGAAAAGTATTCTAAGTATAGTATATACCAGTTATCTGGTTTCCATAACACAAGATCTGCTTAGCTTGGGACCAGATGACCGTGTGTGTTAATGACCCAGAATATTATTTATTATTGTTTAAAATATTTTATAATAATAATAAAAATATAGTGGAACATATATAGCTATAATATGGAATTTAACTTGTACTATGGAAGTAATATTCTTTGAAATAATATTATTTTTGACTAATACAAAATACTAATATACCACATATAATACTTTTCTTTTGTAAATAACTCAATATAGATAATTACACCCAGCGTCAAAACAAACAGTAATGTTCGTCACACAAAATGTCTGACTTGGGTGGGAATCAAACCCAAAATTGAGGTAGAAATACTACCTTAGTAAGACTACAAATAGATTATTATTACTTATTTAGCTACTAGCTTCATACGAACTTCATATTGCGAATTCGTCACATTTAAAACCTTCTCTGGACCTTTACGAACATTTCAAAATCAAAACCAGCCAAATGTTTATTTAAAAAAGTCTTTATCTTTATTGGAACATAAATAACTTCATAACATTTAAATTATTCGATAACAGATACATTAGTTACAAACTGTGTTGTAGCTACTATCGCCCACCTCCTGGAGAATCAAAGATCAACGTTCCTTATTCATAACATAAACTGTTTAATACTATATTTTTCATAATATCGCTTCACCCGTTCTCAACATGTAGCTTAATTCATGTAGAGATTGATAAATGTTTTCTTTTCAGCAATGTATCAGACGAATATGGAATGTTCCAGTCCCGGGAACAAATCTTGCCAGACAACAAAGCCCAGTTGGAAACTGGGAACGGGAAAGCCTCGAACGGCACTGAAGACCATGGCCATCATATCGTCACACATCCTACAACGTGAGTAAACTATACTTCCGAATGACATCATTAGGTACTACTCATGCGCGATAAGGGGGCGTCCATTAATTATGTGAAGCGTTTTTGAGAAAGTTCGACCACCTCTCCCACTTTGGTGAGTTATCGTAATATTTTCCTTAATTTTCCCCCACCTCTAATCTCACGCGAGATTTTTCTAAATTTCTATTTGGACTCTAAACGTGTTAGATTATTGAGAAAAAAAAATGTTCCATTCCTTTTATTGAAGACTAACAAATACTAGTATTTGTGAATATTACCGTAATTTAAAATCACATTTATAAAATTAAATAATGAATATCAAACAAACATTAAGAAAAGCGCTAAAATTAAAATAATTACGTGATATTTGCCAAGACCCACCCTCCCCCCTAAGTGAGATTTGGAAAGATTAAGCTGAATCCCCTCCCCCCTAGAACACCTCACGTAATTAATGGACGCCCCCTATGTTGAGCGAACACGTTTACCACTTGCACTTAAATTATAAATAAAATAAATTAAATTACATAATTAGCATGTTGAAAGGAATTAATGTTATACTAAAATTATAAATTGCCAGTAAATACAACAGTTTATGTTAATAAGTCGTAACTCTGTCATCTTTGTCATTAATAAACTTGTGGTTCCATTGAATGAAAGATATGCGGTTATAGGATGCGTATATATATTTGTTTTAACATGTAGTAAGTAGTTTAAATGGGAAAGTCACATTATAAGTATAGGACATTGGGGGACACTCCTGTTATCTTTCTGCTTTAATCTATGCGGCATCCAAGACTGTTTTACTGACTGAGCTTCAAGCCCCAAGTCGTTTCAAGGCGTCGCTGTCGATCCCGGCTTACAGGAGTTGCAGAGGGGGAATTGCGGTGGTGCTGGTGGATTACAAACATTAAATAAAATGGTCACACTTGGTGTAGTTACTATCGAAAACCATTCGATTTTGTATTTATTTCTGTACCCTATTGGGTTCTTTATTCGAATATAATTGAAATGAACAAATCTTAAGTCGAAACGTTACGTTCGATCGTTTCAGCGTCGTTACGTGTAGGTAGTATCTATTATTTTGTATCCGTGTACACGAATGGATCGACATTTATGCTGTATTCTACGCACATAAAATATGGTTAGTGATCAGGGTAGTCCTATGTAGGTCGGGCGAAATTATAAAATTTTAAATTTAAAGTTATGTTTTAAATGTGTTAAATCACTGCGAGTTTTCGTGGATTTGGCGATTCTTGAACCAGAACTAATTAGCTCGTTAAACTAATTACGTCTAACATACACATACTTTGCATATTGAGATGATAATAACATGCTTATGTGCATATAGAGTAAGAGACCTTCACTACAGTTGTTATGCGTCATTTGTCGGTAGTTTGCCGATGGCCATTATTTACCCTCGTCGATACAGAAGGATGCTCTAAGTTTGACAATTATATCTGTACGTCGGTATATGCTTGCGGCATCGTTTAAGTTTGCGGTACCTATCGTAACCTTTAAACTAATATTCTGGGACATTTTCACACCCGGTAGTCTGATCCCAAATCAAGCAGAGCTTGTGTTATGAAAACCAGATAATCTGGTATGTGTTTTTATGTATTTTCTGGTATGTGATGTACTGGTACCCAAATTCAAGCCAACAGACACGCTCATCAAACAAATGTCCGTCTCGGGTGGGAATCGAACCCACGACTTTGCGGTATGAAAAGCAAATATCTTACCGACCACGCCACCGGCCCGTCAAGTGGCTGGGACGGTTGGTCGGATGAGTCATTAAACTAAACTATAAAGAGTAGGCAGAGGTACAAGTTGATATACTATGGAACTATGTTACAGATATGCAGACACAATGTTACATCTCTTCAGAGGGAATATAGGCAGCGGTCTACTGGCGATGGGCGACGCCTTCAGGAACGGCGGCATTATTTTCGCACCGATAGTCACAGTTATACTTGGTATTATATGTGTCCACGCACAACACATGCTGGTTAGTTCAATGTTGTATTTATTTTCATCTTCTCATTGCATAGTAATAATAATACACACGGCGGTATCTAGGCAAAATTAAGCAATTGTACATTTCCAGTAAAAGCTGATGTCTCTTACGGAAAAGTTTAACATGACGTGACATAAATATTTTTTTAGACAGATAAAACAATCAAGGTCGTCATACACAAATTTTTCATGGGTGGAAATCGAACCTTTTTATCTATTGGTGCTAGAGAAAATTAATGTAGATAAATTTTTGAATATTTGAGTAAGCCCAATGTCCTTTATCTACTACTAGCGGACGGTAAAGCAGTGCCATCTACCGGGTCTCAGACCTACCGAATATAACCAATAATAAATAATAGGTATCTAACCCGGTTTTCGGCACTTCTTCGCTTTCTAAATTTTTTTTTTTTTCTCTGCGTAAGAACCATCCTCGTACTCAAGGTAATATTTAAAAAAAAGAATTAGCGAAATCGGTCCAGCCGTTCACGCGTGATGTCGTGACAACGGAAAACTGGTTTCATTTTTATATATATAGAATAGCTGCCCCAGCGAACTTCGTACCGCGCAAAATTGTGAATCTAAACCATTCCCAGATCCCCTTGAACACACACAAAAAATTTCATCAAAATCGGTCCAGTCGTTTGAGAGAAGTTCACAGACATACACACTCACAGAAGAATTATATATATAAAGATATAAAAATAAGTCGGGTTTTCCTTCCTGACGCTATAACTCCAGAACGCACGAACCGATTTCTACGGTTTTGCATTCGTTGGAAAGGTCTCGGGCTCCGTGAGGTTTATAGCAAATAAAATTCAGGAAAATTTTCAACAGAAAAGCGGGAAAATGTTACGTAAAACGAAGCCATCTGGTGGCGAAACGGAGTTCGCCGGGTTTGCTAGTTGGACATAAACGTGTACAGCTACAGAGATACCTTGCAGTTAAAATCCATAAGTACACCAATACATATAAACGCATAGGTGTCACTAAAGCTAGGAAACAACTTTACCTAGGAGTATGATCTGGGTAGCATTTGGAAAAGGAGAGGTCCGGCTTTATTAAGTTCCTCCGTGAAGGCATACTTAGCATATGCTACACGTAGGGTGGAGTGAAAAAAACAATTTTTTTTTTCTTAGCCTGGGGTCGAATTTGTAGCTTATAAAAAACAAAAATTTTTAGAAAAAAAAAATTTTACTCAACATCTTGAGCCAGCCCACTCATTTTTAAAATTAATTTACGAGTAAAAATATTTGGTTGCAAAAAAAAAATTTTTAAAGGCGTTCTAGAAACTTCAGAGTATCCTCTTTTATGCCAATTAAAAAACACAAGTTAAAAAAAAAAATTTGTGACTATTGTTTTAATTTAAAAAAAAAATCCCAAAAAGTACCATTCCTCTTTAGGGCACTAGAATAAAATTTGAGTTGGAAATGATCATAATTGCTAGTTCTTAGATGTTTTAAGAGATTCAAAGACAAAAAAAATTTTTTTTTTTGCAACCAAATATTTTTACTCGTAATTAATTTTAAAAATGAGTGGGCTGCCTCAAGATGTTGAGTAAATTATTTTTTTTCAAAAATATTTGTTTTTTATTAGCTACAAATTTGACCCCCAGGCTAAGAAAATAAAATTGTTTTTTTCACTCCACCCTCTACAGTATAGGTTGAATTGTCAAAATCGTGTAGTAGGTACTTACGAGCAGCGGTGGCGCAGCGGTAGGGGCCTCGCCTTAGAAATATAAGGTCGCGGGTTCGATTCACAGTCGCGCCCACACATCTTTGTGTGAATTATTACATCGCCGGTGCTCAGTATCGGTGAAGGAAAACATCGTGAGGAAACTGGTATGTCTAAGAACTAATCATTCGAGGACGTGTGACATCTAGCAACCCGCACTTGACCTCCGTGTATGGATTATGGCTTTAACTCTCTCAACTCGTAAGATAGTTGAGAGAAGACCCGTGCCCAGGAGTGGACACTAAAAAGGGTTAAACTGAGGTACTTACGTACGGTCCAATCGCTGCTATGTTTTCAAACAAGGAACAAAATGGATCACTTTTCTGCTACTAGTAAACATTGTAGGTAGATAAATTTTGTTCTTTAAAAAAGGACTCTTTTAATCTTTCTTCTTTATCTTTCAGCTCGACGGTTCAGAATACATTTACCGTCACACCAAACGGGACAAACCTCCAGGATTTGCGGAGACTGTGCGACTAGTGTTCATCAACGGACCAGTACGGTTCCGTCATCTAGCTAACACTATGAAGATCATAGTTAACGGGTTTCTTTGTGTCACGCAGATCGGGTTCTGCTGTGTTTACATAGTATTTATAGCGAATAATATTAAAATGGTGAGTCCTTCAACTCTCTATTTCGTAGGTAAACTGTCTCTTGAAGAAAAACTAATTTAAGGCCTAGCCAATAAGCCATGCAAGGTCGCCGTCAGAATTTGTCTGCTATCAAAGACGACTTGGGCAACTCTTCCATGGGTACTACCTACACAAAGGTGATGCCCGGTCATTGTGAACTGAGGGTATTAAAGTTCTAGGTATAGAGTTTAGGAGAAAGTTCCAAATATAGTTTGTTTGGCTCATTCAATAGGAAAAAATAATTTTACATACGAGTGCTGTGAAGTCCGAGCTTGTAAGGCAAGTTATAATGTAAACAGGCTTAAAACAAGTTACAATTTTTTTTTTAGATATGTGACAAATACAACATACACATCGATCTCTCCATCCACATGATTTTTGTGATAATCCCCGTACTAGTAGTATGTATGGTACGGAACCTTAAGTATTTAACACCGATTTCAACTATCGCCAACATTATGATGGCTGTGGGTGTCGCCGCAGTGATCTACGAGGCGTCTCTGGATTTGCCTCCCGTGAATACTAGGAAGTACTTGGCTTCATGGCAGCAGCTGCCGTTATATTTTGGAACTGTAATATATGCTTTTGAAGGAATTGGTTTGGTAAGTATATACTATTGGCAACTTCTTTAAAAATATATTTAGGATAGAAAATTAAAAAGAAGGTATAAAATATAGCAAAAATGATGATAGTAGGGAACAGGATCTATAGACAAATTACATAGCGAAGCAATACCTACTGAAAGATCGAAACGTATAGAATTGACATTGACCTTCGAAGTTATTGTTGTTTTCGGTCTTTCGTGCTTCGATATGTAATCAAGGGGTCCCTGTTCTTCGACAAGTCAAAGTCAGTTCTCATCTTTTCAGAAAAAATGTGTGTTGTACGATTTGTGTCGTTATGTTACTCAAGGATCTCCTATTAGCTCAAACTTGACGTCTTCTTAGTGGAGTACTTTCTGTTCATAAGCCCATAGAAGTATCTTCACTCGTACAAAATGGCCAAATTACACATTTTTGCGACTCTTAAGACTAAGGAGTTAAGACAAAGCAGAGCAGAACGCTAGTACTCCATTGGAAAGTTACATTTAGGGTTGCATTTGTCAAAAGACGCAATTATATTTTTTAGATATCAAGAAGGTTAGTGTAAAGTTAATCTATAGGTCTCAAAATAATATTAGAGACATTTTTCGTTGCAAATAATATTTTTTACAACTTTAATTGAAAAAGCGAGTAATTCCTAACGGTCCATATAACCACAGATAATATAATACTATACAGTATGCTATTTTTCTGATAATTTAATAAAACAATGGTATTAGACCGTAGCGAGGTTTTAAGGATTAATTAAACGAATACTATGCTGCAGTATTCATACTATACACAAATACTAATGATTTGCCATAACTTTCGATCATAACTATGACGCGGTAAGGATAACCCACGGTCACAAATATGCCACATAATTTTGTCATTCTTATCAAACTCCAACAATCCTCAATACTTTACATGATTTAAAATGTTTTAGTGAGATAAACGTGTTAAAAATCAACGAAGCAAAGAAGATTATTGTTGTAGTGTGTCCTCAATGCTCACAAGAAAGAGCTAATGCACTTTTGAATAGAATAATCGGGTGCATTGACAAGCTGGCGCGGAGTCGGTATTAATAGCTCACCAGGACAATTTATATTAGCTTTTTGGCGACACACGTACCATGAACTGTGTCGGCTGTAGTTCTCGAAATAAACGGGTACGATGCACTTTTTGCTATTCAAAGAGTTAGGGGCCATATAACGTTCTATGGCAGTGCGTAAAGAATTGTCAATTTTCCGTTGTCTCTCTCTCATTGTCGCTCTCTACTTTGTACTCTCACAATCTAATAGATTGCTGAAATTGACCGAAAGACCTTTCTAAGATCCCTTAGTAACTGTATGTAAAAGTTTATACTCCAACTAGCGACCCACCCCGGCTTCGCACGGGTGCTATGCTGATACTAAATATATTTACAAACTCTTTCTCAGTCTCCCCAAATGCCACTCTATTTCATTCACTAAAAATATAAATAAACTTAATTTTTCCTACTCTATTAATAATGTGCCTTTAAACATAGTTACCTTGGTTCGCGATCTAGGAGTGTTATTAGATCCATATCTACATTTTGATAAGCACATTGATAGTATAATAAACAAAGCTTATCGTATGTATGGCTTTGTCTGTAGATCCTCCCGCGACTTTGTGCGGCCCTCCACACTTTTGTTACTGTACAAATCTTTAATACGGTCCCAATTAGAATTTGCTGTACCTGTATGGAGCCCTCTCTACACTAAATATTCTTATAGATTGGAGTTAGTGCAGAAAAAATTCTTACGCACAGCTTATTATAGAGGTATGAGGTCTAGGCTACCTTATACTGAGTTGCTAAATCATTTTAATATTCATAGCTTGGAATCTAGACCACAATCTAGACGTCTACTTCTCGATGTCATGATGCTACATGGCCTTTGTAATAACAGATTTGACTGCACTGACATAACAAATGATATATGTTACTCAATACCTAGAACAGTCCACAGACGTAAAGAGCGCCAATACCAACTTTTTCACACAACACCATGCAGGACTAATGCCGGTGTCCGCATACCACTTCGACGACTTGTTGAGACGTACAACAAATATTTTAAAGATATTGACATTTTTGCTCTGTCTCATAACAAATTCAAAAATCATGCCATTGAACTTTTAACTTCTCTGCCTATACAATAGTCGATCCTGGTTGTATTCATTATAGTACCTAGCTGTATCTGTTTTTAAACTTGCCTAACTTTATGTTGTTTTGTAATCTAAAATATCTGTTCTCTTGCGCAGTTGTCACATTTCAGAACTGGAATCAACTTAGTTTTTGCTAATCTGTGAACAATATTATGGGTTATGTGTTTACTAGTTTTAAATTATACCTACTGTGTTAGCTAAGACTTTAACATGTAACTGTTTTTGTTCCTAATAAATAAATAAATAAATAAATTTAGGTATATTTACAAAATGTCCTCATATACAACGTTTACAGCTTTTTGCCATTAGACAATACAAACAGCACGCCCTGCGCGAGGCCGGGGCGCCGCACCGCTATTTTAAATCTGTAATATCTTCGGAAATATTCATTTAAATTATGTGCTGTAAAGGGCCATATTGATCTATATTAAATAGGTAATGTATTTAATTAGATAAGGATTAATGCAGAATTGCTTAAAATCGTTTCGTAAATAAGCCATTACTTATGGTTGAAAGTTAAAAAAAAATGGTTATTGTATGTTATCCCTAAGAGATAGACATATACCATCACGGACTTTTTTGTTGACCTTTTTAAGGTGTGCAATACTGTACTACATTATTTTGATATATCTCGTAGGGTTTAGCCAGCGTTTGCAATGTAAGCGCAAAAAATGCGTTAATTTACGACATCGCAACAGAAAGCTCTAAAATTATCAGTGTTTCTCTAATATATTATGCATGTATTATATATAAACCTTCCTCTTGAATCACTCTATATGATAAATAAATGGCATGAAAATCGGTTGCGTAGTTTTAAAGATTTAAGCATACGTAGGGATATAGGGCAAGAGAAAGCGACTTTGTTTTATACTATGTAGTGAGTAGTGATGATGTAGAGTTGAGCGTATTTCTTCATTTTTTAAACGAGGGTTCTTGATGCACGTCTCACTGACGTTCGGAGAATGGATACTTAATATACAGGGTACTAATGAAGAGGTTTTATCTAATATAAAATTCCATGAATAATTACAAAGATTTTTTTTAAATTAGCTATGTTTTAAGATACCTATGAGCAAATTTGCTATCCGTACAGTACCTTTCTATGGACCAGACAGCAAGCGCGCCTCTGTATCGTAAGTTAGGTACTGTACGAGGAAAAAGTTTTGATAGATTACATTGAGAAAAAGAAAAATTGAGCACTTTAAATTTTTACTAAGAGTAAGTATTCTTAGTAAAAAATTAAAGTGCTCAATTTTTCTTCTTGTACAAAGTATTTTTATTTTTCACGTGTATTTTCTCCATCCACGTATCATCTGTCAAGCCACAACGCGAGTAGTTTTCTAACAAATGTTAATTTTCTTGTATTCAGGTGCTCCCATTGAAAAATGAAATGCAACGTCCAGAATTGTTCCAAAAGCCTCTGGGTGTGTTGAATGTCGGCATGGTTTTCGTAGGTAGCACTATTGTCATCGTCGGGTTCCTTGGCTACCTGAAGTGGGGCGAGGAAGTCCTTGGCAGTCTTACATTGAACCTGAATAATGAGAATGTGTAAGTGACTTCAAATTCCTAGGTTAGGTGCCTTGGTAGTACCCAAAATTATGAGTCCAGAAGTATACAACCACCATCTTAATACCTATTTAATATACATCATTTTATTCAAATACTGTATGAAATTGTAATCGTCAAAAGTTGGCGGGGTATTGAGGAAGATAGCTAATTTTGATTGGTTCGTTCAAGTTCTTGTCCTTGAATGAATCCTTGAATGAATAGATAATCAAAATTAGTTTGTGGTCCCATGGTATGTAGTATTAGGACTAAAGTTAGGCGACTGTAGAGGCCCACTACACGGTGTCTATAGGTCAGTGGAGTGGACAAAGCTTCTAACTAAAATAATGTCGTGCTGTAGTCCAGGATTCCAAAAATTCTTTCTAGAATAATAATAATAATTAGTGGGACATTATCACACACGGCCATCTGATCCCAAACTAAACAGAGCTTGTACTAAGGAAACCAGAAAACTGGTAATATATTACTATACCTTTCTTTTGTAAATACATACTTAAATATAGATAATTACACCCAGACTCAAAACAAACAGACGGCCTGTCAAGTAATGAAGAATGCGAAATAATTAATCCTTTTCGGACCTGAATGATAAATTGTTAAATATATACTTACTAGTAATATGAATTCTAAAGCTAATCTACTATGTTGGATTCTCTTGAAGAGAAGCCGAACCGATTAAAATGTAATTTGGTATTTAGATAATTCGAGCTAGCTTTTAGCTCTGTGAACGGACACAGTTACTTTTAGTCTAATAGGTAACGTATAAGTATATGGCTAGAATGTCTAACTTCGAACTGCTACTAACACTGTCTAGTGATACGTATGCGACTTACATAGCGGTGAAAATGAAATAATCTGTCTATAAAGTTGCGTAATACTGTCGTGACTGTTATGTTACAAATAATCTTTGTTTTCAACCGATTTGAAAAAGAAGTAGGTTTTCATTTCGGCTGTATGTTTTTGTACGTATGTTACGCAATCATTCCGCCAATTATAGATCGATTTAAATATTCTTTTCGTTTTAAAGGGTATACTTTCCAGGTGGTGCCATATAATTTCCCAATTTTATCAAAATCAGTTGAGCAGATTTTAATTTATTTTTAAAACATTGATGTTGGTACATACTATTCTTTAAAAGCAAATCGAAACGTTTCTCATTTATTTTCCAGAATGAGTAACGTAGTACAAGGACTGATAGCGCTAGCAATGATGTTCACTTACCCCCTGCAGCTGTATGTACCGATAGCGATCACCTGGCCAGCGATCCGCAAGAAGTACGGAGCCACTCACCCGGTAGCTAAGGAGTTGGGGTACAGAGCTCTGATGGTGCTGCTTACTTGTGAGTTCATTTCTCAGTAGCTAAGCTGTCTATTTTGTTCCAACTTGTTCCGAAGACGGCGGCGGAGAATTAGGTACAATTCTCCGTTTCTAGGCAACAGAACAATAGCTTTGATATTTTTTTTAAAGGATGCCGCAGCGCCACCTTTGCACAGTAGGTTAATAGTCATAGTCGTGGATACATACATATATCCACACATTTAATTGGTGGCGACAAAATGTTTATTAAGTACCTACCGGTACCAATAATGGAAGTTGGCATTTTTGGTAATTTACTCGGCGTTTTGTGATTTCAAACATTTCATAAGTATGTTCATAATTGTATAACAAGTTGTTACTTTTATGGTTATCAACATCTATAAATTTCGGTTTCAGTTATCCTGGCCCAGTCGATACCTCAGCTTGGGCACTTCATATCCCTCGTAGGGGCCATAAGCAGCACCACCCTGGCACTCATGTTCCCGCCCCTCATAGAACTAGTGTCAACTTCACAGAAGCCTGGAGGTATTCCAGTTCATATGTGGATAAAAGACATTTTCATTATATCATTAGGAGTATTTGTGTTCGTCACGGGTACATATGAGAGTATTGCGTCAATTATAAGAGCTTTTAGAGGATAAGGACAATATTAGTTTGCAGTACAAACAGAATAAATGGTAATGAATGGTTTAAATTGACGTTGATTGGCATCGGCAAGTTTCGGTAATGTTGGCGTAGGTACCATTACGCATTTTCCCCAGAAAATAGACAGGGGCAGACAGAGACTAGGTAATAAATTAAAGTGAGCTTCACAAATGACTTCGGCTGCGTGGTCCCCGTTTCACCCCATTAAATGAGTTTTGATAAATCCTTTCTTAGTGCACCCCTAGACCTTATACGGACATGTGCCGAATTTGGAGTCTCTTGACCCAGCAGGTTGGGCTATGTCAGTCAGTCTTTCGGTAATTTCTTTTATAATTTATAAAAACCGGTCAAGTGCGAGTCGGACTCGCGCACCGAGGGTTCCGTACAAACCTGCAAGGTTTACAAAGTTCGTTCATTACTACAATCGAGTCATAACTATGGTATTTTTATTATATTTTGTATATTATATTATAAATATATATTTTGTAATGTAACTAAAAATTTAAGGTTTTCGGAATTTTTCCTTTATGTGTGCTATAAAACGTTGCTTCATGCCAAATTTCAAGATTCCAGGTCGACTGGAAGTACCCTTTAGGTTTTGATTCCCTTGCGAGTACTTGCGAGTTTCAAAATATGCAGCTTAAATTGCTGTTTCTTTTGATTGCGTTGACATAGAAGTTTGATTTTGTTACAGCTTAAAGGTATTATAAACCTGAGTATTTGGTATGAATTTCAATTTAATACCTCTACGCGTTTATGAGGAAATGGGTAGTAGGTTTAAAATTATTAAAAAAATATATATTATGTGATGTAACTAAAAATTTATAGTTTTCGTAATTTTTCCTTTATCTATGCTATAAGACGTTGCTTCGTACCAAATTTCAAGATTCTGAGTTCACGGGAAGCACCCTGTAGGTTTTGATTCCCTTGCAAGTGTCGAAAATTTGCGGCATAAACGGCTGTATCTTTTGATTGCGTTGGCTTAGAAGTTTGATTTTTTCACAGCTTCAAGGGACAGTAGGCCTGAGTAATTGATATAAATTTCAGCTTCATACCTCCACGCGTTCCTGAGAAAAAGGGTCTTGACAGACGGACGGACAGACGGACAACAAAGTGATCCTATAAGGGTTCCGTTTTTTCCTTTTGAGGTACGGAACCCTAAAAAGCGTCTTGTTTAGGTAACTAATATTAAATATCGATTGTTGCCGAAGTTTGCCGATGCAAATTTATACATAAATGTTACATGTGCTTTAAGTTTTAGGTATAGGTACTTTTTTGGAACTAAAAGGAATAAGGGTATATTTAATATTATTTATTACATGACTAATATTAATTTGTGTAAGACGTTTTTGATTAAGTTTACATATTAATAATGATTTTGAAACCCATTAGTACTAAGATATAAGAACTGGAATGCGCAACAACTTCAGATTTTTTAGTACAGTGAGCAAAAATGTTTGTACAATAAAATGATCACGTCTTGACGAAAAAAAAATTAAAATGCGTACTTATCTTATTGCCCTTCGAGTAAGATTGGACATTTGGAGTCGAATATTTTGTTATGAACTTATTTTATTAACTTACAACTAATAAAAGCAGTGTTATAAGTTAAAACGAGTGTTTTATCCGTGTTTATATATTTGTGTACAAGTTTGTGGCATCCTATTCGTAAATTTACTTAGGTAGGTAGCTGTATTGTGACTACATACTTATGTAATGCTTTCTACATAAATCACTTTTCCATACATTTTAAAATAATATTAATGTTTGTGGTTTGATATTTTGTGCTTACGTTACTTTTGCTTGATTTATGGTTATAAGTTAGCTGCGAAACCAGTCCCATTTTTATTTGAAATGCATTATAATTTATCTGGTTGTTATTTACCAAATAAACATGTAAGTATCTACTACCCGCAAGAGTTAACTTGAGACTTCGCTCGGATAATGTAAGCTCGAGATACTGTCTGCAAAAACAGAATCATTTGTCGATGTTTTTTTGTCTTTATATGAAATCTAATAAGTAAAATTTTTAGGTATAGGTATAGTAGGTAGAGGAGCGCGCATTCCACTTAGGTCTCAAATAAATTAAATTGCGGGTTGTTTGTAGGCTCAGATAATACTATGTAGGTATTCATTATTACCAACATCTTAAATTGTTTTACCGACGACAGAGCGAGGAGTTCAATGTTTCGCTTTAAATAAGGTACCGTGAGTATTAGCTTAGGACTACCTATTTTCAACGAGATTTAAAATTACGAATTTATCTGATAAACAGTTGCAAGTTCCGTCGCCTACACCATAGAAACCATGCGCGGAACATCGAGAGTCAACGTTTTTATTTAACTTAGTGGGCAGACTCCTTTATACATGGTGTTTGTAAGTCAATAACGATTATTTAGAGTTAGTTTTATACGATTTTTGTTAAACAGTTACAACTCTGACACTTTTGTAAATCTAAGGTTTTAAGTAGGTACCTAATGTAACACTTGTAAAATAATGTAGGTAAGTATTGTTTCGTCTGTAGTCACTTATTTTGAAGACACTTTGTATGCAGTTTGAAATTTTGCAATGGAGATTATTTTATACCTGATTGTACAAATGTGAATGTAATAGCAAAGACTTATATTCTTATTAGTTTAGCAAACGGTAAGTAGGCTATACCGGGTGAAAAATTATAATAAGTCTTGGAGGAAACCAGGTTTAGGTAAACCCATGAGATATGTTATTATTTTACTTAATGGATACATTCCTTTATTTTTAAAGAGAAACAAAACGCATTCGATTATTTTTAAAAACACGCTTGTCTTATCCGGTAATTAAACCAACAAATATGTGTACACTCTAAAATATGAAGAAGAATATTACTCAAACACCAAACATCTTAAAAAAACATATTTTAGTAAGTATAGATTAGTACTATTAATTCTAATTAAAAAAGGAAGTCAAAATTCTATTCTAAAAGCAAGATAGTGCTAATTATTTTTAGCAGGATTTTCACCCTGTATAGTCGCGGACGAAAAAAAAACCAATCATGACATTGTATCGGCAATTTTGTGCTGTAGAAAGTTACAGTTGTTAGAAACACCCGCCTTTAAATTTTGATTGTATGTATGTACCTGCCCTAGGTTACATCATAGATTTATGTGGGTGCTTCCAAATAAATATTGGGCTCTAGCTGAGCGAGCGAACTTCACACTACACAATATAAAAGAGATAAACAATAGAATAAACCTTCAGTAATAATGTTTACAACTGAAACTGTGGCTTGTATTCGTACCTAGTACACCTGTAGTCTGTTGTGAGAAGTTTGTTCAAGCCCTAGAGAAAAATACTCTATCCAAATATTTTTGTGTAGGTAACAGCTGTATTTTTTTCCGAAAATCGGAAATATATACAGGTTGTAATCTAAATAAAGAGTGCCTGTAAGTATAGTGTTCTGTGATAATCTAGGTAATAAATGAAATTGATATAATACGAGTTGGTTGTTTATTTTGCCCTAAAAATCAGCAGTCCGAATGCTAAGTCACTATGCACTAGTGACTACAGTAGAAGTATGGGCTCCTAGAACGAAGCGTAGCAAACATAGATATTCTTTTATACATTTTAAATAGATGTTTATTCATCTACTGCGGGCGAGCGAAGTGTGCCACGACACAGGCCATCATTCTACAATAATGTTTTATCTCTGGTGACGCGTGTCTGAAGGCGATACTCGCTGTTGTTAGATGTAAAAACTCTTGTCGGCGCAGATATGAATGACGACGTTGTGTATGCTCGCATTCTCGAGTATAAATTCGCCTAGTGTCAAGAGTGTACCAAAATTCTCGGGCATTCTCAGCGCTGCGCTCCGCCATATCTGTGCCGGCTCTTACTGTTAGGAGCATCCGTACAAGGATAAGTTAAGTATAACTTAAATTTCGTGTCGGGATAAGGCTGTTAATCTGGTAGTTAAATATTTATAGTAGGTGCTAGTTAATAAGAAACAGCTTTAGTAATTCAAATACTTTATTACAGACTTTCAATCCAGGAAACTAATACACCATGAAATTAAATACAATTTAGTACATACTACGGAATATAGCCGTCACAGACTTATAAGTTTAAGTAAATAGGATAATACCACAATACGAAAGAGTACTCTGTACCTATTGCACATCGATTTTATTTGCAACTGTTAAAAAAATAACTGTTTAGAAATCTTTTAAGGGCTAAAAAGAATCTCTAAATATTAAAACTCAAAAACGGCTAGATCGGCCGTCTTATAAACGTTTATTACACTTGCCGTGTGTCTTATCTCAGCTCCAAGATTTGATACATGCAGGATCAAGTCTTGCAAGCTAAAATAGAACTACTTCCTAATGTTTAGTTATTTTTATATCTGTACAAGTAATTTCAGTGACAATGTAATAATATGACATCACAGAACCAGGTTGATGTGGCCGGGTAGCCTCAGGAGCTTCTAAACTAAACTTTTACAAACATTTCATTCGTATTAACCAACTTACTGGTGCTACATAATATCTGGGCCACGTTTCATTTAGATTTTAAATAAAAATATATTTTTGTACTCATTTCGTGTGGGTTGTAATGTTACTGCTGACACATAACTTTTGTTAATTTCACCGGTAGTTGCAAATAGAATTGATGCAGAATACTAGCCAAGTTATAAAAACCAGGTCCATATTTACAATTAAAGATTGATACAACCATAGAATGCTCCAAAAGCAGGTAATGAATAGTTCTAATAGTTCCATACATCAATATAATAAGAGGATTTTTGATTGTGTGCATTTTATAATGCAAATATTACAATACATAAGTACATAAACACACAAGGTAACTTTTGCCACAGTAGGGTGGGTACTTATACATTGCGACAGAAAGAAGTAGAAATTAAATGAGGACGCCACTGTCGTTCACTATCTTTCATAATATAACTGAATTTAGAAACACGAAAAAGTATTTTAATACGATAGGCAGCTACTTTTACAGTAGTAATAACGTCGTGGCCGATAATTAGGTGTTGCCAAATATTTTGGTTACTGAACAATTAATTTCTACCATTTTATGTCGGACTGTACAAGTTATGACCACACGAAATGTCTAATTCCAAAAAAATAAGCTTGGTTCAGACTCACACCTAGCTGAAATCCATAATGCTGGTTTTAGAAAAGGTTTTAGAGATGTCCACCCACTGGAGGTTTGCTTTTAGAAGCCTCTGTTCTGCAACGGACCAAAGATTGTTGTTTTGTTTGTTAGCAATATTTCTCAGCAATTGCCACGTCATCCACTGTACGGTTGGAAAAAAAATTGGACGATTTAAAAAAAATCATTTTTTCAGTAGCTGCTATGCAATTCACTGATCAGTAGGAAAAATAATGGACGTTTTTTATTGAATATATTGAAACACAGAAGAAAATAAATTATTTGACTTCACTTTGAACAGATGTAGATGGCGCGATCATGTCGTAATACGTATTAAATAAAACTGGCCTCGTTGATGATCGGTTCTAATTAGTGATATTAATTGACCTATTTGCGAAACGAGGTTTAAGTTAAGATTTTATGGTGATAAGTCTGAACTAAATTTACTAAGTGAAGGTTAAAATTTTTTCATGCAAACTTTGTTTGCCATTTTTATATGTTCTGTGTTGTTTTAGACTATTATTCTTTCTTTATACGCTTATTTACTGCGCTTTCACCAATAGCTTTTAGTATATTTAATAATAATATTGTTAAAAATTACCGCTACAGAAGTCAAACTTAGGTTATGTCCAGTCACAGTAGGCAAACTAAACATGTCAAGCAAACTTTGTATGGAAAACGTTCAACCTCACCCATTCTGGAAAAAGACTTTAAAATAATGTACCTTTTATATACTAACATGCAAATAGTTATTGAAAGAAAAATACTACATTAATTATCTATGGGTCCAGGAACAATTTATAAGGGATTTATTGGAGATGACCACGTACCGAAGAATGTGGTAGAAACAATTTGGACAAATAGCCAAGGATAGTGGGACATTTAAACATTATAGCCACGTTTGATACAAAAAATTACCATGAATACCTATACATCTTAAAATTACTTTCTTCCACAACATCTCAAACTAAAAACTGCATTAAGGGCTATTAATTCAATAGCTTCATTATTTCTATGTATAGAATAATTTTGTTTTGACAGTCAAGGTGTAGGAAGTCCGTCAAAATATCCAAAATATTACTCAGATAAAAGTTATCTGGCTATTGAACAATCGGCTCTAAATCAATTACACATCTGTTTGATAATCACGCGCAACTAACCTACTAAAGATTTAATCGTTTATCGATTATTTTTACTGGGGACGAAAAATGTGTAAATGTAATTTCCACGGATAAAATATTTAAGCAGTATAAAAATAATCTTTAGTAAATTTGTTGCGATGTTATATGAAATAAATTCGTTTTAAAATACGCCAATAGTATAGTTAAAATTTTCAATAAATACTAAAAATAAGGTAGTCGAAATTTAAGTACATTTCAAACCAATTTTTCTTGCTCTCTAATCTACTTAATTAATGCCTATAATACTGTTCAAAAAGCACAGAGTTGAAACATATTAAATTTGTTTTATCATTTTTTTAATAATGTGTATTTTTTATAGGATGTGCCTTATTTCAAAACCAAATTTAATGATGATCCAGTTATACTATACTATGCGTATGGGATAGGCCAAGTATAAGCTATCGCTAAACACGTTTCATTTTTAAATAAGACTAAGGTAGAAAAAATTATATAGGTACTTAATTATTTTGATATATTCCAACTCTGTCTCTTATCTTATTATTGCAATAAGAGAAATAAATATAGAACAACCCAATATTTTCTTAAAATAAATATGACCACTTTGTTTTAAAAATATACTTAGTACTAAGTAGGTATACATTCTGAACTATTAAGTACCTACTTAATATTCACAGCTATAGTATCACTACAAAACAATTTATAATAGAAAAAAAATAGGCTCACATCAATTTCTAAACAACCGATTATAAAGACTAACCCCCTCATTCACAGACGTCTTATAAGCTTATAATAGCTAAAATAAGTTCATAAATACTTTATCTCTGGCTGTCGTCTCGACGTTACTAGTATGATAGAGACCAAGTCCATTTCAACTGTAAGATTTTTATGAATAAAGGGGTTTGTACACATTAAAGAATCCAATCCTTATCTGCCTAATTTAGCAACGTAGTTTTAACCAAGTACGGATGCAGCGTTATAAAAAGGTTGTGGTCGGCCATTCAAAACTTGGCCAAGTGTGAGTTAGACGTTAGGTGTGGTGCTTCCCAGAATTGCAACTTACATAAATGGCAACATTTATGTAAGTTTCAATTTTGGGAAGCACCAGTGTCAAAATAGAGAAAACTACACATTACACAAATGTGAGTGTCAGTATTCAACTTATCCCTCTTAATTTAGGCTACGAGTATTCTCAGTGTGGCTGCAAAGCTGGATCCGCACCTGGTTTTAGTCGAAGCAGTAATGGGAAGCATAGAGCTACACAGGGAACAGGCGCGGGCCGGCGCGCGCGTTGGTGCGATAGTCCGTGTCGCTCTATGGCAGGAAATGACTAAACTGCTTAAAATATGTATGTGGTTTTGCGAGGTGTACATTTTGAGGACTCTTCAATGCATCGACTTAAAATTCTAAATTTATCAGACAAATAATATAATATTTATTACAACCTTATATTAAAATAGGTAATTAAAATTATTATTATTTTACCAATTTTATTGACTCTGATTAAGTAGGGATAGTTTTTAGGACATAATTATTGCGGAAACGCTACTTTAGTTACAAACTTTTAATTTTCTTTACATAAAAATTTGATCTGTTTAGTAAAAAAATCATTTCTTTTAAACATAAGTTATGAATCATATATTTATCCACCATTAGTAATTATAATTTAAAGTCCCATTTATTGTAAATACATCATAGAATGTTTATAAAATAAGCTCACATTTTTTATTAATATCAAAATAACAGCTGCCATTGTCAATTCAGTTTAAAGCGACATTATATTTATTTGAGAATCTATTTTAATATGATATTAAATCAAAATTATAAAAGTCTTAAAATACAGTTTTCTGAAATTAAAAGTTAAAAGAAATCCGGAATTCATTTATTATTAATTTATTTCAATATCGTGTAAGTAAAAAACAACGATCATTTCCGACATACATGGCACTGGTATAAGCGGCATGTATTACATACATGCATGCATCCTCCTTACTATAGTATAGTTAAAATCTCGATGTGCGCTAGTTCCGCGCGCGCAAGGTCATTATCGATAACGGTCCAATGTCTCCATTTAAAATTGGCAAAAATGTGGGGAACATGCAGAATTGTTGCAATATCAAGACTTAAGAAAAGCACATTTATGCGAAGAGTTCATCATTCATGTGGATGATGATGACGATGACTCAGAAGAAGAATTTTAATTTTCTATTCGTAGTTTTGTATATACGTTCTTTTGTTTATATAATTAATATGCTTTGTTGTAAATTTGGGAATATAAAAAAAATGTGTTTTTTATTTCTATCGCCCATTTATAAATATATATAAAACTATCAATATCACTCATCGACTGCAGTAATGCACAGGACTACGTGTGGGCGTGGCCTGCCCATAAGGCCCGTGAGTGGGAAAGAGAGCGAAACACTCGAATGATTTATGACCGAGTCTGCAGCGAGATTTTAACTATACTATAACAAACAAGGACTATACTTGAGCCATTACAAACGTGCAAACTATGTCATAACAATTTTATCGGACCTCTCGCTTGCACTTATAGAACTGCTCTAGTGCTGACACATTCCTTCTAGTAATGATTTATGACGTAGTTCGCACGTTTGTAATGGTTCATGTTTAATCAATTTTATTTGTTCTTTTGCTTTAGCTATTACAAGCTATCTCTTGATTTATTAGTAAGGGACTGAACATACTGTGTTTTTAATCGGCAGTGATACATTTAAAATGCAGTATTGTGATACTATTATTTGTAAAGTTTGGATTATTGAAGTTAACGTAATTATGCATATAAACTGTATGTATACTAAACTACTACACCTACACATACAATCGCGTAGACACGCTAGGTTTCTTTAAAATCTATGTAACTAAACCTATATGGACCAACCGCTAGTTCCCAAAATATTTAAAAGACGATACGTATCGGAGATAACAGATTTTTTTTTTAATTGGAGTACGTATACTCGAAAACCGCGGAAAATGACAGCTTTTCGAATGACGTCACGCTTTGCAAAATAAATATCCTAACATCACTGTTTACACTCTGACAGATGTTTATAATGTACTTTATCTGACCCGCTAACAGAGTCGTTATTGTCATCGCAGTGAGTATAAATATCTTGCGAATGCTTTACTTTCATTTTTAGCCCTATTTTTAGCCTTTGACCCTCAAATAAGTTTTTGGCACTATACTGTCACCTACATTTTAAATAAGTGTAATATTATTTCTGTTTTCTAAAAATAGATTGGAAATTGTAAACTATTTTTTCTAGGTGGAAATTAGCTTTTGGCGGTCATTTAAATAATAAATCTAAGTCCGCCCGGATTATAGGTCTTCATATAATCCGGGTACGAGTTGTATCCTGTAGATATTAATCCAGTCTGTCCAAAACGTATTATGTCCGTGTCAAATATCTCTAATGACGACAAATAAGACCGAACCGTTCTTAACAGTTATCAGAGTAAAATAAATTACGTCTATATTGAAACGATAATGTTAGTGTTAAATATTATGCTTTATATCTATCTATGGTGAGAATACACTCTATATAGGTGTCTTTGGGACACACCATTGGAACGAAGTTATAACATTAATCTCTTATCATTATCTATTGACGGATATTCAGCTGCTATAATATAGCAATCTGTAACTGTACAAACGAATTTTTTACTTGATTGATCAAAAGTGATTATTTAGTAGATACACAAATAGCGCTGGTTTAAATTAAAATCATTACCTAAATACTTCTTTTGTGGGGTACACTTTCATCCATTTAGCTACCATACGCCATGCGTAGTGAGTGTGACAAGTAACTTCGTTCCATACTGGTATACATACGGCGATATTATCTAGGTATTTAATATTAAAATTGGGGGAGATACTTCGCTATGTACTTATAATGCTATACTATACTATATCGCTATACATCTAAGCAGGCTTACATACGTAGTTAGTATACATTTTTAGTCTATACATATTTGTTTTAACTTAGGTTACTAATACTTTGAAATATCTAATATCTATCATGGAAGTACTTATATTAAGTACTAATATTTTTTAAAACGTTCATTGAACAAAAACCGATTGTCAATATATTTATGCAAATCTACGTGGTATCTAGATATAATTTATTATAATAAGCAACATACTCACTTAAAATAGCGGAGCACATAAAGTTATGTAATGAATAAAATTTTTATTTCCTATAACAATTTAATTTAAAATCTTGAAAAATGGTATTTTAAAAATCATTACATTAAGTGAATAGCTTTTGTTTTATTTTTCTTCTATATTAGGCTTGCATATAACTTTTTTTTTGCTAATGACATGACCCAATTAGCCGGAAGGGCCTCTATTGGTTCACCGGACTTTTTCGGTGAGCCGTCAGAGGACGGTCGAACAGATCTTGCACATGACTATAACTTGGCTGCTTAAATACCGATTCAGTCGTACTGTTATCAAAGACAGATTAATAGCTATCGAGAAACAGAGTCGCCAGCAGAAATCCACAACATTTTATGTGTTTCGCTAATCTTGCCGGTGGTATGTAAATTACGTAATAGCAGAAAATGTTAACCTTTACAGTTATTCCAATCACGTATGTCCAGTTTACATTTCCAGTCCAATAATCCAGTGAGCATTCCAGTCTAGGGCCGAACTCGAATGTATCTTTAAGAAACACGTACTTGAATTAATTTCAGTCGTTGGACTGGACTGGAATGCAACTGGAATAATCTGAATCAAAAGTCAGCGAGTTTTCAAAAATGAACGTCCATTTAAATGGCAAAAATTGTTTCCTGTAGAATTCCACTAGATGGCGGTGCTAAAATCTATACAATTTCAACGAGGTTAAGACACCACCTCAGACACATCGACCATTACCCATTTTTTTACATTGATAAATACATAAATAAACTTGACCTCAGGAGTCAAGACGACTGATAAAATAATGTAGTATGCGTTTCAAATATTCGGAAAATCATCCAAAACAAATTTAAACCGTAAAACAGAACTTACGAGGATTCTTACCTAATTTTAAATACATAATATTTTGTTGGTAAAGGAATAAATATAAATAGAAGCCTTAAAGCTACTAATACTAGTATAACGAATATCTCCTCCATATCTTATCCTATATCCTACATTTAGCATATATTATATACTAATCAAGTGTCTAGAAATCAAAGTCCAAGTCAACTACGTGTTTATTTTATTGAGACTTTTTATTTTTCATGAAATAAGTCTTAAAAGAAATATAGTTACTGTTGTGTTGTGTTAGAGCGTGACTACACTAGAGGTTACCAGTATACGGCCAGCCGCGTAGTTTAATGTAATATTCAAAGTACCAACCGTATGAGGTAAACCGCATTCCGGTTAGCAGTTCCGGGTAGCGCAATTAGGGTTTTACAGTTTTCAAGTATTTTTTTTTATATTCTCTTAATTATTAATATAGCTGAAACCCGTGCCCAACCGTGGGCCACTATAGAGTTGTTACCTTAGTTTTGCATTAGAAATGAAAATTGTTTAATAATATAATTATTTAAATCATAAATTAGGCTTGCGCTTGACCATAACTTACCTATTGTTAAGAGATGTGGAACGCTTAGGTACATAGTAAATAAATTTATCCGTAACTTAATATTTTAGCTGTCGGGAAATAGAGATGCCAGCAGCGAGTTCCACATCTTTACAATACTTTATCTGTTAATCCCTAGACACTTGATCTTTGTAAATATTTATATAGTAGTATATTACAGTGTGTCGCCGGGAATCAGGGATAATATTAAAAACACAGGCTCATTTTACTAGTAGTTAAATCATTATGGTCCAAACTAAGGAAAACCAAAATTTGCCACCCTATATTCATAAACGTCTTATAAGCTCATTATAGCTAAAATACGTTTGTAATTCGTTTGTCTTTCTCTGTCATCTTGACATTTATAATAGTAAAAAATAGACAAAGTAGATTTTAACTATGAATAAGACCGTTAGTTTTTAATTTTATTTAAACTAAAACGTAAATTCTATGTAATGAAAAAATAAAATAGTTGCGATCAACTGCGGTAAGTTGTTATCCCCCGAACCACGACAATGACAACGTTAGTGATAATATCACTTTGCTAATACACTGATTATGAATTGTAATTTTAAATCCTTATTGTGTGTAATGTATGGCTTTTGGTTAAAAGGAATCTTTTCAGAAAAAATAGCTATACACTCTAGTCTCTGTTTTCAATATTATCATTGTTTTTGGGCCACACACTGTATATACGTAGTATACATAAATATTTTACACAATAGTTTTAATATGATACTAAATAAAAGCTACACGTTATGCTACTCAAAATGCACCCATGCGCATACAAACACTAAACATACATAACTAAACACTATTTACTTTAGTTTTCATAAGAACTGCTAAAATTTTACACTTTCAACAAACTAATCTTAAATATGTATGATATACTTATTATTTTTATATTAAATAAAGTCGGTCCAACGTGAGATAAACTCGTTTTCAGGGGGTTCCGGCGTACATGTATAGAATATGAATGTAAAATGCAAATATTAGAAGTGTTTAGATACCAATTTCCACCGAAATAAAAAAATATCTTTATTTTGATATGTACATAGATACCAAATATATATGATCTAATTCTTATCATTTTAAAATATTCCATCTGATAAATGGAACGGGCTATTTTGCAAACCTCTTCCATAATCTAATTTGACTTTTAAAATTGTCCTCATATTTAAATTTTGTTTTTTTAGGTTACACTTGCGTTTAAAATCTAATGTATGTCAAAATTCAAGTATATTGATTCAATAGATTTGGCTGTCAAAGAAATTTGTTTATAACCTCTTACTGTTATATTACCTATTATTATTAACCTACGACCGGAACCCTTTAGTCTGAATGCCTGGTTAAATAAATTGCCATTAGTTGAAATGTAAACGAATTATGTTAAAAATAACATAGCTTACGGCAAGAGCACACTCAATTACTAACCAGATGCCTTTTATTAAATTATAAATAGAAGTACAGAATAAATAACTTCTTTCCTACGAAATAAACAGATTGTTCGTGAGGTGCGCGAAAAGATAGTCACAGAGGAGACACTATAGAGGTTTTCGATATGGAATGCAACTAAAAGATAACTAAAAACGGCAGCTCTATACAAAAGTAGCAGTATGGTGACTTTTAAGGTACTGTTCACAATGAGCATATGCTTACAGTCGGCGCGCGATAAGTTTGGTGGGAAAGTTGCCTAAGGGGATGAACTTATAAAGCCTGTACACTAAAATAGTAGTACAATTAGCAATAGTACTAAGACTTGGGTCGTAGAAACTTAACGCGAAAAGGGTAGTTAGTGTGCTTCAACCATTAGCCATGTTATTTATCTTGCGCGTAGTTTTTACAAGGTGCATCTTGTATTTTGTGTCATTCAGCAATTAAATGCCTTATGGCAGTGTATATTTACTATGGACACATAATTATATATTTATATAATATACCATAATACCCTAAGTAATGCACAATAGATATTGTGTAATCAATAATCATGTTCTCCTACAAGAGATGTGACGACCGCCGACTATGTTGCTACTTGATAGTTATACACACCAGTTATACTTACCAATCTATTAGTCAATCATATAACAACAATCCATAATAATGGATGTTATACATAGGGTAACGTAGGTTTATATATATGTCGTCGTAAAAAATTTATTTTATCTTACATGTGGCCAACGATTTCATGAAATATGATACGTAACAACTTTAGTGATAAGATTAAATTTGTGATCTAAACTACGCATCGTAAATGTTATTTTGTTTTGTGTCATCTTTTTCCTGATAATAAAGCGAGCTGGTTTATGGAAGAGTATCTCACAAATCTGCTTAAACATTGAACTACTCCTATATATCATGCAATATTGATTATAAAAATATATATTTTTCCTGATAAGTTAATAACAAAAGAAACTAAAGACAAAAATGACGTGAAATGTTGTTACGACAACAAATCATATTGAATTTTACAGAAGTCAGTAAAAAAAAATACATTAATAATTTGGAAAAAGAAGACGTCTTAATGATATGAGTTAATTCTGGCGATATCATAAAATAGAACAGTTTCTTGAAACGTTGGGCCGCATTATGATCTATTGGACAATTTGGCTACAACACATACACCTAATGTAGTTCTACTTATGTAATAGTAATTACATTACACTAAAAACTAGCTGGTAAAGGGGAAATTGGCAATCTTTATCTTTCAAACCATTCACCACCTTCGTAGATACAGTGCATATTTTTAGCACAAAAGCATGCTTTGTAATAAAAGCACGTGTATCTGTACCTTAACACCACATATGCCGACTTTAAAATTAAAGCACCTCCACAGTCTTTATGACACTTTCATAATCGTATATACCTACTTCTTCACCCGCTTCTTTAAAATAATTGTTATAATATTATTGTCAAGATTTAATGTTACGATAATTTTGGTGATAGCTGATATGTTAATGTACCTACTTAAAAAAGTTTAACAGAAATTTGTGACGAATAAGAATAATACTGAATAAGGTTTATATATAAATATATATAACTATCTGATATGGCAATCTGCATGACACTAGTCACACATTAGATAAAATTCGAACCCTAAACCGTGTGCAGACCCACACATAGACTGATAAATATCTGTAGTAATTAAGGTCAAATGAAAACAGTTTATTTTAACCTGTATGTACCTACACCCCAGGTTGGAATATGTTTTCTCTCAATTATAAGTTCAGAGCCAAGTGCGAGTGGAGGATGTTACAAGTCCTCGAATGTTTGGTTCTAAAACATTCTAGTTTCTTCAAGATGTTTTCCTTATGCATATATACGAAGCAGTGGCGGTGAGATAGTACACACAGACGTTTACACAACCCGGATACCTAACCGACCTATATAACCCGAACCGGAAAATCTATACTATACTTGAAACCAGACATTCTACTAATGACTATGTGATGTCACAAATTAATTTCCATTTTCAGTAAATGCAACGTAATATCAAAAATAGCGATCTGTTAAAAATTTTGTGTTCTCTCAGAAAATAAATTGAAAAATAATACATGTTTTTATGTTGTAGGGATAATTCATTCTTTTTCTAATCGATTTGTTAAATTTAAAGGTAATAATAGTATCGCATATGGCTCAAATAAAGTAGAATTCGTATATACATAAGACTTACATATAAAGTATATCTATAAATATATAAAATACACCCGACAAAGATATTGCAATATAACTATGGTTCGCACACGTAGTCGTTATATATTACAGCGTCAGTGGTCACATCTCAAGTAGTTATGTAAAAGCACGTGAATGCCAACAATACAAATAATACATATTATATAATAGTAAACTACATTCAATACTGTACATAGCATAGCCGCCAGGTAAACTGGCATAACTCAGTTACCTTATATACAGAGTGTAGCTTAGCATGATCGCCTTATAGACTTAACCCAACGTGATATTTTCTACTTAGTTTAGCTACAAGAGAAATGTTACAGAGTAAACGACTATAAATTTAATGGGAAAATTTCAGAAAACACTATTTTAATAATAATAAAATAAAAAAAGAAAGAAACAAATAAATGAAACAAAAAAATAATTTGCCAAAGAAACAGATAAAAAATTGAAAAACAACCTAATTGAATAGAAAAAAATACTATAGGATAATTGATAAATTTATAAACCGCCCCTGCATTGATTGAAATCGTTAAAACCTTTCTTGAGTTAATTGAATAAAAGCTGCGAAGTAATAGCTGTTGGTTATTTAAAGATTTAAAAAACGTTTTAAAAACATAAAATCAGTCCAGTCCAAAATATTGCATTGTTAAAACTACGAAAATGGTTAAAAAGTCTTTTTAGGTACTAATTTCTATTTAAAAACAAGCACATAGTGATTTCTAGAGGTGAAGTTTTGCGTATAAAAATAGCAACCTTGCGATACCACACCCTGTATTACTTAATACTACCTCTAAAATTTCAAGGACACTACCGGACAGCATTTATTCGGTTTATTTACATGATATCTAATAACTAGTTAAATATCTAAAAAGAAAAAAAAAATACTTTATTTTATTCCTGTAACTTACTAAAAGCAGCCAAAATTAGTGTTGATGCAGTTAAAAATTTAAAAAAACTAATACAACCGATCTGATAAAATTAAATAGTAAAGGATTTTATCCAAAATACATGTAAACGGATGTGCTAAAAAATTAAGTAAATTTTTAAATACCAATTATTATCTAATTTTATTAAGTAAGGCATAAATAAATTTGTTCTAATTGAGAGTAGCGTAATAAAATATTGAACAGACTTTTCATTTACCAACAGACTTAATACCGAGATGTCTCGATGAATTTCTTCACACAACATAATTTCATATTGCTACTGCTTTTTCTTGCTTTGGTTTTATAATATTTATGAGCGGGATAGCGAATGGCAACTTTAAATGCCCTTACACACTTACAGCAAGAATTCATTTGAATAAATGTAATAATTGTAAGAAATATATTTAAAAAGTTTTATAGTGTCTCTATATAGTGACGTATATTCACTGCAGGTTAAGATATAAATCGTTTCTCTTTTATTATATAGTTCCCAAAAGAATAAATCGTTTTGATGTTTGACTTTTGATAAGTAAATTATTTTTAGAATTCTTGGTGTTTTAGAAGTTTTCACTGTAAGTCTGTATGAGTTTTTGGCAATTACACACTCACAGCGAGACCTAAAAATCAAATCCGAAAAGGTTTTTTTTATTCTTGCTGTAAGTCTGTAAAAGCTGTAAGTAATTACAAATTACAATAACAGCGAGAACTCTTAGAAAGCTGACGAATTGTTTTTTTTGACGTGATAACGTCTTTAAAATCGTTTTAGTCGGGTGACATGTTCAGAAACTTGTGTCACACCAAAACCTCACGAGCGCGATCGCAGGTATAACGAGAGAGAGACGGACCGATCTCCCGTCTCATCTCGAGCGCTGCCAGTCATTCCGTGAAACTTGTCACGCGGAATCCTCACGAGCGGAGGCTTGCATAGCGTTCGAGTGAGTGGACCGATCTTCCGTCTCTCTCACTCTAGCGGCAACAATATTAATTCCTTACTTCCCAAAAACTTATATCACCAATAAGACGTTATCACGTAAACATCTCGATCGTAAACCTACTTTACAAACAACCAATTTTTTATAATTAAAATTCAAAGATTTTTTATAATTGCTGCAAGTATAAGAGCTAGGTTGTTAAAAAATATATTTATAGCGAGAATCAGATAAAAATCGAAAATCCAAGATTATTTTCAAAAATTTTGGTCAATGTAATTTCTGAGAACTCTTGCTGTGTCTCTAAGGGTTTTAAGAACTGCAGTTTATCTCCATATTATAGCGATGTTAGGATCTTCCTCAATGATTTGATCGAGCGCATTCAGATCGATGCGAGCCAAGCAGCATATTTCATCAGCACAATGTCGACCGTTGAACAAGCGACGGATTCCCAGCACAGGGTTTATACGATGATTGAAACCGTTGGGACGAGCTGGTGGGTTGCGTATCAAAACTGGATATCTAATGAAACAATTTAATAAATATTTACTTTACTGAATGTGTTAAACGTGTAGACTAGGGTTAGTGTGAGTTATCTAACTTACACGATCGCGTTAACTGGTTCGCACCAGCGCGGAGAAATATTCACACGAAAACGTTAAAAACACGGTACATCTCTATCGCTCAGTATTTCTAGTGCAAGTTCGTCAACACGAAAAAGTTTTTGAAAACTATGTTGAACATTCCAAAATTTTCAAAAGTTTTCTCTATATATTTTTTTCATCTAAACGTTCGAAAGAAAATAAAAAGTTAAGAAATAGAATAAAAGGAATTGAAAATAGAATAGATGTGTTTGATAATACATATTTTTTAATTGTACTTTTTTCAAATTGACTACTCGTGCTTAGAGTATAGGGATGAGTATAAACATGTTTGCAACATGTTATTGTATGGCAAGAAGTTCCAAGAATCCAGATGGCGCTGCTAAGACCTCGAAAAATTTTGGTGTTTACGCAAATGTTTGTCGTTTTGGTTAAAAACTCCAACTAGGCCTACGGATCACAGTAGCAGAAGTGGTAGCTCGGAGTTAAGTTTTTCTACTCGATGAATGGCATTAGACTTTTCTTATACGAAGTATGTGTCAATTTGTAATTAAAACATTAGGGTGCAAAGTAAATACCTTTTTAAACATTTGATGAGGTTATGCAACTGCGCGTAGACTATAAGACGGCGGACATCGAAGGTAAGACTGGCGCTAGTGGTGAAGCGCTCGCACACAGCTTTTAGTGTAGTACCTTGTTGTAAACCGCAAAGAATTCCCAAGACCTCCGATAACTTAGGCTGTAAACATAAATATGTGTACTTATCAATGTTAAAATGTAAATAATTATTGTCAGTGAATTTCTAATAGTACGTAAGTCACAAACGTTTGCTATGAGAGTTCAGATTTAAAAAACTGTAGTTTAGTTAATATAGAATATTTATGTGCGGTAACGACGTGTGTGACAGCAATAAAGAGCGAGTAAGAGGGAATGATTATTGCCGCCATTTTAGATTCGTTTCTTTATTGGTGCGGGTTATACATACTTTTTCCTTGGATTCGCTGCCTTGGGTGATGAAAGAGAGGCAGGATCTTTGCAATTCGATATCGCTGAATAATCGACTGAGGTTTGGAGTTGCACGGTACATGTTGCTGAACTTCAACACTGGGATTAAAGTAACCTGAAAATATAACATTCATTCAATGTTATTTGAATAAACACCTAAATATATAAAAGATGAAACTGACTGACTGATTGGTCACTGACTGACTGATAATCGCACAGCCTAAACCGCTGGATCTAGACACACTAAAAGTGGTAGTTATTTAGAATATAATAATATCAAATATTAATTTAAAAATCCTTTTATTTAAAAAGTCTTGTATTAATTGTATTTAGCTTTACGGGCTCTTTCATTTGATACCCGTAATATAGGCATTGTTATGAAAACGATAAGACGCCATTTTGTGGCGTCCGCCATATTGGATTCAAAATAGCGCCATTTAGAAAATCTTGTATTGTCATCAAAACTACAAATGTATGCCAAAATTCAGCAAAAGCTTTAGTGAAAGTGGGTTAAATATTAAATTTAAGATTCCAGGACATACATACAAAGATATATTACACGTGAAGTTAAATAAAAGCTTTTATAAATTGAACATAGTGCCTGTATTACCCGAAGGTAGAAATGAATATCATCCACATTATGCCGGGTCGGCTATTATAGATCTTATACATAACATGAAGCAGGGTTAATGCTATTTATCGGGTACTATTACCTACTTGGAGCTGCGACTATGATTTGCTCTTAGAAAAAGTCTTTGCTCTACTCCGGGTTCGCACTCGAAAGTTATTAGGCTTGAAGACATTATTTATCCCGAGCAAAGGTTGTCGTCTACCCGTTAAAGGCGATTAAGTGAGGGTGATATAAAAACTTACCGCACCATAGTACACCAGATTTTGGACGCAAGACTTGACAAGAGCTTTATCAACGTTTGTGTCTGATGCAATCTTTGCGACGTGATTATAACCATCAATGTATGGTAGCAACTGAAAATAAACAATATCGATTTCATTCATATCCAAACTGTCGTATTATGAGTGTTTAAAGCGATTATGATTCCGTTGAAAGAAACGGATGCGGTTATACATGTTGTCCGATCACCTCACCTCAATAGTGTTTACATTGAAAGTATAGAATGCCTTCAAAAAAAAATTGTCAAGTTCCTTAACTACAAATGCAAGAAACGTCATGATTCCTATTCCACTGACTGTAAACACTATCATTTGCTCTCTTTGTGTGACAGACGTGCGATGCTGGACATGTTACTTCTTTTCGATATTTTGCGTGGTGGCATAGACAGTTGTAATCTTGTATCATCAGTTCAGTTCTGTACACCAAACTTCCGTACTAGACACACAACCCTATTTAGTGTACCTTTTCACCGCACCAACTATGGCAAAAATGAAATTATGACGCGTTTACCTTGCACCTACAATCAGAATTTTGAAGACATCGACATATTTCATTTGTCAAAGAACTCCTTTTGTAACCAAATCGTAAAAGCGCTCATCAGTGGCAAATAATTCATTGTTAGTCTTTACACTATTTACTTTTAGTTTTTACTATATAGTTTTTTTTTTGTATTTTATTATTCAATTTTATTATATGTATATAATTTAGTTTTATTTTGTCTAGATGAATCTCTGTAATTCGCTTAAGATTCATATGTAATAGCCATACTACTCATGTACTCATATAAATAAGCTGTTGAGTTTCCTAATAAATAAATAAATATATACATATAATGCATATATCGTATCACGTTCTTTCAATAAAAACACAATCACTTTAACACTCATACTACGAGACCAGAAACATATCGTATAGGACATAAATAAATAAATATAAATATTCAACACACACGGCTATCTGATCCCAAAATAAGCACAGCTTGTACTATGAAAACCAGATAACTGGTAATATACTACGTATAATACTTTTCTTTTGTAAATACATACTTGAATATAGATAATTACACCCAGACTCAACACAAACAGACGTGTTCATCACATAAATGTTTGTCTCGGGTGGGAATCGAACCCACGAGCCGCGGCGTAAAAAGCAAGTTAGGCCCGTCTCGGCTCGTTCCAATGTCATTTGTATGAAGAATACATAGCACTCAAGATTTTAATACCTTATGGTGTAGGTAAAGCAAATAGGTATTACTCACATTTCTTTTGTTTAGGTTCATAATAGGGGGCTAGGATATTACCGTTCATAGGGCTCAAATGAAAACTTGGAGCTACTCTAAGATTTTCCAAATATATTAGGAAAGTATTTTGGCTCAACTCGGGATCACACGATTATTAAGCAAATTATTACTTGACCACCGAGGTAGTTTGCGTCTGAGGGAAAAGGGTTTTTAAAAGACTTTGCCGACAAGCGTTAACGACGAATTTCACTTTGCACTCAATTCTCATTTGCCTGTCTCCACAGTTATGAAGAAAATGGAACAACTATGCATTTGCATTTTAATAATATGATCGTTTAGATAAATATACAGATCTCGGAACATATTGACCACCTAAGAGTGGTACGACGCGACGATCTAAATGTGTAGGTACCTATTGAATCAATACTACTTTCTCTCAAGTACCAATGAGAATTGAGTTTTACAACAATAGAAATAAAGTTCAATGCTTTTTATTTAACTGCAAAATAGCGCAACATTAGCATTCGAATTTTTAGAAAACATAGGATTGGATGAATAAATCTATCTGTAATATGCCCATTGCAACTTATTTATTACATAGATAATACCGTGTGCTTGGTTAACAAAACCAACCAATTGACATGCAAATCTATACCCAAGTTATTCAGCACAGTTGGTCCAACTGAATCATGACCCACTTGTATGGTAATTCATAGGAATCGTCAAAACCGGTAGGTAGGTCTTTTTTCTATAGTGGACGTGCCGCGTAATGAGTTCAAAATATTGCTAGAACTCTAATAATATTTAATGAGTAATGTAGTCCTTCCTTGATAGTCACTGTAGAAAAGTTTAGTTATACACTTAATTTTAAAAATAAAATTGTATCATACAAAAGGAGTACCTAATACCTAATCTTAGGCAGCTTCTAATGAAATACATATTATGTATACTCTATTTTTTGAAATTATGGCGTTCTGATAACCAAATCCTGATAATACATAGTTTAATTATAACAAACGTATTATGCGAGGACAGTCAATTTAAAGCACTTATTATCGTGACAAAAGTCATGAGTTTTGTACCCCGTATTTTTTACCATAATATGACAAATATAGAAAAATGAATTATAATGACAGTACTTAATGTAATAGTATTTCTCGGTAGTTGCAATGATTAATCGTTAGTCTTTAATAAATTCATAACCATAGAAAGTAGATTGACGCATTTCGACTTGTATTTATTTATTTATGTGGAAAACCAATTGTGTTTCTATTAAATTTAATCTAAATTAAGTAAATTATAAACATTACTCCAATGAGTGTAAGAAAAAGACATGTACTGTACATGTCACTTCGCAGGTACTCTATTATAATTTATTCGAAACATACTTAAGATTCCAAGTGGAAATTGTACTTAATATGCTGGCCATAGCTACTCGTATATGACGTCAGGTATAAATGTACAAAATGCTTATTATCAGTACTGAGACATGGCCACTTAGTTACATATGTGCATTGTCGAATGTGTATGGGCTTAGGTAAATAGTTCTCTAATAGTGGTAGGTACAATTAGTTATGTCTATGTACCACTCCGAAAATATCTAAAACCTTCTTACTACTCTTAGCAGAAATGTAGTGGCGGATTTACCAATGTAGGCTGGGGAAGCCTGGAGCCTGTTTTCTCCCATGCAAACCTGAGACTTTAGACTTTAGTGTTGACTTAACACTTTCGTACTGGCTAATAGTAGATCATAGAATGTAAGAAGGCGTGTGTGCTAGTCACCTTTTAACTCTTGCTTACGAAACACTTTGGATTATCTAAGTTCACAATTGTTACTATATTTTTCAGTGTGTGCAAAGTATGAAGTTTCATGTTATTTACTTTATTAACTAAAATTTATTTGTATATAATTTGAGAGCACTAACCTGCCTCGTAGTAAGATCCCACTCAGCTTTCATGTCAACTTCAAATGGTTCATCATCGTCTGCATTGAGATGTTCCTTGCTCTGCGTTTCCTCCTCAGTTCCTTCTGGTGGTATTTTTCGACGGATTTTCCCAGGTCTGGGAAGACCTACAGACGCAATAAGCACGGGAACATCGTGGTCGTGGACTTGTGGCGGATCTTTGCGGACTTCAAGAACTTTCAGATGCATTACCGTTTCTCCCTCTGAAGGTATTGAAATAATCAAATTTATATTAAAGGCCCAGCAAACTTCGTACCGATATTTATCGTAAATTATCTGTCTTATACTATTAGGGATGGACACAAAATGCAACAAATCAAAATCATGAATCTCGGTTCCCTCCTTCTTGAGTTATAAATTGGAAAACTAATACGGCACGTATTTTATATAAAAGATAAATGTTTGTTCTGTCATTTATTAATAAAGTTTTTATTGAATCGTGTGAAATGAATATCTAAATATATGATTATTATTTTTTGCTAGCTGCCTGCCCTAGCTCCTCATACTTACATGGTTTAGTTAGTCGATTTTAAAAACTTGTACATTTTTATTTATTTTTACTCCAACCTAGAGCTATACTAGCAATTCATTTATTTATTTATATGGGAATAAAAAAGTTACATGTTGTACAAATACAGTAAAAAATATAAAAAATTGATAAACATAACCCACACCATTGTACATGGATTAAAATAACAGACAAAACAAAAATAATTATCCTATTTGGTATTTTAGGGTGCATCCCCTTGTTATGAATTGGTGTACCTCGCACCCTCATCATCCCAAATTGCGGGGTATCGTTTGATAGGTACATATCAGGTGAAGTTGAAAGATTACGTATTATTCGAATTAGAAATTCAAAGTTGCCACTATTGTAAAAATCAAGCGTCTAAACCTTTAACTGATAATTTACATCTTAATAAATCTAAATAAAAAAACGCTTTATGATTTTTTTCTTAAGAACCATGTATATCGTTATTGCTTTCCAATAATAAAAAATCCAACGAATTCGCCCATCTCCGTAAGCAACTAATTTGTACACAGAAATACAAATACACCTCTCTTTTATGTCGGGGATCAATAATCAGAAAAAAACAACACGAGTACAGGTATTATACATTAAAGCAAAATTAGTTATAGAAGTTATAAGTTTAACCCCGTATTCCTAAACGTCTGAAACGCTCATTATAGTTTAGAAAAGGTTTGTACATAATTAGTTTATCTTTGTCTGTCATCTTGATATTTATATTAGTAAAAAAGAGACAAATTCAAAGTCCATTTTAACATAAGATTCTTGTAAGATTTTTATGAATAAGACCGTAAATTTATTAGTTTACAAATTATCTAATAATAAATGTAAAATGTCGTTAATTCCTAGAATAACTTTATTTACAATCTCTTCTAAGTAAGCATTTTGTATCAGTTGACTCATAACATACAATTTTTTATCAGAAAGTCATATCATATAGAGAATAAGGAGTACACAACCGAATAATAAGTAATCTCATGAGTAACATCTTTGTTCTTGAATGTTAACACGAGACAGTAAAAACTTGGCAAGTGCGTGTCGGGACACGCGCAATGTAGGGTTTCGTGTGCAACATAATAATATTGATTATGGAATGCCTGGGTATTTTGCACGTCACATTTTAAAGATACAGTTAATGTATTAATGCAAACAGATAAAAGGGTCACCCCACGGATGAAGGTTACTCAGCCCCAAAAATTAAATGTCTTTGTGTGTAATTTTTGTGACGGTAAAAAAAAGTTTCGGAGGGAGACGATCTTCCTAAGATCGGTTACAGCAAATTCATCTTACTTGCACGCTTTGGTTGTCGTTGCATTAAATAAATACATTGGTACTTCGTTCTGTTTAGAATCGAATAAAATATTTCCAAGGGCATTTCTAGGAAGAGCGTGGAGTGTTGTGGTATTGTTGCTGTACTAACAGTAGACGAATTTACCTTACTCAGAATCACGAACTTACAACACGAATATTACAACTGTATTGTCTCTATAAAACAAGGGCAAACCTTTAGGAGTTTTATCATGTGTTTGAAAACTACACGTGTAAGAACAATAGTTCTAAATAAATACATGGTACCGCGTTTTAGAATACGATTTGTAATCGGAATAAAAAATTGTATGTCGGATGCGAATATTTCAAAACGAAATTGTTACAAAAACCGTTACGTTTTGTTAAGAATATTTAATATTGATATATATTGTTAGTTTAATTGTGGCGTAAAATATTTATTTAATGATACTTATTAACGTAAACTGAATGTTATTGTAAAATGACGTAATATCTAATCGGCGAACATACAAAAAAACATACATACAACTTAATATACAACCTCCTCCTTTTTTTAGAAGTCTGTTAAAAATATCGCCTAAACAATTAAAGTTTTTGATCGAAGCGACGCGACGTATCAAACGATGCCCACACAGAAAACACACAGGTGGAAAAAAGGGTCTATACTTTAAGCTTCGTAGGGGAGACGGACATGGCGAAACAATAAAAGTTTTGTTAGGAGTTAGAAATCATTTCAAACATTATTAGTGTCCCGCTGCTGGGCATAGATCTTAATTCTCTTTAATCTACACCCGCTGGCCAAGTGTGGCTTGGAGGATGTCCATACAAACAAACATAGTAGGACTATAAGAATTCATTAAGACTTCGAAACTCTAATATGTAATTAATTCGCATTTGCACATAGCTTTTACGCAGGCGTAGATATATTTGCCACAGGTCACAGGACATAGAAAAATAGTTTTCAGTACACAGCAAGAAATTCATACATTATTAGGGTTTAATGTAAATGGCTAGGTTTTGGGTCAGTTCATATCTGACGTAAGATGCGTCGAGCGTGTCATATAATATATCGCATTGTACGCTGGACTCACTAACGCTTCATCAGTGAAGTGTGAAAGGTTGTATGTTTAATAATATATTAGTCTGTTCTAGCGCTATGTGACCGATGGTACGCAACACACTTTCCGTCAGTTAAAAACCGACCCTTATAAGATATTATTAATTTGGAACTCACTCTACATTTCTCACACTCTCTTTCTCAAGCCTCCGTTGCTGTTTTACGTGTTTAGTGTAAGCGGAATAGCTAGATATGCAGGAGGTATTATAATGCGTAAAAGTGGGTGCACTCTCTATTCCATTCTCTCAGAGATCGGTGGTGAGATGGAATGGTTAAAGATAATAATAGTAATATTTTCATATTTTTAGCGCTTTCTACTCCTAAATTAAGCAATTATATTTGCTTGTGTTATGGGTACTAGGAACTGATATATTTCTTACATACATTTTTTTGTTAATATATACTTATTATAGATAAATTACACCCAGACACAGTACAAACAATTATGCTCATGACACAAAGATTGTATTGCTTGGGAATCGAACCCAAAACATCTGGCTTAGCAGTCACGGTTACTAACCACTACGCTAACAGGTCAGGTAGATAAGGTGCAGGGATGCTCTTCAAGACACTGAGGTTTCACACCTGACACACTTGACTTGTGCTGAGAAATTAGAAATGTTGTCTGCATAAAAAAACTGAAATGGTTTGGATGAATTTTGATAATCTTTTGACATTTTAAGATGGATAGACGGAAGATAGATTTTATCCCAAAAACTACAACTAAGACGAAAATGAGAGTGCAAGTTAATAAGAAAGTAATTCACTAATAGATCACTTGATTATGTTGTGATTAAAATTAAAAGTCGCTATAGCTTCGTCCACTGTTTAAATTGAGCAAATTTTATATGTAATTATTAATACAATAGAAAAGTATTATATGTGTACCAGTTATCTGGTTTCCAAACACAAGCTCTGGTTAGCTTGGGACCACATGACCGTGTGTCTTAATGTCCCAGAATATTAAAAAGAAATACAGTTCCATTGAATTTTAGAATATTTCTATTAAGCAGTAATGGTTTTGTAATCTGTGTGGGCTTGTAATTAGCTAAATTGTTAACCAAATTTGCTTTCTATAAAATGTTGTATGTCTGTTAGCCCTCCTAATAGTAATAAATAAATAAGATAACTGTTATTTGCGGGAGCTGAAACGGAGGCCATAATGCTAGTAACAATACAAACAGGTAGTGCTGGCTTGCATCATATTTATCTATAGACTGATATTCTGCACAGCGTAATCCTCAATAAGTCCATCTAACGTATAGGTATTTGTATATAAAAATATATATATTTTATATTAATCTATAATTTTATAGACTTACCAACTATTGTAGCCTTCCGATGGGTGTTCAAATCATGAAGCAGATGAGCAAGCAGAGTAGGAAGCCTGCTTGGAGCACCAGAGACAAATAGGGTGTCCTCCTCCATTATTGTCTGTACAAATATAATATTTATACAGTTAAGGTTTGTTCACATTCTACCAGCAAGAGACATGGCAGGCACTGAACAGACAACAGTTTTCACATGTAAAAAGAAAGGCATACCCGGCATGAACAGACACCATTAAACCACACACGCTGGCCAAGTGCAGGTTGGTGGATGTCACATGTCCTCGAATGATTAGTTCTTAGACATGCCGCTTTCCTCACGATGTTTTCCTTCACCGATATTGAGCAGCGGAGATGAAACAATTCACACAAAGATGTGTGGGCACGACCAGGATTCGAACTCAGGACCTTATTTTTCTAAAGCGAAGCCCGTACCGCTGTGCCACCGTTGCTCACCGCACCGTGTTTACCATATTAAAAACAAACATTATCTGTCCATATCAGTGATCACATTCACAACTTAAGCATAAAGACTTTTCTAATATATTTAGAAAATCTCAGTCCAGGTTCGCCCCCTATTACTCGTACATATAGGGCCTAAATATGGCGGGTGACACTATGTATGGTTTCATTTACAGCCCCCTGTTTACATGATCGTGCCTAAATCTGTAAAACTCACCTAAATATAAATCTACCTTCATGGCAAATGTTACATTACCAAGTAGTTTCTGAGTATTTACAGTAGGTGAGTGAGTTTTTATTGTTACAATGTGTTAATAGGTTCATATTTAAGGGGTTGTTATAATATTCCATGAATAATGGCCAAATATATTTTTTAAAATAAGCTTAAAGTATTATGGTATATGCAATAATTTGCATTAAGCATAAATGATTAAATATGCTGTCCATATAGTACCATTCTATGAACCAAACAGCATGTGCATGACCATATAATAGGTTAGCCACTGTATGCCGTATGATTTCTAAATGTTTACTTCTTAGACGAAAATTAAAATTGCATATTTTTGTATTATGTTTATTTTTCAATACCAAGTACCCTGGCAATGTTTGGCAGGTTATATGTATGTTGGTGTGTATCACATACATAATGTGACCTGCCAACATAAAGATTACATTATTTTTATAACTTACCAGATGCTCCGCAAGTTTCTTGACCACTGGTTCGTACTGCACTGTTTTAGACCAGCTATCGCATACAAAGCACAGGTTGAACAAATAGACATTGCGCTCATATCTAGCATTGTCTATCCTTATCGGGTATCCAACTATTTTGTGTCCAAGGGCGTTGCTGAAACAGAAATTGCAATTTCAGTTTTAAAAGTATATGAATATTTAAAAATAGACTAAAATCAAAGATGGTTTTTTGAAAACAACTGTTTCAAAAAATAATCATACCTGTAAATTTAACAATATAACATATGAAGCAATGACAAACAATATACATATTATTGTAGCTAAAAAGTTTTTTTTTTGTATTTATATCAAGAAATTATAAATGGGGTTTACCATCACCAATATTTAACTACCAAACAATTGTATTACTTTTTAACATATAACTCTTGGTGTACTTCAGTTGTGTTGTTTTAGCATTGGGGTAACTAAAATTTAATTATGTGTATTATCAATACTAATACTCACATTGTCATAGTACATTTCTGGATCTGTGGCTTAGGAATGATATATGCACTAATTGAATCAAACACCTCTTTGGACATGTAGTCTTCCGGAAACTAAAACAAATAATTTTATACATAATATTATTTCTCAAACAAACAGCATAATTGAAGGGCCTGGATATAACTGCAACAGCAGTAGCTATACATTACTACGTCCATGCACCACCCTGTCTAGACAAAATGTTGACATATCTATAACAAGGACCTCTCCCCAACCACAACATACATATATTAAATGTACATACACACTGCCAAACCTTTAGATCAATAATCCATAGATAAAAATCAAACAATCTGTACACAGATAATTATGCGCAGACCTCGAAGCTATCGTAGGCTCCCTAAACGTAGGGTGAAGTTACAAAATTATTGGAATGATGACATGCTAAAAATTTGGCCTCAAGTTAAAAGTGAGTCATAATTGCCTACCTGACATGATATCTTAGGGCCGGCCACGGGATGGAACTCGCCAAGGAATATACATCGAATGGGCCCTTCCTGTCCACAGCCCTCGAAGTAGCGAGTTTCCATCGTCTTCCCAGACATCAAGTCTATTTTCCCTTTCGCGCCGTCTTCATAGTTCAGCTGGCTCACTGCTTTCAATGGCTGTTCTACTTGCATTTGATTGTTGTGACTTAACCTTGATTCATATTCAAAAAACAATACGAGGAGTAATGTGCACTTATTGTTTCGATTAAAACAAATTCACAAATTACGGTTTAATTTATTTATAAACGTGTGTTCATGTTTGTTTGACGTCTGTCTATGATTGATTGATTGAATTGAACTATAGAATGCAAGAGCAAAGAACGAATGGTAGAGGTGAGTGACTGGCATGACGTCATTCAATATAAAGAGGGCGCCACATGTGGATTACACACGGATAATGTCAATCATAGACAAATTCATAAAAGACCGCCAAAATCAAATCCTACGTGATGTTTTAAAGTGATTAGTTTTTTTACTACATAACATACAAAAGCTTGTAGGTATATACATATTTCAACTTTACATTTACAAAATTGCGGCATAATTTCTGCACAGGCCATAATTAAATTATAATGCTCGTGTATGTGAACATTCAGTCTTATGCACCTTACCCTATTAAAACTAATATAACGCATTAAAAATTATGCTTGAGGTGTATGTGAGTTATGAGTGTATGGGAATCTTTATTGTCACCTGTTAGTAGATATTTGCCTACAATATTATCTACTATAGCCTTTTATCCTTTATTATATTCGCAAGATTTGATCTTTTTGGCGTATCTGTAGAAACTGTAAAATAAATTGGGATATTACCTATAATAAACGGGGACCTTTGGCGACAACAGTTTATTTATTTTTTGCCGAGAATTTATAGAAATCTGTGAGCATGCAGTACAGGCGTTGCCTTAGAAATATAAGATCCGCGTACCGCGGGTACGAATCCCAGTTGTACAGCCACACATCTTTGTGTGAACTGATACATCGCCGCTGCTCAATATCGCTGCAGGAAAACATCATGAGGAAACCAGCATATCCAAGAACTAATCATTCGAGGGCATGTGACATCCACCAACCCGCACTTGGTCAGCGGATTAAGGCCTAACTTTCTCAACTCGTAAGATAGTAGAGCGACGACCCGTGCCCAGCAGCAGGACATTACAAAGGGTTGAAGCGATAGGGAAATGTATTTTTTTTTACAGAAGCGAAGCCTAGTATAAAGTTAAATGTACATGAAACCTAAACTCTCTCAACTCGTAAGATAGTTGAGAGAAGACCCGTGCCCAACAGTGGGACACTAAAAAGAGTTGAAGTGTAGTGTAAGTATAAGCACTCACTGTTCGGTACTCTCTGCAACTCTTTTTCTCCTGCACATTAATGATCTGCTTAAGCCCGCCATCTTTGGGTATGCAGATGACAGAACAGTTGAGGGCTATATTTTTAGTCCAAGTGTTAGTCACACGTGCCATGATTGAGCGCTTAAACTTGTCTATCAAGATTGTTTTCGATTGGGGTGACGCCAATCTAGTCAAGTTTAATGATGCTAAAACCCAGGCGTGTCTATTCTCTGCTAAAAAGAGACCATTTCAATTGGCTCCTACTTTTCAAGGTGTATCCGTCCCTATTACAGACCACCTTGAGCTTCTTGACGTCAATATGACTTCAACCCTCAATTGTGGCCCGTACATTGAGTCTAAGGCTCAACTAGCTGCCAAAAAGCTAGGTGTTCACGCGAAGGTACGTCGGTACTTCACGCCAAACCAGATGCTTGAGCTATATCAAGCACAAGTTCGTTCATGCGTGTGATGATTCTTTGGGATGGGTCAGCTAAATACCAACTCGAGGCGTTGGAGTCTATTAAAAGGCAAGCCAAGAGGCTTTTGACAACGATCCCCTTGTCAAGGCTAAATTGCAAAGTCTCGAGTACGCCGCAGGGTTGCTGGTCTTACGTCTTCTATCGAATACATTTCGGAGAGTGTGCGTTGGAATTACATAATCTTAGTCCCTCATCTTCGTTCTATTATCGGACAAGTAGAGGTACGGCTGTACGCCATCGATATATGGTGGAAATTCCACGGGTACGCACAAAACGCTTTGCCGAGTTGTGGAATTCACTACCAGTGTCTCTGTTTCTCGATAGCTATAATCTACCTGTCTTCAAGTCACTAGTGAATCGGTATTTAATAGGTAAGCGCGCTTCATTATAGACTGCACATTGCTTAACAACAGGTAAGTTCCACAACTTACCTGTTGTTAAGCAATGTGCAGTCTATGATGAATGAATGATAAGCGCAAGCTTAGATCAGAATTAACACAAAGTTGAGAGAGTTAAGGCCCTAATCCACACATGCTGACTAAGTACAGGTTGGTTGGCCAAAATGGTAAACATAATCAAATATGAGAGTTTAAATTGACCCAACAGTATTTTGAATATCTTTTTTATTAGGCCGCTACATTGTACTCATAAAGTGTACAAATCATTATTATAATTAAATAACAAAATTATAGAATATCTATCAATAAAAAAAAACATAACCAATTATAATATCAGGGATCTATAAACTCATTAATAGTGTAGAAACCTTTATTAATGAGAAACTGCTAAAGTTTCTTTTTAAACAATGTTATATTTAAATACCTAATTTGAGAAGGGATTTTACTATATATCAATGGACTCATTAAGTACATACTTTTTCGGAGGAGAGCTGTACTGTTCGACCCTACAGAAAAAATATTAGATTCTCTCTTTCTTAACCTGGGATCAGCTGGACGTCTCATTTCAAATAAATTAGGGCCTGTAGTGGGCAGGATCTGAATGACTGCCATTTTTGGGCACGGTCTGCACGTTAGCAAGCATCCGTGATATCGGCATTTGACCATACTTTAGAGATAACCTAAAGAGGCGTGTCAATACAAAAGACAACTCTGGCGTATATGTCCTCAACGCTATGGCTGGAATGCCATCAGGTCCGCTGGCTTTGTGCACGTCGAAATCGCGTAACGTATTGTGACCCTCTGTTTGGCGAATGCGAATTTCATCTAGACGAGAAGCCTCTGCAAACAGAGAAGCAAATAAATTTTCTTTATCTTCAGCAGTGTAAACCAGTGTTACATCAGGTTTTTGTAGTAAAGGCTCACTGCCTTCATTACAAAAACCTGATGTAAGGAGCGGTAGAAGTTCACCTTAACCGATTTAACTAGGGACAAAAAAACTTTACTACCCGTTGAATACGATGGAAGTTTGTCCTTTAAACGGCTAATATGGTCAAAGCGAGCGCTCTGCATCAAGTTGCAAACAATTTGGTAAATTAAGTTTTCTGTCGATTTGGTTTACCACTTGAAATTCACAGTGATCAGGTAACTTCGGGGCACAAGATTTTCAAGAAACTTGTAAGATCATGGACATACACAATACACGAACTACGCCTTATCATTCGCAATCTGGTGGAATGGTGGAGAGATTTAATCGGATTCTTGAACGACATTTTACAAAAGTAATGGTGAGTCATCAGAAAAATTGGGACACATACATTGTTTCTCTTATCGTATAGAACGGCTGTTCATGAAAGTACTTCTAGAACTCCGGCTTGTGCAAACTTTGGAAGGGACTTGGGCTCCCAGCAGAGCTCACAGGGAGTCCTCCAGGTCCACCAAGCTGTATTACGAAATACGTCGATGAGTTAAGAAAGAGAATGGAAAGAATTTATGAACACATGAGAGGCACGAGCCTTCACACGCCAGCGAGAGAAAGAAGACACGCTATGACATAAATTCTTACTCGAGAAATTTCGAGGAAGGATCTCGCGTATGGCTTTACAACCCGGTGCGTAGAAAGGAAAAATCACCAAAATTACAACCAAATGGAGATGGCCTATTTGAGGTAGTCACAAAGATTAATGATGTGATTTACAGGATTCGAGAAACTCCAAGAAGTCTTCCGAAAATAGTACATGTGGATAGACGGTTACGGTTCTAACGATGTTCGGGACGGACATGCCTTAGGAGGGGGTAGTGTAACGGATGACAGCTTTGCGTGAAAACAGATATGTGAAACTGTAAACAAAGTAACGTTTAATTATATCAGTTTTTTGTATACCTTATATTTCTTTACATATAGCTAATAATCATTTTTAGTAATTCACAATTTCTATGTAATCAATACAATTTCGGTGGCAATAAAAAAATAATTTCGGTGGCCCAAATAACTGACGAAGTTATATAATTATACATGAAATCCTCCCCTTTTAGGAAATTTGTACAAAATGTGGACATGTTGCGCTTTATACTTAGTTTTTTTTACAAAACCTGAAAATGAAAATGTCCATGAAAATTAGGTAAAATATCGAGTTGTTGAAATTGACTCCAAAGTATCAAGACTGTTTAAAAAACATTTTTGTAAATTTGCAGTGCTCAAATTTTAATCTCCCCATTTGCTATGCCATTCTGGTACACCGATACTGTGCGCCTATAATCCAAGCGTAGTTTTCAACTAGATCTTCAGACTTTAACATCACCTAGAGATGAGGTGGGGTATAATTGTTTACCCAATTATATTACCGATTATTGTTCTAATTTGGAAACAGTATCACAACAGTTACCTACATACTTTATATCGTGTTCGATCGATATAAATATATATTTAACTAATGTGCGTATCGAATTTGTTGTGTGTGAGATGCTAAGAGCTGTCACCATGAAACAAAGTGAGAGACGGAATAAGGATAATAATTTAGTACCTGGTCTACCTATGTAAAGCTTCCGTAGTAAAATTTTTATTACGTAATCATAAAGTTCTCATTATTTATTAAACAAAGTAGTAGTATGGCCGACTTAAATAAATAAGGGGACAATTTATTGAATTAATTATTAATTAAATGGCTTCCATGGATTTTAGTGCATAGTAGGTACATAGATAAGTACTGCTACTTTACACTTTCGAGTTAATAAATTATTGAGGACCAAAAAAATTTAAATTTAGTCTTAATTAAATATATATATTTATTGTTTTACTTGCTTAAAGTATACCTGTTAATAGATTTTGGATGGATTGGGTAAATTTAGACAGTTTACAAATGATTTAAAGTGTATCTGGAACTTGGTTAACCGTAAATCTTAAGTAGGTAGGTAGTTGAATCGTACTTTCGTAGGTACTCATTTACGTAAAGTAAAATACAGATTTCAGTAAACATGATCTATTTTAAGATACAAATTACCACCTGTAGCGTAAATAATAAAGGTATTTATCGTTATTAAATTGTTTTATTATTTACATAATTTTGATGTTTAGTAAATGTTTAGTAGTAATCTACTTACCAATCAATCGATATTAAACTATGTTCCGATTGTCACAATGCAAATGTAAGTGACTATTACCAAATAACATTTAAAAAACAAATCAAAATTCAGCTCATTATAATGACGAATAGTTTTCAGATGTGTCTTCACTGTAAAAATCTATTGTATGCTTTATTAGAAGAACATTTATTCGGAAAATGAGTAGGTTTAGGAAAAAATACGAATAAATCACCCGAAACATCCAGAAGCCTCTGGCCTCAGCGTTAGGACGGTCGCGTAGCGCTCTGTACAGTGGGCGTTGAGGAAAAGTTGAATATGCGCCCAAGTGATACGAATTTGAACTGGGAATATTCTGGTGTACCGAGAGGCCCCCCGAGGCCCGGTTTACCACATCCGTCGGCTAGATTAGTTCACCGAGCTATGCCTCCGCCAGGTATTCTCGCGTTTCCGAGTCCTAGTTATTTTCGGCATCGGACATTCTCAAATTATTCCCATAACTATCATCAATATGAAAATAGAGATAGAATCTTGTTGCCGCAAGAGAGAGTGAGGCCGGTGCATGACTTGCGTCTGCCGCGTGATATAATGGTACCTCAACCTAATAGAGGGAGGCCGCCGCTGCTAGAACTGCCGTCGCGAGAAAGGATGATGTTGCCGTGTGATATAAGGGTTCCGCCGCCTCCGCTGCTAGAACTGCCTTCGCAAGAAAGGGTGAAGCTGCCATGTGATGTAACGGTCCTGCCACCACCGAAGCAGGAACTGCCGTCGCTAAAGAGAGTGATGCTGTCGCAAAAGAGGGTGATGCCCCCGTTTGACCAGGTAGATTTTCCATCTTTGACCGCGTCTAAGACCAGTGAAAATGAGCTTCCTGAGGAATCACCAAACTGTTGGAGCACCTTGTTCGGCGCAGAGAAGTCACCGCCACCAGAACGTGTTGAATTTAAACTTCTACCTCAAGACTTCCCAGCTTTGCCGGGCACGTCAAAGTGCGACCACAGCCAGCCACCACCGCAACCAGTACTGCCACCAACGCCGTCACCAGTACTATCACAAGCACCGCTACCAGCACCGCTACCAGCATCGCTACCAGCACCACTCGAAGCTGCGACAACTACTGCTCAGAGTGAAAAGGAGGCGAATCGTATTCAATGGACGGGTAACACTTGCCACAATTATCCTAAATCTATGATTCCGAATGAATACGGTATATTAGGTATGTTAAGTTATTTGCGGGATAAAAACGCAAATTCCACTTCACTGACATTGGGCGAGAATCTAGAGGCTTTTGGTCTCAATCTTACTCCAGGTCACAAACTGATTGATAGTTTCTGCGGACCTTTTTCGGAGAATCATACAACCCTCCTTTTGGATTATGATGTACCTAAGGAATATTTAGTACACCAAAAATTAAGAACAAAATTACCTCCTATAAACCTAAGTTCGTTCTCAGATGATACTTTATTTTATATTTTCTACATTTATGTCGGTTTATCGTGGCAAGTAGAGGCCGCGATCGCGTTATTTGACCGACATTGGCGCTACCATATGGACGAAAAATTGTGGCTCACACTCGTACAATTTGTAGATGGTCAGGTGATTGAAAGAACATCGGAGTATGAGATAGGTACATACTCGTATTTTGATACCAATACATGGACTATATCGTCCAAACAATTTAAAGTAGAATACAGCAGGCTGGAGCAACGACCAGTATTAAAATATGAGTAGGTACAGCACTATAATGTGACGATTGGTACCTATTAAATTTAATTTAAGCACATCGACGTATTAGGTATCAGATTTTATTACCTCACTCCTGTATAAAATATAATAGTCATAGTGGATTATAGTGCTGGCAAACAATTGATTCTCTATATTTAGGGATTGTCAATACTACCGTGAATTATGATATTAAAATAAATTTGATGTGCTTTTCCAGACCAAAATCTGTCTCTGTGCCAATTTTCATATAAATCCGTTCAGTAGTTTTTGTGTAAGAGATGTTGTTGTTACAGGCATAATTTTCTATTCAGTACTATTAAAGCTGTGCTAATCATTCATTCACAGTTATATAAAGGAAAAAAAAATTTTTTTTGCAGTGTTACTATCGACACATTGTGATTTTCATAGATTATTCTGAGTCAATCCTATTTTTATAAATAGTAACGTGAAGACCCGTTACTTACTTGCTTAATATTTTTTATTCAGCAGCGCTTATGTATTTCATAGGCATGTATAAATTAGATGGTGTTTATCAGTAATAATAATTTATTAATTAACAAAATAAATTTCTGTTTTGAGTTACAAACTGCATCTGATACTCAGGTACTTATATAAAACTTAAAAACCTCAATTTACTGTCGATAGTTAGAGATTAATATTATTATTGACTAAAATTCTGGGACAATAACCCAACACAGACGGTAATCTGATACCATACTAAGCAGGGCTTTTGTTATGAAAGTCAGATGACTGATATCTACACATACTCAAACTAACTACTTTTCTTTTGTAATACGTACATACTTGTAATAGACAACACAAACAGAAGTATTCATTTAAATAAATAATGTCTGTCTTGGGAGGGCAAATACGTATTTTAATATGAATAAGTAAAAATATCAATCGATACTAATAATATAAACAAGTAATAATTTAATACCTACAGACAATTATTTAATTAATTAATCAAATTCATTTGTAAAACCTAACTACCTCTTTAGTTACATAAGTCTTATAATATAGATGTTCGCTATGTTCATGTCAAACGGAAAGTTTATGGTTTTGTTAGTGTGTAAACATTGTGTAATTAAGTCTATCGAGTAAGAATATTAATAATGCATATATGTAAAAGCACACAATTGTGAACTAAGTAACTATAATAACTTCAGATTTGCTGAAGGCTGCTGTAGCTAAAATTCAGTTAGAAGATTTAGCATAATGGTTATGTAATACCGTAGTACTTAAAATTAGTTTTAAAATCAATGAAAACATAAAATATTTTTTTTTTAACAATTGGTAAAAAACGTAGCAATTTAGTTATGTTCTGTTTGTATAAAAGTATTTTCCGAATACTTTTATTACATGTAGGTACTTAAACAGGGGATTATGTTTTTTAAGCAGGCTCCAATTACTGGCTGTTGAGAGACTGCTTGTGAATCCATAACGTTTTCTTCATTTTACTTATCTACTTATAAGTGTTTGCAAAAAATACTGAATTTTTTTCATTTAAAATACTTGTATCGCTTTTAGATTAAGAATGTAATATTGAGTAAGTATTTTCCAAATTATTGGCTATAAATGTAACAAAAATGTTTAAATTTTTCTCATTCAATCTAGTTGTATCACTTTGCTGTGTATGTTTTTAGACTTAATAAATGTACCTAACAAAAATGTTTTAATAATTTTACCCTATCATATTATTTAATTTTATAATATACAAAATGACTAGGTAGGTACTTTTTCCATTTGTAGATTATCTACATAATGATAAATATTGGAGACGTATTTCATTTGAACATCACAACGTAATAATAACTACCTATGTAAAACTGTAGGTACATACATAATGTACCTACAGTTTTACATAGTTATTATTACGATAGAACAATAACCTACTGTAAAACTTCTATGTGTTTTATTTGAGTAAAGATTTCTGTAAATTAAAATATGGGTCCAATATTTTAGTCTAACTGACAGACATTTATTAACATTTACCTATTTGTAGGTATCCTGGAGACATATCTATTGCTGTGCCTATGTGTTCACAGCATAATATGCTCACATTGCCTTGCTACCTACTATAAAGCCAACTTTTAATGAGAGCACACTTAAATTCGATTTATTGAAAAATAGAAGAAATTTGACATGTTGCATTATTTCGTTTTCTTAACTTGAATTAAAGATAATAAAACCACTTTTGACAACGGTAAGATTTTTTTTGTTCCATTAATAAAAAAATATGGGTTAACAGCAACCTACCGCGCTTACATGTATTTTTAATTGATATTAATTTCAAACCTCATTCAATTCAGCTTTGAAGTTGGTACCATTTCAAACAATTTAATATTTAAATACCCATTTACTTAAAGACATTACGCACGCTAGTTCTACGGCGAGGAATCCTGCATAAAACACCAACCAACAACAAAAGGAAAGAAGGTGTGGTATATATACGTAAGCATATATATAAAAAGGTAAACAGACGCCAGATTTTATCCGCCATTTTGAATCATCATGCGTAATAATGCGATTTAGCAAAAGTTTCAAAAACAGAATATCTGTCTCATATTCAGTGGATGTTTAAAAGTAAAAACAGAGAGCTATGGAAAAAAATATTGGACGCCTTCACTCAACTTGAGATCCATCGTAATAACTCTATAGTTATTTATGTAGATACCTAGTATATGTATTGCCATTATTGCAACCCTATTTAGTGTCCTACTGCTGGGCACGGGTCTTCTCTCAACTATATTACGATTTGAGAGAGTTTAGGCCTTAATCGAAACACGCTGGCCAAGTGCGGGTTGGTGGATGTCACATATCCTCAAGTGATTAGTTTCCTTCACCGATATTGAGCGGCGGCTATGTAACACCATTCTATAACGTTTTATTTGTCACCTAAGTGTTATATTCTGTGTTGTGTTATGTGTCAATCTGACAGGGATAATTTTCCCACCCCTATTGTTGAGGAGTCTATGGCAATAAAATAATGGAGAACGATGTAATGACTACCTATCGATTGTAAATCATCTAATAAATAAGTTGTAAGAAGTGATCTGCAGTTTACTTAAGAATTACCTTAACAAATGGCGACGAGGTCCGAAGATCCTACGGATGCAGCTACAGAATCTGTAAAAAAATCTGTGAAGGTGCAAGAAGTGAACCCGCCATGTGTGATGGCGCAGGCCCCGTTAATAGAATTTTTCGATCACACAAAATCTAAATTCTCAAGGTGGATCGAAAGACTGGAAGGAGCATTTGAGATCTACAGGATCAGCGGAAATGATGCAAAGGCATATTTCTTACATTTCGTCGGAGCGGACACATATGAGACGTTGTGTGATCTACTTTCTCCAAAAACAGTAAAAGAAGTATCCTACGAGGACTTGAAGTTATTATTAGTAGGTCATTTTGACCCGAAACCTCTTGAAATTGCGGAATATTACAAATTTCACCATGAAAAACAAAACGAATTTGAAACCGTACGAGAGTATTTGACGCGGTTACGGAAAATGGCCACTACGTGTAACTTTGGAGCTTTCCTGAGCACTGCGTTGAGAAACCAGTTCACGTGTGGGTTAAGAGACGTCAGAGCCCGAGAAAAGTTATTAGAAACCAAAGACCTAACTATTGACAAAGCATTGCACATAGCAGAAGGATGCGAAGCCAGGTCAAAGAATGAACTGAAAGAAGAGGTTTATGCAGTAAAAGTGAAGTCTCAAAGGAGTAACACAGATGTGGTTTGCTATAGGTGTTCAGGTGCCCACTATGCAAACAAGTGCCCATTTAAAAACGTTCACTGTGATAACTGTAAGAAGAAGGGACACCTAAAGAAAGCGTGCAGGGCAAAATCACAGGCAGTAAATAGTACAGAGGAAAATAGATCTACAGAAGTAAATAACGTTGAACCAGTTTATAGGGTAAATATGTTTACAAGTACAAAGGACAAAATTTTGGTAAATGCTAAACTAAATAACCAGTTAATACAAATGGAGTTAGATAGTGGATCTGCAGTATCAGTTATGGGCGAAAGGGAGTTTTATAGGATTTTTCCCAGGGTTATATTAAAAGAAACTAATGTAAAGTTATGTTCTTATACTGATAATTTTTTAAATGTTATAGGAGTGGCTGAAGTTGGAGTAGAGGTATGTGGTCAGCGAGTGGAGCATCTCAAGTTGTATGTGGTAAGCGGAATAAATAAACTTCCTCTATTTGGTAGACAATGGCTGCGTGCTTTTACTCCGGATTTAATGCAGAAAATCTTAGAAGTAAACTATTGTGCAGATCACTCTAGCTCTGTTAACACGGTTTATGTAGAAGATATTTTAAAAAAGTATGCTGAGGTATTTAATGACAGTGAAGTAGGTGAAATAAAAGGTGAACCAGTATCATTATATTTAAAAGAAAATTCAAAACCAGTTTTTTGTAGAGCGAGAACAGTCCCATTTGCTTTAAAAGAAAAAATTGAAGATGAAATTAACAGATTGGTCAAATTAGGTGTTTTGATAAAAGTAGATTACAGTGAATATGCTACACCAATAGTGCCAGTATTAAAACCAGATGGAGGGGTTAGGTTATGTGGTGATTTCAAGGTATCAATAAATCCACAACTTATTGTAGATGAACATCATTTACCTACAATAGAAGAACTATTTGCTGATTTGGCAGGGGGTCAAAAATTTTGTAAAATTGATTTGAAATGTGCTTATTTACAGTGGAAAGTGAGGAAAGAAGATCAAAAATATTTAACGTTAAATACACATTTAGGGTTATATCAAAGCACAAGATTAATGTTCGGTCTTAGCTGTGCACCAGCAAAATGGCAACGAAAAATTGAAAATATATTAAAAGGCATACCAGGGGTTTCTGTATTTATTGATGACATTAAAATAACAGCACCAAATGATAAAATACATTTAGATAGACTGGATCTAGTGTTTAGTAGGTTATCTGAGTATGGATTAAAAGTTAATCTTAAAAAGTCTGTATTTTTGAAAGAAGAAATTGAATATTGTGGATACAAAATAGATAGATATGGCATACACAAGTTAAAATCAAAAATTGAAGCTATTCAAAATGCACCAATACCACAAAATGTAAATGAATTGCAGTCTTTTTTAGGCTTAATTAACTATTATGGAAGGTTTATAAAGAATTTATCTAGTACATTAGAACCGCTACATAATCTTTTGAGAAAAGAAACTGGATGGGAATGGACCAAGCAATGTACAATTGCCTTTAATAAATTAAAAGAACAAATGCAAAGTGAGGATTGTTTGGTTCATTATTCTCCAGAGTTACCACTTATATTGGCAACAGATGCTTCACCAATAGGGATAAGTGCCGTGATTTCACACATAATGCCAGATGGTAATGAACGTCCCATACAAATGGCATCCCATACATTAAATAAATGTCAAAGGAAATGGTCTCAAATTGACAAAGAGGCTTATGCTATAGTATTCGGTGTTAAAAGATTCTTTCAATTTTTATATGGTCGAAAATTTATTTTGTACACAGATAATAAGCCTTTATTACATATATTGTCACCAAATAAAGCATTACCTCACATGTCTGCAACGCGCATGCAACATTATGCTATATACTTACAAGGGTTTAATTATGAAATCAAATATAAGTCATCTAAGCAAAATGCAAATGCTGATGCATTGTCTAGGCTACCAATAGTTGAAGAAGATAAATATTTAATAGAAGAGTCAGATATTATAGAAATACAGCAGATTGAGTCTTTGCCCTTAACTGTATCTGAGGTTGCTAATGCTACCTTGTTAGACAAGGAGTTAACTTATTTACTGGAAGGGTTGAGAAAAGGAAAAAAGTTAACAAGTTCAGAGAGGTTAGGTATTGATCAAAATGAATTCTCCATACAAAGTGGGTGTATTATGCGAGGAATTAGGGTGGTTATTCCAAAATTTCATAGGAAAAAAGTGTTAGAGGACCTACATACTTGTCATTTTGGGAGAAATAAAATGTTAATGCTAGCACGTAGTTACTGCTGGTGGCCAAATATTGATCTAGATATAAAGAATATGGTAGAAAATTGCAGAATGTGTTGTGAAACTAAATCTAATCCAAAAGAAGTACAAAAACATCACTGGGAGAGACCAGCACAGCCATTTGAAAGAATTCATATAGATTTTGCAGGGAAATTCTTAGATACTTATTTCCTCCTTATTATTGACTCGTACTCAAAATGGCCTGAAATATACATACTTAACAAAATAGACACAGAATCAACCATTCAAAGTTTAGACTCATTTTTTGCTAGATTTGGATATCCTAAAACTTTAGTAAGCGATAACGGAGCTCAATTTACAAACCCTAAGTTTGTTGCATTCCTGAGAAACCTTAATATTGAACACAAAAAGTCTGCACCTTACTGCCCATCAACAAATGGTCAAGCAGAACGTTTTGTGCAAACTATGAAAAATAAACTTAAAGCTCTAGGGGCTACTAATAAAAATGTAGGCGAAATGTTAAATAAGTTTCTCGGCCAGTATAGAATAACTCCACACGTCATTACTAAAAAGTCTCCTGCAGAATTAATATTTAGTTATCGAGTCCGAACTAAATTATCAATGTTAGTACCTAAAGAAAACGTTATAATAAAGCCAAAAAAATTTAACTATACTGATGTGAGGAATTTCGAGGAAGGAGATAGAGTGATTTGCAGAAATTATACAGGAATACAAAAATGGAAGTTTGGAAAAGTACATAAAAGATTAGGAAAATTACATTATGAGATTCTGCTTGATTCTGGCCTAAAATGGCGTAGACATGTAAATCAAATGAGGAAAGTAGGTAATAATATTCCAAAAACTATGTCACGTTACAACAGTCTAGATTCATTAAGTGATACAGAATGCCAGCCATCAATGAATACATCAAACACAAGACTTTCAGATGCTCCACCTCCCTCACCACAAGTACCGGATGAGATGCCACTAGAAGTGTCATCAGAGCTCAGGTTAAATAATGAAAATAATGTTATTCCCAATGACCAACAAATGGACTCTACTGAAAGAGAGTTCGTTGTTCAAAGAAAAAGTAGTAGAGTAAGGAAGAAAGTAGAGAGATTAGATTTGTAAGTTTTTTGAGTAGTTATTGTAAGTTTGTTACAGGTCTATTTACGTATTCAATTTGTTTTGCGGGGGGAAAACTGTTATATTCTGTGTTGTGTTATGTGTCAATCTGACAGGGATAATTTTCCCACCCCTATTGTTGAGGAGTCTGTGGCAATAAAATAATGGAGAACGATGTAATGACTACCTATCGATTGTAAATCATCTAATAAATAAGTTGTAAGAAGTGATCTGCAGTTTACTTAAGAATTACCTTAACACTAAGAGGCATTGAATAAAGAGGTTTTATTATTATGTTATAATTATTCAGGGCAGAGCAGCAATTATTTTAACAAACCATTTAAGAGTTTAATAAATACCATTTGTCTATAAAAAAACTTTAACACTTGAATGTGAGGCTTTTGGGGGCTGAGTCACCTTCGTCCGTGGGTGTACACTTTTCCCGGGTGGTGCAAACCAGGTGACATCAACTGGTGGTAGGCTTCGGCCGTGGCTATTGACCGCCCACTAGACAAAGCCGCACCGCCAAGCGGCCTTGCCGTGTTCCGGTACGATGTCTGGTAACGCCATGCAGTGAGGGTGGGTCGGAATAGTTGCCCCTTTAAGGTTTCTAACCTTATGGAGGCTCATTCCACTGCCACCTTCTCACCGATAATAATTTGTAATCACGACTGAATCGGTATACTGGGCTAGCGCGTTTCATCGTGGACTGCATCATTGCTTAACATCAGGAAAGTTGTGGTCAAGCGCCAAACTATCGAAGAATAAAAAAAAATTATTATAGCAGGGTTAACCGCATTAATTCATGTTAAAATAGGACGCTAACTTTATAAACGTAGAGTGAAACCTAACTTTCAAGTCAGTATTAAGTTAGGTATAATAGAGTAGTTCCAGGGCTTCTGTTTCAATAACGCGCTTTCATTACGCTTGTTTACATTGGAAACATTTATTGATTTCATCATCTTTTAACGTTCATAATAATTTTTCATGACGAATTTTATCCCTTTGCATAAGGCTTCCCTCAAAGGATTTGTGTTGCAAAATAATCTTTCGAAACTTATAACGTCGCAATTGCTTATTTTTTTCTAGCTAGTGTTGCGTAACAAGATGTTTCTCAATTTCAAGGTAGTACAGTGGTAGCCAAATAACATTAGCAACATGTTGACGCCAGATTTCCGCACCATTGACCTTAGCACCCTTGCTATAAGGTGCTATCTTATTTAGATACTAGCGACCCGCCCCGGCTTCGGACGGGTGGAATGCTGATAATAAATATATTGAGGTGTATTTACAAAATGTCCTTATAAACAACGTTAACAGCTTTTTTGCCATTGGACAATATAAACAGCAGCGGCCGGGCCGGTACCGCCGCACCGCTATTTTAAATCTGTAATATCTTCGGAAATATTCATTTAAATTATGTGCTGCAAAGGCCATATTGATAAATATTGAATAGACAATGTATTTAAGGTACTTAATTAGATAAGGATTAATGCTAAATTGCTTAAAATCGCTTCGTAAATAAGCCATTACTTTTGGTTGAAAGTAAAAGATAAAAAAAATGGTTATTGTGGGTTATCCCTAAGAGATAGACATATACCATCGAGGACATTTTTGTTGACCCTTTTAAGTTGTGCAATACTGTAGTACATTATTTTGATATATCTAGTAGGGTTTAGCCAGCGTTTGCAATTTAAGCACAAAAAATGCGTTAATTACGACATCGCATCACAAACATCTAAAATTATCAGTGTTTTTCTACTATATTATGCATGTATTATATACATAAACCTTCCTCTTGAATCACTCTTTATGATAAAAAAAACCGTCGAAACCGAAAATCGGTTGCGTAGTTTTAAAGATTTAAGCATACATAGGGATATAAGGGGCAGGAAAGCGACTTTGTTTTATACTATGTAGTGATGATGATGCAGCCCACCAATCACAAAATTCCGCATACATTCTACACCAGCGCCTCTATCGGCCACCCCCACCAGTAACACTTCACACTACACCACTACACCATCACTATTTTGTATTTTTATCCAATTTCCTATTTAATACAAGTATTATTCCAAAAACCTACTATTTTTTTGGTGATCATCACTTACAGAACAGAAAGAAATTAGATACTTAGAGAAATTAATTGTGTAAGTAGGTATGTACAGAGTTCCCGGGGCCGCCTTTTAAGTACCTACCTTAGGTCGAATACCGTGGTGTTTTAGTGGGTAACTCGAGCTCGATTGATGGGAATATTAATACTCGTCAGTCGGGCAGGGGCTCATACATACCCCCCTGCTTCCCAAATTGGGGGATCCCGTGAAGGCATCAAACCTAGTTTAGCACGTCGCACAGTTTTAAATCTGTTAATAAATACTGCTAAATTATTTAGAGAACCCTTTTTCGTCTTTGACCTGTGCCCCTGGACAAACTGACATAGCGAAACGATAACGAAAGATCGAAACCAACAAAATGTAGGTATAGTTTTGACATTTACTTTCGAAAAGTCTTGTAATAATCTTGTCAGCCTCGCCTTTAAATAGGTCGCGGGTTCGATCCCCGGTGGTGCTCACGTGTTTTTGTGTGAATTGCTTCATCACCGCTGCTCAAAATCGGTGAAGGAAAACATCGTGAGGACATTTTTATGCGACGTCGAGTTGCGAAAAAATTGGCGCGTTTGAAAACTAATCATTCGTGGACCTGTGCATCAACCCGCATTTGGGCAGCGTTCTTAACTCGTAAGATAGTTGAGAAAAGACCCTTGCCCAGCAATGGGACACTAAAAAGGTCGAAGGGTCTCTTAAATAAGAATAAATGGCACTGCATCGACAAGAGATGAACTCTGTCCTATTATCCTGGGCCTACGGTGAACTGTAATATACTGGGAACTTAACACACACGGTCATCTGACCCCAAACTAGGCATAGCTTGTATGGAAATCAGATAATATGTAACTGATAATAAACTATTTTTATACTATTTTCCTCTAACTTAATCTAGATAATTACACCCAGACTCAAAACATACAGATGTCTTATTTGGGTTACTAATTCAAGACATGTGACGTGAAAAGCAAGCATGTTACCGCCGCGCCATCGCACCGGCGCGGCGGTGACCCGTCAAACTTTACTTTTAAAGAAAATTATCTTAAAAATAAGTCGTGTTTTCCTTCCTGACGCTATAACTCCAGAACGCACGAACCGATTTCCACGGTTTTGCATTCGTTGGAAAAGTCTTGGGCTCCGTGAGGTTTATAGCAAAGAAAATTCAGGAAAAATTTCAAGCGGAAAAATGTTACATAAAACGAACCCATCTGGTGGCGAAACGGAGTTCGCCGGGTTTGCTAGTTAACTAATGAAAATGAGCAGCGGTAGCGCATTGCGTAGCGCCTAGCAGTACGGGCCTCGCTTTAGAAATAAAGGGTCGAAGGCTCGATTCCCGGTTCTGCCCACACATCTTTGTGTGAATTATTTCATCACCGCTGCTCAATATAGGTGAAGGAAAACATCGTGGGAAAACCAGCATGTCTAAGAATTAATCATTCGAGGACATATGACATCCACAAACCCGCGTGAATGCTCACGTTCGTTACTACACAAATAAAATAAATCCTATTCAATATTTACGAATGGGGTGATATTTAATATTTATATTGCCGTTGTAATCAGCTTATTGACAGAGAAAATATCAAATTGAAAATACTTAAAAGAAGCTTTGTATAGGTACGAAAATAAAATTTCTTTCGAATCTACCCACATGCCATAATTTTGGCTTCGTAGAAAATGAAAACATATTATTTGGTATTTTATGATGAGTTTGAAACGTGAGCGAAGTTGTTTGACAAAAGATTCATTAGCAGCATAACCTAAGGCACAGATTGTGGTATGGATCCTTTGTCAACTGACTTCAAAAAGCAGTAAGTAGGTTCTCAATTCGACTGTTGTTAATGTTTTTTATATGTTGGTATTTTACGCGATATTCTGTGAAAAATTATTATAGAACGAATTTAATAATATTTTTGTCCTAAGCGGTATACTTTCCAGGCGGTCTCAATTATAAAAATCAGTTGAGCCGGATTTGAGTTATTGTTAAGACATTGTAGTCGTTTTCCAAACTATCTCCATCCGTTTTTTTTATTTGGAAATTCAACAGCTTTTTGCCGTTGCGAATTAAGGTATCTGACTTTGAAGTCTATTTAAAGCCAGTACTAGTGGACCCCGCAGACGACGTCCTGCCCGATAAAGCAGGGTCGCCTACCGGGTCCGAATAATAATAACCTAACCTAATCTAATAAATATGGATCTAAGATTTCATAAAAATCGGTAAAGCGGTTACGAATGAGATTTTTTTAAATTTTTCTGAGCGAAAGAACCATTCTCGTACTTCAATGAATATTCTAAAAAAAGAACTAGCAAAATCGGCCGAGCCACGAGTGATGACGTGACCAAGGGAAATAGGGATTCATTTTATATATAACACAAAAAACAAAATAAAAGGTGTAATATGTTTTTACCCAAAGAGCAATAGCATAATTATATCCAGAATTAAAGTCAATGAAGATAGATTTCTTTTCGCAAACTAAGAATCTCAAAGAGACTTATTTGTATAATTATTTGACCTACTTGTTGCTCATGCCGAAAATTATTCCAGAGCGACTACTTACTGACTTGTAATACAAGGCAAATCTCTTTTTAGGGTTGCGTACCTAAACCTTTTAGGATCACTTCTTTGTATGTCAATCCGTACGCCAGTCTGTCTGTCTGTCAAGACCTATTTTTTCAAGCACGCGTGGAGGTATCGAGCTGGAGTTTATATCAAATACTCAGGTCCACTGTCCCTTGGAGCTGTGAAAAATCAAATTTCTAAGACATCGCAATTAAAAGGTGCAGCCGTTTATGCCGCAAATTTATGCATATTTTTGACAGTTGTCACTCGCAAGGAAATCATAACCTACAAGAAACTTCTCAGAATCTTGAAATTTGGTACAAACCATCGTTTGACAGCACAGATAAACGAAAAATTGCAATTGAAAACCGTAAATTTTTAGTTAGATCATGATAAAATAAAATTATTTTTAATAATTTAAATCTTACTAGGTGCCCCTTAGAACGCGTAGAAGTTTTAAATTGAAATTCATATCAAATACTCAGTTCTATAATATTTTTATGCTGTTACAAACTTCTATGTCAACGCAATTATAAGAAACATCAATTAGAGCCACATATGACGTGCCGGTGGCGTGGTCGGTAAGATACTTGCTTTTCACGCCGCAGGTCCTGGGTTCGATTCCCACCCGAGACAAACATTTGTTTAAATATGTCTGTTTGTATTGTGTCTGGGTGTAATTATCTATATTTAAGTATATATTTACAAAAGAAAAGTATTATGTGTAGTATATTACCAGTTATCTGGTTTCCATAGTACAAGCTCTGCTTAGTTTGGGATCAGATGACCGTGTGTGTTAATGTCCCACTATATTATATTATATATTATTATATTATATTTTCGAACTCGCAACTTCTGGCAAGGAAATAAAAACCTAAAGGGTACTTCCAGTTGACCTAGAATCTTGAAATTTGGCATGAAGCAATGTTTTATAGCACATTATAAAGAAAATTCCGAAGACCTGTTTTTAGTAACATCACATTATAAGTTAACTTTTACTTTATTTAACTTCAAGTTTGTATGGAACCCTCGGTGCGCGAGTCCAAGTCGCACTTAGACAAGCTAATTGTAGCTATCGGGAAACAGAAATCGTTTTCGCTTTTTTGTATTCCACTGTTGGGCACAGGTGTTTTCTCTACTATCGCAGGTGTCAAGAGAATTTAGGCCTTTATACTTAGGTACCCTACACACACTGTCACATGTCCTCCAATTATTAGTTCTTAGATATGCCAGTTTCCTCACGATATTGAGAGATGGTGATGAAACAAACATGGGCATATTGGTGGGATCGTACCCGCGACATTATATTTTAAAGCCGAGGCCTATACCGCTGTACCACCGCTTGCTTAAACATAAATGTCGGCAGTAAACTGGCACAACTTGTCAGTTCACACAATAAATGTGGAAGCAAAGCGGTAAGCACATATCGGTAGCACATAGCCGTGCCTCTAATTGTTCAATTAAACAACCGGGACAGTGAAATACTCGTAACATTTTGTAATTCCAACGCACCCTTTACGAATTGTGTCAGATAGAAGACCGAAATACTGGAAACCCTACGGCGAGGCTCAAGGCTTTTCAATTAATTAAGTAAAAGGAAAATGTATTTCGAGAACTGGAGTAAAAAATCTTTTAGATTTGTAAACAATAAACAATGTTGTTGATACCAAACATTTATTTGCAATGTAACTAAAAATAAAATTAAAACAAGAAAACTTGACACTGGCAAAATTGTAGAATTATTCCTGCAGAGGTCTTAATTAAAATATGATCATGCTGAAAATATTTGTACATAGTAGTAATTAACGATAAGGTATGAAATATAGTTTTTTAATTAGTTCGTCAGTAATACTGCAGAAGAAAAGATCTGAAAATAATACACAAAAGATCCAGCTGGGTCTACCAGCCCCATTTATGATAAGATAAGGCTACAGAAAAAATGTTAGACACGTATTTTTTGTTTTGTCATTGAAATTAAACAATATTTAGAAACAACGCATTACAGTTGTAGAATGGGAGAGCGTTACTCTCTATTATCACCTAGGTAAGTTTCATACCTCCGTATAAAACTTACGTAGGTGTGTTGTAATTCGAGATTTCGCTTGGAAATATCGACGTTATCGTTAGGTTAAAAAAAAAACCGGTCAAGTGCGAGTCGGACTCGCGCACCGAGGGTTCCGTACAAACCTGCAAGGTTTACAAAGTTCGTTCATTACGACAATCGAGTCATAACTATGGTATTTTTATTATATTTTGTATATTATATTATAAATATATATTTTGTAATGTAACTAAAAATTTAAGGTTTTCGGAATTTTTCCTTTATGTGTGCTATAAAACGTTGCTTCATGCCAAATTTCAAGATTCTAGGTCGACTGGAAGTACCCTTTAGGTTTTGATTCCCTTGCGAGTACTTGCGAGTTTCAAAATATGCAGCTTAAATTGCTGTTTCTTTTGATTGCGTTGACATAGAAGTTTGATTTTGTTACAGCTTAAAGGTATTATAGACCTGAGTATTTGGTATGAATTTCAATTTAATACCTCTACGCGTTTATGAGGAAATGGGTAGTAAGTTTAAAATTATTAAAAAAATATATATTATGTGATGTAACTAAAAATTTATGGTTTTCGTAATTTTTCCTTTATCTATGCTATAAGACGTTGCTTCGTACCAAATTTCAAGATTCTGAGTTCACGGGAAGCACCCTGTAGGTTTTGATTCCCTTGCAAGTGTCGAAAATTTGCGGCATAAACGGCTGTATCTTTTGATTGCGTTGGCTTAGAAGTTTGATTTTTTCACAGCTTCAAGGGACAGTAGACCTGAGTAATTGATATAAATTTCAGCTTCATACCTCCACGCGTTCCTGAAAAAAAGGGTCTTGACAGACGGACGGACAGACGGACAACAAAGTGATCCTATAAGGGTTCCGTTTTTTCCTTTTGAGGTACGGAACCCTAAAAAAGGACATTTCTGAATAACAATCTCAACTCAAATTTAAATTAAGAAGTAAACTAATTGTTCGAGTGCTTAAATAATGCATTTTGGGGGCTGAGTCACATTCGTCTGTGGATATACACTTTTAATTGAATCCCCACACGTGGTCCCCGGGTGGTGCTAATTATGTGACAATAAACTAGTGGTAGGCTTCGGCCGTGGTTAGTGACCACCCACCAGACAAAGCCGCACCACCAAGTGGCCTTGCCATGTTCCGGTGCGATGTCTGGTGACACCATGCAGAGAAGGTGGGTCGGAATTGTTGTTGCTTTAAGGTCTCTAACCATATGGAGGCACATTCCACTGCCACTTTCTCACCGATAATCATACGTAATCCCGAGTGAATCGGTATACTAGGCAGGCGCGTTCCATCGTAGACTAGATCATTGCTTAACATCAGGCAAAATGCCAGCCTATCGCAGAGTAAAATAAAATATAATAAAAAAAAACCCGCATCGTTATCTTCCGTACATATACGAACGTATGGGGTAGTGGCGAAGGGTGGAAGTCTGAAAAAGGGAAGCCGGAGCAAAAAAGTTCTTACTTAGGAAAATAACATCTCTTCACTACCGTCACCGATCGTTCTTACACTTGATGCTATACTTTTTTGTTGCTATTTAAAACTTTTAGGCGTTACTTAACGTATTATTAAGTACGTGTGATATTGACCATTTCCTTAAGGGAAATCGATGGGAATCGACTTGTATGGAACCTTCGCCACTGGTACATACGGGGTACCTAGATGACCGAGCTTAACTCGTTTTTTTAGAAATCACATATATTAAAGGGCTTACAGTTATAATTTTTATCACAAAAGAATGAACGTTTTTTAAACAAAAAGAAAAATAATTATTATATAGATTCGAACCATATTTAATTTCCTATTACAACTAAGATACACAGACACAATAATTATTAGAAATTCTGAAATAATTATACTATACGTAAATCAATAGAATATTTAATATAGTCAGTTAGGCATTTTACAATAGTAATTAAATTATGTTTGGTATGTATCTACCATTGTCTTCACTTCAACCCTTTTTCAGTGTCCCACTGCTGGGTACGAGTCTTCTCTCAATTACTTACCAGTTGAGAGAGTTTAAGCCTTAATCCATACACACTAGCCAAGTGCGGGTTGGTGAATGTCACATGTCCTCGAATGATTATTTCTTCGAATTATGTAATTAGCTTCCGCCCACCGCTTCGCCCATGTGGTACTCGTTGGGATAAAGAGAAGCCTACGTGTAATCCAGACCACAATCTATCTCTGTGATAAATTTCATCCAATTCCGTCCAGTAGCTAAACATCCATACATTCATATACACTTTCGCGTTTATAATATTAAGTAGCATTAAGACTTAAGAGTAAATAGAGCTGGTCTGAAACACAGGTTATTTAATAACCTAGCTTAGGCTAGCCGACACATTTTCTTTAAAAGTAAGGTAGTCTTTGGAATTCCATATTTACATAGAACATAGTCATATACTAATTTTAGATATAAACGTATAAACTTCATTAGAGGATAAATAGCATTAGTATAGTCATAGTATTATCATTGGTATAGTAAATAGCCGGTGTATAAAGATTCCTTTATCTATTTATAAAAATGAATCCCTATTTCCCTTGGTCACGCCATCACGCTGGAAAAGATGGACCGATTTCGCTAATTATTTTTTTTAGAATATTCCTTGAAGTACTAGGATGGTTTTTACGCACAGAAAAATTAAAAAAACTTCTCTGAAACAGCTTGACCGATTTTTATGAAATCTTATAGGTCGTATTCTGTTTTCGGACCCAGCAGGTGGCACTGCTTTACCGGGCAGGAAGACGTCTGCGGGATCCGCTAGTCTAAATCTTAATATATATATTTCTTGTGTGCGTGTGTATGTGACTGAACTCCTCCTAAACGACTGGACCGATTTTGATGAAATTTTTTGTGTGTGTTCAAGGGGATCTGGGAATGGTTTAGATTCACAATTTTGTCCGCTGGCGGTACGAAGTTCGCTGGGGCAGCTAGTCTTACTAATATTATAAATGCGAAAGTAAGTGTGTGTGTGTGTGTGAAGGTTTGTTACCGCGTATCTCCATAACCGCTCAACCGATTTTATTGAAATTTGAAATGTAGGTAGTGTATACCCTAGAATCGGACATAGGCTAATAATATTTTTAAAAATCATCCCCTAAGAGGGTTAAGTAGAGGGGTGAAATTTGTATGCAACTTTTTACTCCTTGGTCCTATTCATTTAAAATTCGGTACACATAAACCTTAAGACAAATAATGAGATACGGGTTTTTTATTTTTCCATAATTACCCCCATGAGGTGTCGAAAATGAGTTTTATTGGTAAAAAATAAAATTTCTCTGGATCTGTATAGTCTCAAGTCCGATTCACTCCAAATTTGGCACACATATACCTTAAAAGAAATCATGAAACACGTGTTTTTTATTTTTTCAAAACTACCCCCAGGGGGAGTGTAAAGTGAGCTTTTTTGGAAAAATTAAATATTCCAGAACTGTTTAGTCTGTGGTCCGATTCACTTCAAATTCGGTACAAATAAAACTTAAAACAAATAATGAAACACGTGTTTTTTATTTTTCCTTTTTTTTTTATTTTTAACCTAATACTACGCGGGAGAAGCCTGCGAAATTATTCTGAGTGTGATTTTCTTCAAAGTTTATATCAATACTCCTTCGTGATTTTGATCTAAATTACTTTTTATTTTGACACAATGACATGTTTGATAACTCTGCGATGAATAGAATTCGAAATTTAAATTTTATTTCTTCTTATAAGTATGGTCTAAGAGCCGTAGTATTTTTTAAGAAACACCTGTTGATTTATGGATATACCTATGGGGGCTTGCCGATTTCAAAATGTTACTTACACTCTGACACTACTGAACTAATTTTGTATGGAGATAGTTGCGAAAAAAGGGATTAATGGTCTAGCGCGATAACCGACATCGCGGGCGAAGCCGCGGGCGGAAAACTAGTGTATATATAAAAATGAAACCCGTTTTCCGTTGTCACGACATCACGCGTGAACGGCTGGACCGATTTCGCTAATTCTTTTTTTTAAATATTCCTTTAAGTACGAGGATGGTTCTTACGCAGAGAAAAATAAAAAAAAAGAAAATTTAGAAAGCGAAGAAGTGCCGAAAACCGGCTTAGATACCTATTATTTATTATTGGTTATATTTGGTAGGTTTGAGACCCGGTAGATGGCACTGTTTTACCGGGCAGAACGACGTCTGCCGGGTCCGCTAGTTATATATAAAAAAGAATCCCTATTTTCTTTAGTCACGCCATCACGGGTGAACGGAGGGACCGATTCAGCTAATTCTTTTTTTAAAATATTGCTTGAAGTACGAGGATGGTTCTTACGCAGAGAAAAATTAAAAAAAAAGAAAATTTAGAAAGCGAAGAAGTGCCGAAAACCGGCTTAGATACCTATTATTTATTATTGGTTATATTTGGTAGGTTTGAGACCCGGTAGATGGCACTGTTTTACCGGGCAGAACGACGTCTGCCGGGTCCGCTAGTTATATATAAAAATGAATCCCTATTTTCTTTAGTCACGCCATCACGGGTGAATGGAGGGACCGATTCAAGTAATTCTTTTTTTAAAATATTGCTTGAAGTACGAGGATGGTTCTTACGCAGAGAAAAATTAAAAAAAAAACAACAATCTCCTCCGAGACGGCATGACCGATTTTTATGAAATCTTTTAAGTACTATATTTGATAGGTCTCAGAATCGGTCGTAATTTATTTTCGGACCCGGTAGGTGGCAGTGCTTTACCGGGAAGGACGACGTCTGCGGGGTCCGCTAGTATTCAATAAATTTATACTTGACTTGGTGTTAAATTATTCAAGCATATTGAACAATTTCATCGGAGCTATCATAATTGTACTTTTGTGGCGAAATTTTCCTTCGTATTCTAATGATATTGTAGCAGTTTTTCGTGTCAGTCATTGAGCTAACGGAGTAAGTATTATGGATAATACGAGTATATTTACTAACTTCCTATGGTATCTATTTCTTGTCACTCAGTTATTTTAGTTTGTGCCTAGACAAATGTCGCGAATCTCTATAATTAACTAGCTTAAAATAATAATAATATAGGTGGTGGGATATTACCACACACGGCCATCTGATCCCAAACTAAGCAAAACGTAGGGGGACTGAGTCACCTTCGTCCGTGGGAGTGCACCTCTTATCTGAATCCTCACACGTAGTCCCCGGGTGGTGCAAATCAGGTGACAATCAACTAGTAATTATGTTTACTGGTAATTAACTGGTGGTAGGCTTCGGCCGTGGTTAGGTTAGACTACATCATTGCTTAACATCAGGTAAGTTGTAGTCAAGCGCCAGCGTATTCAAAAATTAAAAAAAAATACTTTTACGATGGAAACCAGGTAACTGGTGATAATTTACATATTACTTAGGTACTTGTCTTTTGTAAATACATGTTTAAATATAGATAACTAGCGGACCCGGCAGACGTCGTTCTGCCCGGTAAAGCAGTGCCATCTACCGGGTATCTAACCCGGTTTTCGGCACTTCTTCGCTTTCTAAATTTTCTTTTTTTTTAATTTTTCTCTGCGTAAGAACCATCCTAGTAGTTAAAGGAATATTTTAAAAAAAGAATTAGCAAAATCGGTCCAACCGTTCACGCGTGATGTCGTGACAACGGAAAACGGGTTTCATTTTTATATATATATAGAAGATTACACCTTTAGGTATATAAGTAGAACATGTTGTATCTGCAACTTGAACCGGAAACACTATACTATACTTGAAACCAGACATTCTTCAGGCCATTACTAATGAATATGTAAAGTCAGAAATTTGCATTATATTTTTATACGATTGTTGATTTGCAAGATTTTTGCAAAAATTTCGCGTCGCGCAATTCTAATAACTGTTATTACCAGACTGCACCACAAGGAGTCAATTCTCCGAGGGTATGTATGTATGTATATCTCTTTGGCACGCTTTAGAGCCTAAATGGCTTGTCGTACTTGAGCTACAGATGTATCATTAGATTCGTCTTAGTCGTAAGAGTAACACTGAGTAGAAGTTTTATAGTGTTTGTTTCAGGCTCGCATATACAAAAGTATTATTGAAATACGCAGCGTTATCAAGCCTACAATTGACTGGTTATTTCATAAACTTTTGCTAAGTGGCAATTTTCCATCGTTAATGGGTAGTGGTTCTGGCGACAGGTTGGTACAATGGTGTCATGGAGCACCTGGTTTTAAGTACCCTTCAACGGCCAAGTCACACAACATTATTAAGAAACCTTAGACTTAGCACAATTTGGTCTAGATTTCATTACTTTCTAGAGACAAACAAGCAGCTCCATCGATACTTGGCTAGTTTTTTACAGAATGTTTTCGGTGGGATTATGTTAGCACATATTGACGCAAGCGGATTTTTGATTTTTTAAGTAATTTTGCTTGTTCTAAACTCTATTTGACCTATTAAAAGATATGACAGATTCAAATTACTACTGGAGGTTATTTCAAAAGTTTGTTTATTCTTATAAAATAAATAGAAAATAATATTATTAATAATTTGGGATAGTTTATTCTTTTTTAAATAGATTTATTAAAATACAAAACGAATTCTGTTGCAAATGGGTCAAATAACGTCAAATTTAAGACATGATATACTATACCCTTTCCGGTTCACCTTTTATATGAAAATAGGTAATTATTTGTAAAAATGCTTGTAATCACACATACCTACACTGTGACATTTGTGACCTTGAAAGTAACAAACGCTGCCCATGAACCAGGAACTCTTCTCAAGGTTAACTTCAGACATGCGCGGTTAGCATCCCCGTGAATAATATTACAGCCTTGCTTCGGGGTTGAGTAAAGCCGAATTTTCATGTCGAGCGATTTTAATCGTTATTTGTGATTGGAAGAAGACACTATCAGTCGTGTTTCTACTTTGTGAATTTAATAAAAAAAATACTCAGTTAATAAAAAATCCTAGCGCGCAATATTTAAACTTTTTATCATTGAATTACTGTTTGATTCTTTCTAATTTTGTAACTCCAAAATTTTTCCAAAATTATACATCAATTAAGACAAAATACAAAAATGTAATATAATACTTATATTTAATCTTAAAACTATTAATAAGTATTTGAGTGTCGCAATGTGAAATAAAATAAAATTAAGTACCTATTACAAAAAATATATATATCCAAGCAAGTAACTATTTTTAAAACTATTACTAACAATAGAATTATGATAAGACAATAGTAAAGAAGTAGTCATGAGTGTTCGAGGGCCAGGGCCTCCGGGTCCTCCGGTAGAAGACATTTATGAGTAAGTATACACCTATCCTATCCTACTTCCTACTAATATTATACACGCCCAAGTTTGTAATAAATTTTAACAAACTTTTGCTAAATAATTATGTATGGATGTGTGGATGTGTGGATGTATGGATGTATAGATGTATGGATGTATGGATGTATGGATGTATGGATGTATGGATGTATGCATGTATGGATGTATGGATGTAGGAATGTATGCATGTATGGATGTATGGATGTATGGATGTATGGATGTATGGATGTATGGATGTATGGATGTATGGATGTATGGATGTATGGATGTATGGATGTATGGATGTATGGATGTATGGATGTATGGATGTATGGATGTATGGATGTATGGATGTATGGATGTATGGATGTATGGATGTTGACGGGCCGGTGGCGTGGTCGGTAATATACTTGCTTTTCACGCCGCAGGTCGTGGGTTCGATTCCCACCCGAGACAAATATTTGTTTAGATATGTCTGTTTGTCTTGAATTATTTTTAATAATTTAAATCTTACTAGGTGCCCCTTAGAACGCGTAGAAGTTTTAAATTGAAATTCATATCAAATACTCAGTTCTATAATATTTTTATGCTGTTACAAACTTCTATGTCAACGCAATTATAAGAAACATCAATTAGAGCCACATATGACGTGCCGGTGGCGTGGTCGGTAAGATACTTGCTTTTCACGCCGCAGGTCCTGGGTTCGATTCCCAGCCGAAACAAACATTTGTTTAGATATGTTTGTTTGTATTGTGTCTGGGTGTAATTATCTATATTTAAGTATATATTTACAAAAAAAAGTATTATATGTAGTATATTACCAGTTATCTGGTTTCCATAGTACAAGTTCTGCTTAGTTTGGGATCAGATGACCGTGTGTGTTAATGTCCCACTATATTATTATTATTATTATTATGGATGTATGGATGTATGGATGTATGGATGTATGGATGTATGGATGTGTGGATGTATGGATGTATAATATTCTAGAAAGTCTCTGTTTTCAATATCACCTTGTTATATAAAACTAATACACAATAACACCGTGATAAAATTGGGACAGTACCTATCTATCAATACTAATTAAGTATGTAGTACTGGTACTGGTAATTAAGTAAATCGATAGTAGGTAGTAGGTACTTGTTGTGTTCTGATCGGCCTTCGACGTGTCCTTGTACACAGCCTTGTCGGACCATAATAATAATAATATCATAAAGTCTAGTAAAAATCTTCCACTAGGTTCCTATTTGTGAAAAAGTGGCTTAATTTATAAACTGCGGTTGGTGCACAACTCCTCCAGCCAGAACTCAGTTTTAATTCTTTAATAAAATTTATTACACTCACGACGCCTATGGCTACAAAATGAAACCGATGGAAATCGGCACGTACCGACCCTTCGCCACTTCGCCACCTACGAACAAAAACTGAGCAAATCTAGAAGGAATTTGGTCTGGAATAGTTACAATAATAATTCATCATATCAGTAAAATGCTTCCAGTGTTTGGCATTTACGAAATAAAAAAAACTTAAGTAAACATAATGTTTGCGTAACTGCTACCATACAAATGTAAAAAAGTTTATTTGCGAGAAACAGTACTTAGAGGTTTTAAACGAAGTTTTAGATGTGTATAGAATTCACCGAAACATTGTTCCCTTGTTATTGTGGACCGATTTTATCATGTAACCATCTCATGAATTATCTTAACTAAACAGTTAAGCTATTGTTGAAGCATTTAAAAATTCAAAAGATCCGAATCTTTCAGGAAAATATGTTATCATTGCCCCACAAACCAGTTAACCTCTTCCTAGACTTGAACTTTTGATGACGTATTTGTTAAATTCTGTAGAAACCTAGAAAAATATAGTGCGGTCCAAGTATTACTTGCGTATTGTAAAAGGCTTGTATTGTAACTGGGAGAGGACGCCTTAGGTAGACATTCGCTGAACTCATCGGTGATGTTCTTCAAAAGGGTCAAGTGCGCAGCACAGATGTATTAACATTAATGAGGCTAAGGAAGTATTGGTCGGTGAGATACTTGCTTTTCACGCCGCAGGTCGTGGGTTCGATTCCCGCCTGAAACAAACATTAATGATGAACATTTGTGTTTGTGACGAGTCTGGGTGTAAATATCTATTATTAGTATTTATTTACAAAAGAAAAGTATTACATGTATAGTATATACCTGTTATCTGGTTTCCATAACACAAGCTCTGCTTAGCTTGGGACCATATGACAGTGTGTGTTAACGTACCAGAATATTTATTTATTATCATTTATATTCAGATCGTAGCAAGTGGCGCTCTATAATCTCTGCTTACCCCTATGGGAAAAAGGTGTAACTGTATGTACAACGAGACAGTCGCGATAGCGTTAATTGCTGACTCAATATAAATTTGTTAGGAGAACAACCTGACTAGGTCACAGGGAGCCACAAATTCATAAAAGACATATTATCATTCTGATTAAATTCGTGCGGGATCCAAGACAGTTTAGGTGTCACGAGACGTAGCCGGGTTTAATTCACGGCGCCGCGGTCGATCCTGGTGGTTAAGTCCCATAAAATAAAATAAAGGCCAGAAAGGTTTTCAGATGCTGATAAGTAACTTCTTTCTTCCATGATGGTGAGATGATATAATGAATATCATTCGTCAGCCTATTACGTGTTTTGTCAATCAGATATTTGTGTGTGCGACAACTCCTTGAAAAGGGGTAGCTCTCCTGGACGAGACAGCAGTTCTAAACTTCATTTTAAGTTAAAATAGGTTTCACGGCAAGCTCTGGGCACAGCTCGTCCCTTAACTATCTTAAGAGTAGTTCAGGCCTTAATCTCCATACGCTGGCTAAGTGTGGGATGAAGGATGTTACAAGTCCTTGAATGATTAGACATGCCGGTTTCCTCCTATAAAATAGGTTTGTACATCTAAAATTGTTATTGTTATGTATTCATATGTCGCATAACATAGTCTCATCCGTATTCAGCTGACCAATATAGAAATGGTCACTGACCGCGTCGAGTTGAGATCCAATATTGTTAGACCTGAATAAACTTTTAGAGAGGAACGGTTCTCACACAATCATACATACCCATTGTATGCTCCACCTAAATAGAGCGCTAGAACCATATCTAGCGCTCTATTTAGGTGGGGCAGGCGTAGGGAACAGAATGTTTGTCTCTAGCTTCTGAGATCGTGGGTTCAAGCGGACCAAAAGTTGACCTAGAAAGGTTTTTTTATTCTGCGATAGGCTGGCGCTTGACTACAACATGCCTTATGTTGCCTTACGTATACGTATGCATGATGTAGTCTGCGGAACGCGCCAGCCTAGTATACCGATTCACTCGTGATTACGAATGCAGTCCATTGCAGACTAAAAAAGGTATGGAGATAGTTTGAGATACAGGGAAGGACATAGAATAGTTTTTATCCGACTGCGCAAAAAAACGGTTAATGGTTTATCGGGATAACTCAGATTAGACATCTATCAGAGAATAATAAGGATAATAAGGAGATAATAAAATTAGGTTAGTACCTTCCTACCTACCTTACTTAAGTGCTTTGCTATACCTAACGATAATATTTTGGGACATTAACATACTCGGTCATTTGAACCCCAGCTAAGCAGAGCTGGTGTTTTGGAAACTAGATATCAAGTATGTTAAGTAACATACATAAACTACTTTAAACAATTCTTGTATATAAATAATCTGAATCTCGAAAACGGCTCCAATGTTTATCATGAAATCTAGCATGCGGGGGGTTTCGGGGGCGATAAATCGATCTAGCTAGGTTTCATTTTTAAAAAACGTCGTTTTATTGGTGTTTTGAGGCAATGCAATAATATCATTAGAGTACGAACGCTTTCGCCACAATCCATGTTTTTATAGATCAAGGATGATGTTTATTTTTTTGGTTTTTTTTTCTCTCTAGCACTAAATCAGATGATCCCGGTTCGAATCACAGATATTTTTTTTTCATATTTTAAGTTTAATTTAAAAAGGACTTTTTGTAAATAAAGTATTCTAAATAGGTTTAAAGAATTTATTCTCAAAAAGACACAAAATGCCACTTATATGAGAACTTAATCTAACTTAAATAAAAATATGTTTTCTTACAATGGTCATCTGGTCTTAGAATACTTACTGACAATTTAGTAAATATTTATTATGTGAGTAACGAGCGGTTGCTTAAAATATACTTTGATAACGTGGACTTAAATGATCTAAATGTACTGACACTTCTTAAATGTGAGGGTAGACTGTTATAAAGTAAAATTCCCTCAAAGGTTATATTCCTTTTTCCGAAGTTGGTTCTTCTTTTTGGCAGAACAAGTAGACTTCCTCGCCGAGTGCTACGTTTGCTAATGTCTGACTTTTTAACGAATGACAAGTTGGTATGTATATTTTTGTTAAGAATTTTTCTAATAAGGAGACAAGTATTGTAAAAACAGTTGTTTAATGTTCATAATTTTTGTCCGTTCGTAAACGTTGCAGGTCGGTGTTGAATACGGTAATTGAAATAATATTTTTACTATTTTATTTTGTTTACGCTGTAATTGTTGTAAGCTAGTTTTTGTGCTACTCCCCCAAATTTCGATCAAATATAATAAATGTGGCTTGACCAAGGAATTATAAATATTTTGCCTTAATTTGGGCGGAATACACTTACTTATTGATCTTAAGGGACTTATAAGTGATGAAATTTTATTTTGTATATAATCTATGTGATTTTTCCATGATAAGTGTTGATCTATTCTTAGGCCAAGATATTTTTCAGACGCTTTCTGTTCTAGCGGAATGTTATTTATGGTTAATGGTTTATGGATCGTTATCGGTTTATTTTTTGATCTGAATATAGTAAAACTCGTTTTTGCAATATTTATAGTTAGTAAGTTGTGTTGGAACCAATTTGATAAGGTGTTCAGATCTTCCTGTGCTAATGCAATGATATCTTGTACCGTTGGTCCAAAGTAAAAGAGACACGTATCATCAGCATATAATGTTAGATGTGCATGAAGTCCTAGGTCCTTTATGCCATTTATGTATATAGTAAATAATAGGGGGCCTAATATAGACCCTTGCGGGACTCCGTACGTTATAGGCAATGTATTACTTACGGTGTCGTCAATTTTAACAACCTGTAATCTGTTACTTAGGTATGATTTGAAATTTTTTAGTGCATTGCCCTTGATACCAATATTTTCTAATTTATGTAGCAGAAGTTGATGGCTTACGGTATCAAAGGCTTTTTTTAGATCGATAAATACCCCGAGCACAACATTTTTCCGGTCTATGTTTTCTTTAATTTTGCTTACAAGGTCAATAGTTGCCGTAGTAGTATTACTTTTAGCTCTAAATCCATACTGTCGATCTGAAATGAAGTTGATTGACTCTAAATAAGATACTAGTCTAATATGAATTATTTTTTCAAGTATTTTTGAAAGTACTGGGAGAACAGAAATTGGTCGATAGTTGCCTGGGTCAGTTGTAGTTCCTGATTTATGTATAGGTGTAACTTTTGCAATTTTAAGCGTGTTGGGAATAACCCCATGTAACAACAGTTTATTAAAACAGGTGGCTAGGTCGCTTGCTATTAAGCTTTGTAGGCATTTAATTGATTTAGTGTTCATTCCATCTATACCAGCGCTGGAATTTGGATCTAGTGATGTTATGATCTTATCAATTTCGTCTGAATTACATGGCTCTAATATTGATAGTTCTGGATAATTTGTAGTTAGTGGTATTGGTGATATTTGGTTAAGTATTTTATGGTATTTTTTTGGTATTAGATCTGCTAAAATAAGTCCTATGGTTGAAAAGTATTTATTGAAATTTTCACAAATTTCATTCATATCTGTTATTATTTTACCATCTATGATGAGTTTGGAAGGAGAACATTTTCGCTGTATCTTATTGTTTGCTAGGGTATTTACAAGATTCCACATCTTTTTGGGGTTATTTAGCGAGGTTTTAAATTGTTTGAAATAATACGAGTTTTTTGTAGTTTGAATAAGTCTAGCTGTAGCATCTCTTTTGGTTTCGAAAAGTGTTTTTAGTTCTTCATTTTTAGGGTCATTTTTATATAATGTCCACAGGTAATTTCTATCTTGTATACCAGTCAGGATATCTCCATTAATCCAATCTCCACGGGGCATATTAAGTATTTTAGTTTTCTGGACTTTGTTTTTTTGTATATAATGTATAATGTTGGTTTCAAGTAATGTGTAATCATTGTATTCGTATTTTATTTTGTCTATCTTCATTGAGTTGTATAATTCTGGGTAATCTATAGCTTCATAAGTTGTTCGTATTTTTTTTGGAGGTTGAAATTTGTCTATTTGTAAGTATATCTGTTTGTGGTCTGACAAAGATGAGTTAAGGATAGCCATTTTGAAGTTATTTGATCCAAGGTTAGTGTAGACATGATCTAGTATTGATTTCTTGGTGTCAGAGTCCCTTGTACAATGAGTTTTGTTGATTTTATTAAGAAATTTGTATCCTGCATCGTTTATTGTTTCTTTGTATCGGTTTAGTTTGTTGCCTTTTGTGAGTAGGTCGATATTAAAGTCCCCAAAAACGATAGATCTCATTCTTAGCCGTAATTGTTGATCTAGTGTGTCTAAAAAGTTATTAAAATTTGTGTTGCCTGGATTATATATCACGCCAATATCCAGTGAGAACTTCTGTATATGTATCCATAGATGGTTGTTACCATCAACATAGCTTGACTCGCTCATGTTATGATTTAAATTGTTGTGGACATAAGCCGATACACCTCCGCCAATATTATCGTTACGGTAGTTATAATAATGGGTATAGTTAGGTATCTGTAGTTCTAAGGCCTGAGTTTCTGTAGTAATCCACGTTTCGGTGATTAGAATTATGTGTATAGTAGTAGGTATAGCATGTAATATGCATTTAAGCTCTTCAAATTTACCTTCTTTTCGTATACTTCTTGCATTTAAGTAGAAAAATGATAAGTGTGATTTTACTGTGTTTATATCTTGATAGTTATTGAGGATTTGATAAATAAATAAATAAACCTATCAAAGCTCGGCCAATATGCTTATAATGTCATAGGCTTATTTAATAATACTTTATTCCACGAAACGGCACGGAAGTAAACTTCACAAACTTTGAGAAGGTATAGAGCGCAGACTTCCACCAGACACCGTGGCTTGCTTATAATAGATAGTCATACCTACCTAGACTCAAGACAAAAAGACCATGTTGATGCACACAAATGTGTGGGTGCAAATTGAACCCACGACCCATGGCGTGACGACTACGCCATCAGTCCGTCGACATATCTGTGACAAATTCAGCAAATGAGAAGAGTTACTAAATAAAAAAAATACAATAATAAGAGAAAAACGGGAACACAACTATAATCTAAATAGACAATTACCTAAACTTTTTTTTTGCAAATATAAAAGTTAAGTACTTAATAAAAATTAAAAAACACTAGTCTTTTTTCTCGCAAGAGTCGAAAATTTTATTTTATATATTTTAACTTGCGCATAAATAAAAATAGTTTTATGAGCACTATTAAAATTAACCTATTCGAAGGCTAACGCTAATCGCGCCTAGAAATAATATTTTCACGCAACTTGATTCGAGTATATTGATATCAGTATCGTAGACTACCACCGGAAGGCAGCCCCTGGTGATTACATTTAAATTCCTAGATTTGGACACATTTGTAAATATAATCAACACCGCGGCCGCGCCACCCCTCGCTGCTGTCACCGCGGGCCACGCCGCTCTCGCCTGCCCGAACAATGCATATGTGATTTTGTCAATTTATTTAACAATTTAAATTGATACCACGACGTGGCTCTCGTCTGCTTGCAAACTAAAAAAAAGACGAACAAAAAACCGTCTCTGGGAATGGCTACAGTCTCTAGTAACCCACTGTCAGGGCTTATGTAACGTTCATATTTCGATGATGCAGACGTGTTCTAGATTATTGTAGTAATTTTATTTGACACTTATAGTTATAAAATAATTCTTCCAATATATTATATTCAACTTAATATTATCAACTATTGAAACACGATTTGCTGGAATATGGTTTGCGCGGGATCGAATATCGCTTTTTCGTGGGAGTTTGCTGTAATGTTGCGGTGTTTGTAATTGAAAGCAAAATGTCCAGCCGAGGCCGAGGCCGCGGACGCGGTCGCGGTCGTCCTAAAAGGTTCCTACATGTAACATTAATGAAGTTCAGCTGCAGTTGCTCTTTACATTCAATATTTTTCACATATTACGTTTCCTTTGCAGATTTAAGGAGGACCCCGTTCTCCCTTACCCGAGTCAGCCCTCAGGTACGTTATCCTACTTCTTTTTTTAACTATTTTAACTTGGAGCTCTCCTTGATTGTAATGCTGAAAGATTTTCAGGTTTTTTTTGTGTAGGATATAATTATATTTTTAAATGAATAAAACATAGTCTTGTAATAAAATTGTACTTAGATATATTTTGAGCGTTATTCTTGGGTTTCTTGGGAAGAGAAAAACCTTTAAATTTTCTACTTTGCAAGTTTATATTTGTGGTTTATTCTTTTCTGATTCTAAGTCGAGGTAATAATAGACATTATGTAAAGTAAGCGGTACTTGTGTGTTTTTCTTAATGCATCTGCGCAAAATCAAGGCGGGCCAGTGGTCAGAAGTGTTTTAAAGTTTTTATTAGGTTCACGCAATTATACCATACTTATCTATTTAAGTTTTAGAATGCATTCCTCCGATTTTTTTATTTTGCAATTCTAACGGCGGAAAGCTAACCACGTTAATTTTTATTGTCTATTTTATTTGATACAGTACACACAAAGTTTGAAAAATTATTACGCATTAGTATATATTTTTTAACAAACAATTAGACAAATCAGTTTTTTTGACAAAAATAGGTACCCTCTGAAATGATCCACCGTGAACTAGGTTGACTACGGTATCAGAAAATAGCGCTCTTTAGCACACAGGAAAAATGAATTTATGTGTGATATTACAATTTTTAACAGGACTTTGTTTCCGAAGTTATTGACAGATCATTAAAAAGTGACTATTCGAAATGTAGATACTGTGGACTCTAGAATAAGACTGATAATATTTTTAAAAATCATCTTAATATATAAAAATTTCGTGTTTGTAACCAAACTCCTCCGAAACGGCTTAACCGATTTTTATGAAATTCTATATCTATATTTGGTAGGTCTGAAAATCGACCGAAATCTATTTATTAGACGCCTAAGTGATAAGGGTGGTACCAAGTTCTCTAGGGCAGTTAGTGTTCTATTCTTCACTTGTTTTGTCAGTTCGATACCCAGGTTTTATGTGAAAATTTATGCAGCTTCGTGTCTGATTATTAATGATAGGAATGTTTTACTTGTTTCTCCTTTAGAGTCTATTGATTTCGCTACCCTGCATAACTTATAATTTGGGTTGTTTGCTTATACAAAGTCCTTGTAATCACAGTGTTAATAAGGCAAATATTTTAACCTTGAAGCGACTTTCAATGCCATTCTTGAGTGCTTTGACTGGTTTAACCAATCCTGTATATCAATAACTTTGATGAGGCCCAAGGACGGGGATTATCACTAATTTGAAGGTTTTCAGAAATTAACGTAAAGTATAAACTATTGAAAGGAATTAGATCTAGTTTTTTTTACTCTTAAATAGGTTAGAGCTTGACTAAAACTTTACTGATGCTAAGTAATAATGTAGTCTTCTATGGGACGCGCCTGCCCAATAGACCGATTCAATCGTGATCACAAATGATTTTCGAGGAGAAGGCTCCATAACGTTAGAAGCTCTAAAGGAGCTATAATATCAACCCACCTTCACAAATGGTGTCACGCTTAGAAAAAACCAGTAGGTACCTAGCTTCTTTCTTTCATGGTCACCAGAAATCGCACCGGAACACAGCAAAGCCGTTTCGCGATGCGGCATTTTCTGGTGGGTGCTTACTGACCACGGCCGAAGCCTACCACCAGTTAATTACCAGTAAACATATTACCAGTTGGTTGTCAACTAACACTCTCGATACGACTGGAGCATAAATTCAAAGTCGCTCAGAGAGCTATGGAAATCGTTATGCACGGAGTCTCTCTGAAGGATCGAATATGCAACGAAGTGATCCGACAAAGAACTAATGTAATCGACATAGCCTACCGGATTAGTAAGCTGAAGTGGTAGTGGGCTTGTCGTATATGCCGCAGAACTGACAACCGCTGGGGTAAACGAGTTCTTGAGTGGAGACCACGAATTGGTAAAAGCAGCGTAGGTCGCCCACAGACTAGGTGGAGTGACGATCTCAGCAGGGCGGCCGGTAAGAACTGGATGAGAATGGCCGCGGATCATGCTCGGTGGCGAAGTGTGGTATATAATTTGCTGAAGTCACTGAAAATATTTATTAGTAAGCTCATCAAGCAGAAACAAATAAATTTTTATGATTATATCATTTTATATAATCACTAGCTGCCCCAGCGAACTTCGTACCGCGCAAAATTGTGAATCTAAACCATTCCCAGATCCCCTTGAACACACACAAAAAATTTCATCAAAATCGGTCCAGTCGTTTGAGAGAAGTTCAGTGACATACACACTCACAGAAGAATTATATATATAAAGATATTTTTACCTGGTCTGCATGGGTAGGTGGTAGGTGCTTTAAAGTTGAAATTGTTGTAATATTTGGTGACAAGGATAATATTAGGACAATAATAAAAGGATGTCAATAGGATAATATTTGGTATTTTAGGACACCACGGATCCATTTTAATGTTAAAGTCGAAAGGTGACCTGAAAAACTCTTATAAGGAAGCCTTACCCTAAAAATGTTTTTTTGTATATATTTTTTGCAATTCTATTAATAGTGACGTAAGTGTAAGGAAAACATTAAACATCAGGTAGTTGGTACACCTAAGTACGTCAACATCAATGACATAAAACTTTTTGCTTTACATGTTTGTTAGAAACACATGTTAGTTACTTAAGTATAAAAATCGCATAAGTTTCCTTAAAGATAGGTACTTATGTGGTAACAAGCATGGTGTGGTAAGTAGCATAACTAGGTACACACACATACTTTCGCATTCATAATATTAACAGGATTATTACAAGTAGGATGATCATATAACACTTTATCCGAAGGTTGCCTCAACTTTGCCAAGATTTCTTGTTGTCGATTTACAATCAGGTGATTCTTGGGTATGAAAACTCAAAATTCTACTTACCCCGTCAAATAAACATAAACATAAAAATATGCTATTATAATTTTTAATATCATAATTACGATAAAACAGCTTGGTATTTTCGAAATTATTATTGTATATAAAAAATACATTTTTTGAATGTAAGCTTTTTAAATGTTGCAAGATTAAAATTGATATTTTTTTTGTTTCAAAGGGCCTTTAGGGTATTGCCTCTTTAAGTGGCTCGATTAAAATTTTATCAAAATCGGTAACCGAGTTTTAAGTATTTGTTAAATAATTGAAGTCATTTAAAAAAAATCAATATGACGGACTGACCAATCGTCATCCCTTTTATTGTTACACGTCTATAATCACGAATATCCTTTGAAGATAGCTAACAACAATAAAAATCTTGGGTATTTTATAAATTACAGATGCTTTACATAACATCAAAAGTATCTATTAAGAATATAAGTAATTATGGAGTTTCAATTATTGATTGCATTTAATTAATGTAATGACGTTTAAGTAGCATAACTAGGTACATACAAAAGTTAATGATTGAAATATACAGGTGTACAGGTACCCATATAGAAGACATTAAATACTCGTATTAGTAAAAACATTCAAGGTCCCTTAAAATTAAATACTTACCTTAATTCAAGTGGCCATGAAAGTTCAATACCTATCTATGAAAGTATTATATTAGGTACTACACAAATTAATTGGTACTTAGGACATGTAACCAGGTAGTCTGATTTAAGGATATTGGCGCCTGAGAGCTTTGGAAAAGAAATGGACTTAGGAAAAGAAATTGGGCTATTTTTATGTAAACTCGCGTCTCAAAATAAATACAGCGTTTTTTCATTTCATTGCATCTTTGATTATAAAATGAAACTTTTGTTAGTTACTTAGCCTCAATTTAAAAAAAATCATTGTTAATTAGTAAAATATAACATGGCGTTTAAAAAAATTAAAAACGATTACAAAGATTATTCACCAACCAAGGCATAATTAAAAATATGTTTCGTTCTTGTGCTGTCTTTATTTTTGTAAGTAACAAGCACATAGGAAAGACTATCATGAGTCTTACAAATACAGCTTGATGAAAACACAAGTACATGAATCTCTCGATAGGTGGTAGGGACTTCTGCGTAGCGTCCCTTTTAACAACCACCTAATATTGCTACATCCTCAGCGGCGGCGGGAACACATTAAAGTTTCCCACCACTTAAGAGAAGGGCATAGTTTGTTTATCTTTCCTATTGGACTCATATTGGACCAACAGTTTTCCGCCCGCTGATTTACATTTCGTATCATGTCCAGTAGAAGGATAAAAAGTAGTCTATAGCCTTCCTCGATAGATGTGCTATCTAACAGTGCAGGAATTTTTCAAATCTTATTAGTAGCTCCTGAGATTAGTGCGTTCAAACAAACAAACTCTTCAGCCTTCTAATATTAGTATAGATTAAAAAGAGGTACCTACCTAATAATTAGCTATTACCCATACCTTTTATATATTAGACATCATTTTTCAGAAGGTACCAATTGGCAATTTTCTACAATAATAATCCTCTGTGACTTAATACTGTTTAAAGAGGCCAACTTCAATAAAACAAAGTATGTATTAGGTATATATATACTTTGAAATGTTGAATAACAACAGGTGGATTCACTCTATCAGCTTATGGCTGCTTAGTCGCAAGAAGTCATGTTTTATAAAATTATTTCGTAAATGTCACCTGCCTCGTTGGTAAGGCGTAATGATATCTCAAAAACATTACAAAAGTCACTAAAAGAAAGCAAATGTAATGTGGAGTTGTTAATAGGTAGAATTAATTGAAACATTAAGTAGGCAACATGGAATTGGTATGAAAATAGGTACGTGACTTTCCTCTTTATTCAACCTGGAAAATTTATCTTAAAATTATCTTAAAATTTATCTCTTTTTCCCAAATCTTAAGTTATTTTCTGGCGTAGTAGCAGCCTTCTAAACGCAATTCACAGTGGATCATTTCAAAGGATAATTTTGGCTAAAGAACTGTTGTCACACGAATAAAATTAAATATAGTGCATTTGAGACCCAGTCGTAAAGATCGTTTAAGATAAAAATGTAAGTGCTTTCAGAGAAATTAATATTTTATTAGTAAGTACAATATTTTTGGAGAAATAAATAAATAATATTCTGGGACATTAACACACACGGTGATCTGGTCCCAAACAAATAGAGCTTGTGTTATATGTACTAGCTTGTGGTGACAAACAGACATGTTCATCACACAAAAGTCTGTCTCCGGTGGGAATGGAGCCCATGACCAGCGGTAAATTATTAAATAACATAAAAGAAAGATTTCTTGACACGTGACGACAAAGACCGCGTGAATCAAAAACATCCTACGATTCTGAAGGATATTACCTATTTCAGCTACACCATCGCATATTTTTGTTATCTCTAACCATTTGCATCTCTAGGAGTTCCACATACGCGTGGACAAGCAAAATTTGAATTATTTTCTAGGTTTTTTGTTTTTAATTGATAGCTTCTTGCGTGGTTAGCCTATTCAATGTACTTACAATATTATAAACACGTCCGATTGTGTCGTTTTAATTAGCGTTACAGGATTGGCGTTTAATGAACACATGGCATTCTGCACAAGTTAAAATGAAACATTGACACGAGTTATATAATATTTTTTATCGTTGCAACTGACTAAAATGAACGCGCGATCGCGATGTAAATGTTGTTGACCCTAGTCAACAGACCGATCCCATTAATCAGGAAGGACTCTAGTCCTGAGCCGAGTTTCACCCTCAAGGCAGTTGCAATTGGTTGATAGTTGGCTTTAGAGCAATTGATGGGCTGGACCAAAAGAGTCCGGTGAACCTAAAGAACCAGATTAGGTCATCCGTAAAAAAACTGTTTAAAAATAAAGTTTTACCTGTAAAATATCCATGTAAGCACCCGTGTGAAGCACTACATAGAACTAACTATTAGAAATTCAAAAGTTTTGCAAGATTAACATCTTAATCTTGACATCAACTTAACAAAATATTATTTGAATTGACATACAGAACTGGTGCTGGTATTATGTTCCTTTGAGGTACCTTTAGTTTATAATGTGGATTCATTTTTTTCAATTTACGGAAATCGCATAAATGCAACCTAATTGCTAGTAAGGGGCTTACAGCCTGAGCGTACGTTGTGCTGAAATATAGAACACATTTCTTTGAAGTAAAATCTAATTGCTTTCCATAATAACCAATCAGCGTTCTAAGCAAACGAGAATATTGTAGGAAACCATGTATTTATTTAATTAATTTAAATCCCTGACCTCAATAATTAAGTCTAGAAGCAGCATTTTGAAGGACTGTGTAATTTAAAACACTATTGCGACACTAATTTGAAACGCCGGAGTTATACAAATAAACCTATAATGCGGCTGGTCCACCAATTTAAAGTCACTCAGCGTGTTATAGAGCGCGCAATGTTTGGCGTTTTTTGAAGGATAAAATTCGCAATGAGGTTATTCGAAAAAGAACTAAATTTAACAACATAGCGCAAAGGATTAGCAAGCTGTAGTGGTAGCGGGCTGGCCATATCTGTCGAAGAACAGATAATCACTGGGTAAGCGAGTGTCAAGTCTCGAGTGGCTAGGCGGAGTGACAATCTGCGAAATAAAGCCGGCAGTAGCTGGATGCCACAAGTCGAAGGCAGGGTAAAATGGCGCTTATTGGGAAAGGCCGATGTCTTACAGTGGACTGCTATAGATGTGATGACACAAGTAAACCATGACAAATATTTGTAGCAGTTTTGTTTTGACGTTTATAGAGAATACTAAATCTCAAACAAGTGAGATATATGTATAAAAGACTTAGAAAACTTAAAAGCTTAGAATTTCATTCTTTGCTGTCTTTTCAACAGCATCTTAACAGGCAAAGTATAATTAAAGAGATGCAAACACAGATCAAGGAGAACCTACAAAGAACCGATTGTAATAGAAAATGAGTAGGTGATCTCGTATCTGGCACGTCAAAAGGCTAGAAAAAGATAATATTAGAAGCAGCTCCACCAACATGAGATTATAATAACGAGCTGTCTACGAAATGTCTTGGATCATCAATAATTTAAACTCCGGGAATATGAGCAAATTCTTGGCCAACTGCACTGAAACTTATTTGAATGTTACATCTAGCAACAAAGGAATTTTAGGAATTTCTGGTATGATTAATTGATCTACCTGGGTTTTATTTTTATTTATCCGGGTTTTCCCGTGTTTTCAGGCGTATGAATTCCTCGGATTAAGGGTCGGTACATACATCTATAGCATGGTCAACACTAAATTGATTTTCGTAAAATCTGATTGTTTGATTTATGAAGTAAGCTTCGTTTCTAATTGGGCGTTCCACTTCTTTATAGAGGTATAAGTTATCAGTAAATGTTGATGCTACTATTAAGATTATATTTTCCTGACTTAGTATTCTCTGTGGATGAATAGCTAAATCTTCTTGATCAATATCTGGTGGGATATCTTTAACTATCCAATAAGTGTTGTGTATCATCTGTCGCGCATCTAATCGCATAGATAACGCAGTTAATCTTAAAACTTGAAAGAATCTGGTTCAAATATTGAAAGTGTATTTTCCTTAGATTCTTTATGTTCTTGTTTCCGAATTTATAAAGTCAGTAAACGCCCACCCATGAACTTGCCAAAATTATACCGCGTACATTTAGTACAAATTTTAAGTAGGCGCTTTACTTAAGTTCTTTCATTATTATAGCAAAGATAACTTTGATCATGTGATGTGAGCTCGGTTTAAATAATATCAATGCTATGAAATGACGTTTTCCAATTATATAATGTATGAAGCATGATCCTGAACACTAATCTATCAGCAATTGGAACTCGAAGTTTGTTTACTTATCATAGTTTCTTCCGAACAAATTGAAAAAAAAATGTTTAATACATATTCGGCAGATGTAGTACTATGCGTTTCAAATAAGAATAGGACTGGACTCGCGGTTAACTTCATACCCAAAACCAAGCAAAAGAAGAGTCAGCACAGAATAATAAACCACGGACCATAATATTATTTTAAAATATAAGGAAAAGTAATCTAAGTAGAAAACTTTACTAATGTTTGTAGTTACTGATACAGCTACCTACTTAGTAGTACTTAGGTTTTACGCACTAGGATGCCACACACTTGTAGAAAAATACAAACATACACGGATAAATAAATAAATACACTTTTTAACTTTAACACGGATTTTTTCGTCTGAAGTTAATAATTTTACAGATTATTTTCGTACCTACTACAAATATCAAATCGTACTCGAACCGAAATAAGCTCTACGTATTATTGATTTATTTTTCATCGAGCGTGATTAATAAATAGAATAAACTTTTTTGTCTACTGTTCTAAAAAATGTGAAATTGTTGCGCATTCCGATCCAAGATGGCGGACTTCCAGTCCAGTCAAGGGTTTTTATATACCTTTGCAAGGCTTTTAAGAGTGATTGGATTTAGGCCTAAATTCTCTTACCTATTTTAAGAGCTAATTTAGGACCCGTGCCCAGCTGTGGCCGTGGGACAAAAAAAGAGTTGTTGTTTACATTTCGCTGAGCATGTGGGTTCAAATTGTCTTATGTTGAGGAATTTAATCCTCAATTTATACGATTTAGTAGCGTTCAATTAAAAACTATTCAGGAACTGCTTGATAATTTACCTATCACTTTTCATAACTATTAGAAGGTAAAGTACGGGTAGGTATTGTCTGTTATTATCTGTTTTATCGAAGGGTAGTTAAAATATTTAAGTAAATAGGTAAATACACTTAGTAACTCTAAGTTAGTCACAATATTTAAACTTATATCAGTGTTAGCTGGACGTTGCCGTAGGAAGCAAACCTTTGCTTAGGTCGCTGAACTGACATTGCAGTTAGAAATTCACTATTTTGCTAATATCAACTTAGTGCCAGCCCATCAAAGCTCAAAATTATATGCTACGTTGACTTGAAAAAGTTAGCATCAAACCTAACACGTCTTCTTAGTTTAATTAGGTGAATAATGACTTATTCAATTGAATTAAGGCTCATTTTTGTTTACAAAATGATGTCTTAGGTTTTGCAAAGTAGACCCATTAGTCGATTGGCCGGCCTGTCTCATAAGATTTTCTGATAACTGGGATTATCTCCTGGAATGGTATGTAAAGACGAGTTTTCTACACTCCGGACATTATAAATTCTTTCCATGATATTTAAAAAAAAATCAAACGCAACAGTAATTTAGCGCTAAAAATCCGCTATTTTGTTAAACGCTTCTATAAAGTGTGCCCTGTTTGTTGATGGGTCAAAATGACCCCCATTCAGTTGCGACCTATTGATCCGATTTAGCATGTAAACATAAATCCGGCGACAATATAATTGAATTCAACATATTTTTAAATCCAAAATGGCCGCCACCATAAGATCACAAATTTTCTAGCAAACCTCAAAAAGCCTTGCCAAGAAATCATATAATAGTAATCCAAGAAGTCCGCTAATATAAAATAGCAGAATTTTGACTTAGATTTTTTTATTCTTAAAACACACATAGCTTTATTGGAATCAATCCAAGGAGGATTTATATCGTAATCCCTTCAGCATTTGGAAGATACGAGGTAGGTACCTAATAATGAAATTTACAAACATACTGAAAAACATAACTCTTCCCTGAAAAAAGTTTGTATTGCAAAATCTTTGGTAGGTATTAAAACTATTTTTCCTCGACCTGGTATTGAAAATTGTATAACAAAGCGTTAGCTCTATTTAAATAAAAAGTAAATAGGTATTTAAATACATGTTAGCTAGGTACTGAAAAGGGATGTAATGAGCACCAAGTGCTTGACTTCGTTAAAATGTCTAGGATATAGGAGAATATAATATATTGTTAACCTATTCTTAACAGCTGCGTCTTGACATTTGACTTTGTTGAAATGAAATGAAAATATGCTTTATTTTTTTTGAGACGCGAGTCTATTTAAAAATAGTCCAATTTATTTTCCTACCGTGCAGTGAATGACTGGCAACTACTGAGAAACACTGCCAAAAAACTCAGTAGGCTTTTTTTCTTTTTTAAATGATATATCTATTACATTTTGTTTGTTTATTGTGTTGAATTAGAGCGACTTAATTCCAAGCGTTTTTATCCGTTACATAGTCTGAAATTTTATAATACGCTTTCTTACATAACGTAGATTTTATAGTTATTTTAAATTTGTTAATAGTCATTTTCCTAATACAATATAGATTACCTATATCGGGATTGAAAAGGTTTGCAAAACACTGAAGCGTGCCCTACAAGTTTATTTATTAGGCTAGAACCCATTGTGTAACAATTTAAAGAACCATCAGTTATTGCAATTATCTGTTTAAATTAATGCTCTTCTTCTTCTTCTTTTAATTATGGCCTCTGCAGAAATTATTCTGCAATTTTGCCAGTGTCAAGTTTAAATGAATGCTCATTAAAGCTAAACTGGGTTTATAATTCTTGACATATATACTAGTAAGAAAGAGACAAAGTCCATTTTAACTAAATAGTCTTATACGATTTTTATGAATTAAACCGTAAGTATTTACTTAGTACTTACCTAATAGAAAACACGGTAAAACTTAATAACTAAAGATTTTCTTTAAATGTCACTGTTTCATAGTTTGCCCTTTTGTAGGATATCGACCACTTCCATAATCCCACCACAGCTTCTCCAGTAGGTAAACCAAGATGGATCTACAGAAGTACGCGTGAAGATGAATTTGCCCCTTATTGACTTTCATAATTGCCCAACAACAACCATTTAATGCCATGTTATAAATTCCAGTTATTGTCACGTTTATAGACTTTTCCAAGATCTGTTGTAAAATAGCTACCACGACATATGAAATTTGTAGTTATATCTTTTGAATTAATTTAAAACAATTTGGAATAGTAGTTCCATCCCTCGTTTGGGGCTGGCGGCTGAGTCTCCTTAGTCCATAGGTGTACACCTTTAATGAATCCCCACACGTGGTCCCCGGGTGGTGCAAATCAGTTGACAAAAACGGCTTCAGCCGTGGTTAGTCACCACCCACCAGACAAAACCACATCGCCAAGCGGCCTTGCCGTGTTCCAGTACGATGTCTGGTGACACCATGCAGAGAAGGTGGGTCGGAATTGTTGCTCCTTTAAGGTTTCTAACCATATGGACGCTCATTCCACTGCCACCGTCTCACCGAAAATCATTCGTAATCACGAGTGAATCGGTATACTGAGCTGGCTGTTCCATCATTGCTTAACATCAGGCAAGTTGTGATCAAGCGCCAGCCTATCTCAAAAAAAGAAGTATTGTCTTAAAATATTATTATATAATATATTGGAACTAACAAATGATTCAAAATGACATCAAAAAGAACATCAGCTGCGTCCATAAAAAACAGAAACGTGGAACCATCGGCTTTTCGAGAACGTTAGGTAGGTACCTTATAATAATAATAATAATAATAATAATAATTGTTTATTAGGTTAAAAAGGTACAGCATGAGATTAAAACTAACTATAAAATAAAAACAGAGTTATGTGTATACCTGAACTAGGGTGAAACCCTGTGTCTCAGGCTAATAGTGCTTAAAATGTGTATAGTACCTACATATTACAAAAATTAACAATATTATAAAAGTTATCATATAATTAGGTTTATATAATCTAATATATATATTTACTTATTTTACCAACTCTTATTTACTAACTAATAACATTTCTTCTGTAGAAGTATATGTTTGTTCTATAAGGTATTTAAATAATAATTCCTTACATCTAAATTGATTTAAACTGTAAATACTTATTTCTTTGTTAATTCTATTATATAAAAATGGGCCTAAAAATGAGAAAAATCGCTTTATGAAAGCATGTCGGGGAGGTGCGTTTGTAGTACAGACTATATCTTTCCGTCTCTTGTTAGTAGTGTCGACATTGTAAGCTTGCATACTGTGCTGTTTTAGTATTATGTGCAAAATGAACAGTTGTCGAACAGTCAGCACGTTGCAGGACCTATAAAGAAGTTGTGTGGGGAAGAAAAAGGGATGGAAGTTAGCTACTTTTAATAGAGCTCTTTGAGCTCGTTCTAGGGGAAGCATAATTGTTTTTAGTGCTCCTCCCCATGATGTAATACAATACTGAATTACAGATTGGCATAAGGCCATATAAACTTGTCGAATTATTTTGAAATTTGCAACACACCGAAGTTTCTTAAATATGAATATCATTCTGCGTAGTCGGGTAATTAAATTTTCTATATGTTGTCTGAAAGAGAGTAAATCGTCAATTATTATTCCTAGGTATTTTAATGTGCCTGTCCGAGAGATGGTAGGACAACTACACGTACTGACACTGGGATTGCGACATAGATGCGCGTATAATTCGTGGTTAGTGGCAATTTGCTGTGGCGTGCGTAAAGCAAAGTGAATAAATTTAGTCTTGTCAGCATTAAGTGTTAGTAAATTGCGTTGAAGCCAATTAGTCACCATATCAAAACCTGACTGTGCACAATGGTATAGTTCGCTGTTTGTTTTCGCTGAAAAAATAAGCGCCGTGTCGTCAGCGTATGATATAATTTTTCCGTTTTCTAGATTTAAGCTGAAGAGGTCATTTATGTAGATTAGAAACAAAATAGGTCCTAAAATGCTTCCTTGGGGCACGCCAAATTTTGGGATTTCCTGATCTTCGCTGGTGATGTTATCGATCCTAACACATTGACACCGGTGGTCTAGGTAGTCTGCAAAGAGTTTTAGTTGAGTACCTCTTATTCCTAGAGCCTCCAATTTGGTCAAAAGTGTGGAAACGGAAACGGTATCAAATGCCTTTGCTAAATCAAGGAATATCCCTAGGGTCTGGTGGCCCTTATCGAGTTCTTGGCTAATATAGTCGGTTAGGTCATGTACTGCATCGGCTGTGGATATCTTGGCTCTAAAACCAAACTGCATAGGTGAGAGGAGGTTATTATTTTCAAGGTATTTTGTAAGTCTGTTATAAATAATTCTTTCTAAAATTTTTGAAATTGAAGGGAGTAATGATATCGGTCTATAATTAGTCAAAAGATTTTTGTTTCCTGATTTGTAGATTGGTATAACTACTGCCTTTTTTAGACAGTTTGGGAAAATCCCTTTTGTGAGACAAAGTTGAAATATGTGCTTTAGAGGTGGAATAAATATGTCCCTAAATTGTTTAAGTATCTTATTACTTATACTATCCCAGCCGACCGCACAGTCATCTTTTAGTCCTGTAATTATGCGTCCGATTTCTTGTTCATCAGTGTCTAGCAATGCAAAAGATTTACTACTAATTTGGGGCGGAAGTCTGTTTATTCCAGAACATTGAAATTGAATTTTTTCAGCCAGGTTTTTTCCTACGTTTACAAAAAAGTTGTTAATGTTGTTAGTAGCCAAACTGGGTGTAGAGTCAATGAGCAGTAGGCCCGAATTTGAGTCGCGCTGTTTTGAGGAATAGGTCATTGATTTTATTTGTTTCCAAAGGTACTTACTGTTATTGCCTGCCCTGGTTAATTCATTCCGTTCGTAAGAGATTTTTAATTTCCTTAAGAGACTGTTACAGAAGTTTCTGTATCTCTTGTAGGTCTGTAAAAATGTTGCATTTTCAGGAAAGCGCTTGGTTTGCTGATGCAATTTATCTCGATTCCTAATACACCGAATGAGTCCAGGAGTAATCCAGGGTTTAATATTATATGTTTTTTTATTTATTGGGGTAATAACGGTGTTATGCAATATTGCCTGTTGGACATTTTTTATTAAATACGACATTGACATATTAGCATCATCGGTTTTATAAATTGGACTAAGATCGATATTGCGTAAGTCATACTCGAGTTTGTTTATGTTTAGTTTAGACTTTGTGTGTGGACGATTTTGCTTTGGCAGCGTTATACTTAGGGTTAGTAGGACAGCGTGATGGTCAGTAATAGTGGAATTAGTAACAAGTGTAATGTGGGGCTGGTTCGATTTAATTATCATGTGATCTAGACAGGATCCGCTTTGGTGGGTTGGTAAATGATGAGATGGCAAGAGCCCATGGTATGAGCAAATATTGAGGTAATCTTGTGTATTAGCTGTACACAGTTCAGATTTGATGTTAATATTTATGTCACCTGTTAGTAAAATATTAGTAGGTTTCTGAAGGATGGGGATCTATACACTGCAAGGATTGCAATTGTTGTACCAATTTTTATTGTCAGACAATTGCAGCCCTGCACTGACGGTTCCTCGACTGTGACATTCAAAGTCTCCTTAGTATATACCACTACCCCATCATTTTGGTTACTATTTATTTTGCTGTACTGTAATCTATATCCTGGTATTAATGGAATATTGTCGAGTCGATTTAATAACCAGCATTCGGTTAAAACTATCACGTCGCAAGTATAATTAAGTCTACTTAGAAAAACGTTAAAACTGTCTATGTTTTTATGAATGCTACGTATATTTTGGGTTAATACGGTTAGTGACTTATGATAGCCAGAGAGATATTGTCTGCAGTCTTCAACCTCACACGATTTTGACTCTGTTTGGAAAGTATGGTCGATGTCTGCTAACAAATTAATATCCATATTATGAAGAAAAACTAAAAAACTACCTATTTATAAAATTAAAATATAAAAACAAAAATTAAAAATAAAGTGCTAGGATGAATTTAATATGCGGCGCCCTAGGCGCCCTCATAGTCAATAGAGTTAATGTACCTATATTCGGCAGCTTTCTTGGCTGGACAGTCCGCGTCTCCCGTCTGGTGATTACTTGGCTTTTTGAAACGCAGACAAGTCGCGCATTTCGCTGCTTCGGCTTTTTTTGTGCACTCTTGAGTCTGATGGCCTTCTACGCCACAGTGTCCGCACATAGGGGCGGCAGCTCTGCAAGTTTTAGCTGCGTGGCCGTACTGCTGACACTTAAAGCATCTTGTCACTAGTGTAAAGTCCTTCACACGACACGAAGTCCAATTGATAAATATACGGTCTTGTGTGATAAGAGCTTTTCGGATAAGGGCAGGAACTTCGATTATGTAGTTGCAGTGTTCGTCGCCTTTCTTGCCAGATTTGTGGCTTAGTCTTAATGAGGTCAAGAATGCATCACGCGTCAAGGAAGGTAACTTGTCACATATGTTCTGTTCGTAAATGCATTTTAGGACCTCAATTTCAGACATTGCAGTTGGCACCCCCAAAACAACAATGCGGGGTTTTCGTTTTTTGTGGCTCATCAACTTTTAGTCCTGCGGTAGTGCATTGAACTGTTTGTTTCAGTTTTTCAAGGTCATCTTTCGTTTCAGTGCTGATGATGACGCCTCCGTTTTTAGTTTTCCGTACGCCACGAACCTTCAGCTTCAGTTCTTCAGGACAAATAATTTTTTGGACTATGCTTTTTGTTTCGTCACTACTCTTTGTGCTATCACTTGGATAAATGGCCACAGAGCTCAGGTTATTTGGTCGAATAAAGTTGTTGGATCCCTTCTTAACCATTTCAGCAAAGGATGTGCTAGAAGGCGCTGGCGTAGGTCGTATGCAGGTTTCGCGTAAAGTTTGTTTAAAGTCCGTGAGAGCTACAGCTATGAAACACGTGACGCAATAAAAAAGTACTCTATGCCTATAAATTATTTATTTATTTAGTTATTCGACGCGACGAGTCTAAATATTTAAAGTAGCTCAATTTAAAATGGGTGAATATAAAATTATGGACATCTGTGACAGGGGATGAATCTTTACAAGTCTAAAGATGGTATTATGCCTATTTAACTTACCAAGTGACTTCCCGTTCCAATGAATTTCAAAATCATCATCATGAATTCAAGTGCTGTGATTTTCGTTACGCTCTTTTAGTTACTTATTCATTTTAAAATAGGCTTTAGCTTGACCACAATTTGTTTTATGCTAGGCTACGAAATTGTACTCATGTTCCGATTCAGGCGTACCTTATAGACCGCCATAGCTCTGGAAATAAATGATAGATCAATGATGACAGCGAATTTCATAATAAGGCTGTTCTCACAGTAAAAGTGGGAGGAAGACACTTTGTGTGCACTTAAAAAATATACTATCCAAGTAATATACATTCCTTTTTATCCAAAGATAGACAGGGGAAGAGGAATATGATTGTTTAATTTCAATCAACATTCTCTGAGATGTTTCTGATTAAAGCCTGACAGTCTAGCAACCCTGCGGCGATGATAGAAGCAATTTACCCATACCAAAGGTTTCTCTCTGGTCTGTCTCTGCTTTTCTGTACTTCTACTTTGCCTTCCAAGAAATACGAAACTTTAAGCTCATATGTTCTCTTGGCGTAAGCAAAACTTAAGGCAACTTAAACAAAATTGCCGTTTGTGTGGGTCAAATAATGCTAGCTGAAATAGAACAACCACCTCAAGTTTGGTTCTGCTTATATTCGGCATACTTTCGCATCTTTGACCTGAAAATCATGGAACTGTAGCGTCGTGCCCAGTCTGATGTGATTACAGTAACTCTTAACTAAACCAGATAGATCCACCGATTTTGGACTCATTTGTTCTTTAATGAGAAAACTTATACTCTTCGTTTACTAGTAAGAAACATTGATATTATGCGTGTTTGTTGTGTATTTCTACGTTTCGAAATTACATTTATTTAAAAGTTGCCAAGTCGCACTTAGACAAGTTAAGTATCATGAAGTATGTCAGCCCAAGTCACGTTCAATATCTAACTTGTATGTAAATCAGTTAAGCTTCTGATGTGTGATGAAACTTCGTGTCAATGACTCAATTTAGATTCCCCGTTTAATAAATCTAGTGTAATGAGGGAATTCAAAGGTTTATAACTAGTCCCATGAGCGTTGAGCATTTTTCAATAGTTGAATTACATTTACAAATCCAATGTTTAATAGCACATAGCTATATACGCTGTTTTCATTTAATTTTTCATTATGAAGTCGGGATTTGTGTTGCAAATTCTGTACTTTGTAAGTCAAGGTTAACAACGTGTCTACAAATTCTTAAGACGAAAGTCTTCAATCAGAGCATCCTACCTGTTACCACATAGGTACTTACGGACCCGAAACGGACACTCATTATAGGTCTGGTATATAAATTCAAAGTCACTCAACGAGATATTGATCTGGCAGAGAACCAGAGTAATCGACACAGTACACCGAATTACTAAACTAAAGTGGCTGTGGGTCGATCAGATGCCACAGAACTGACAGCCGTTGGGGTATACGAGTTCTTGCGTGGACACACTGACTGTCAAACGTAGCGTAGGACACCCTCAGACTAGATGGAGTGAAGATCTTTTCAAGGCGGCTGGCAAGAGCTGGTTGAGAGTAGTCGCGGATCGTGTTCAATGGCATGCTGTGCCAGAGGCCTATGACTGGAACTAGAACTAGAACTGGCTGATGATGATGATGGACGTCAAAGTAGGTACAGTGGAATCGATTGATAATTAATATTAATGCTACGTTGGGAACAATACCAGAAGGCAAATTTATCTTCAAATTACGTATTCACCCCGAAACTAAATTACCAAATCAATGAAAATTTATACGATATGTCATCTTTAATTTAAGAGCTTGTCAACTGTGTATGTATGAGTAACACTATCATATCATATTAATGGTTATTTTATTCAGTTCATAGCATATAATACATATTCTATTTTCGACGATTTAAGAGTAAAATGTTTCTTAGGGTGCGATAACAGACTAGAAGACGTTGTTTTTTACGACTAATAAGTTCGTATGTACTAAAGCTCCAGCGGAGCGTTACAAAACATTCGTAATACCATATTACTGACAAAAAAGTTACCATTTCGAATTCAAAAAACTCTCACTGCTCCGCTTAGCGGTGAGGTGCGCGGGCGCCGACGATAATGCAGTCAGTGAGTGGTTTAGTCAAGCTCGGGAAAGCTCAGTGTACGGATGGTATTCAGGGCCGCCGCCGGCCGCCATCATTACCAGTACTCGGACACGACATGTTCGGAATATGGACGTGTGGAGCGGCCGACCGCCCGTCAGCGCGCGCGCTTCGCCGCCCCTAACTGTAGACGTCGATACCTTTGTATTCACCTTCTACGATAAGGACCAGCCAGCGCAAAAACAAGGTGTGTTGGTAAAGCTGTGTGCTCTGCAATCTGAACTGATTGTACATTTAATACAATTGGCATCCCCCATTGGCATACTTATCTGCTATCAGTAAGCGAAACATATCAACTGTAACTGTAACTCAAAACTTGCATCACAATTCACAATGCCTAAGTAGTAACGCTCTTTAGTCGTATCAGCAGTGTGAAGCGAGCTTACGCTTAGCTAGTTTAACATATTACCTATTGTAAATTGTAATGAATGTAGATAGCGAATTTAAATATGAACACCAGCATAAGTTTGTAGTTTTGTATGATATGATGATGGATGCTGGGCTATTATTCTTATTTATTGCTAAAAAGGGTATTTAATTCAAACAAATGGACACTGAATAGGTAACTAGTCAATAATATCAAACGATTTATAGAGTATTTTGTAGTTATTAGGGCTGTTATATATACAGGAAATCTTACAAATTTCACTGGGTTTCGTAGTAATGTAGTAAATGAAGCATAATAATAATGTCTCCGTTGCGAATTCGATAACCGCAAATGGAATATTTCACTTGTCACTAAGAATACTCGAGATGTTATCTATTATTATTTTGACATACTTACTTATATAAATATAAATTGAACATAGAGTTACATAGAGCGATTAACTAATCGGACTGTCGACATTTTTACGTTTGAACATATTAGGTATTTATCTGTGGTTTGCACTGTTGCATTTAATCTGATGGAGTTTGGTACAGAGATTTACGAAATATTTATGACGACAACGAAATAAATATATGCGACAGAAGATAATGTTATGTAGAATCAGTTTTTGAAATTATCTCAGTTTTGTCAAATGCTAGTATGTAAATAAAAAGTTCATTTCACCCTTTTTAGTGTCCCACTGTTGGGGGCGGGTCTTCTCTCCACTATCTTACAAGTTGATAGAGTTTAGGCCTTTATCCACGCACGCTGGCCAAGTGCGGATTGGTGAATGTCCTAATAATATGTCCTTGAATGATTAGTTATTAGACATGCCGGTTTCCTCACGATGTATTCCTTCTCCGATTAGGCCGAGGCAATGAAACAATTCAACTAAAGATCTGTGGATACGACTGGGGATCTTATATTATAAATGCGACGCCGATACCGCTGCACCAACGCTGCTCGTATAAATACATTTATATTAAACAATAAAAAATACCTAATGTTAAGTTGGGTTAACTTAAAAAAACAAATAAATGAATGTAGTAGATAAAATTTCTCAAAACAAAGAATCACCGCCACAAAATGGTTTTCTAAACGTTTCTCGAGTGAAAATTAACTTATGCCAACGTCTGATACCGTTAGGTATTTATGACCTCACATTACCTAGACCTAAATAGCAAATTTTGTAGCTATTCTCTATACATTGCTTCTTACACACCGATAGAATTATTAAATATCCGGCTTTGGCAAGCGTTGCTAAGAAAATATGCGTAATAATAGGTATGAGTAATGTTTATAGATGAAAACGTTACATTTTATGTAAGTACCCATTAAGATAAGTAATGGCTATTAATGATACAATGACACAGAAGGTTGATATACATAAACGAGATTTTTATTAGTTATTATAAAAAATATATTAGATAACAATTTCAACAGTTCAGTAGCTGTAAAAAGGTTAGATTCAAAATGTCCCAAGTTCAGACTGTTAAAAAAATTATCATCACAATAAACTTCTGTCATCAATACAATGGTATATTCATAATATAATTCGCTTGTCTTTGTCTGTCATCTTGAAATTTATACTAGTAAGAAAGAGACAAAATCCATTTTAACTAAAGAGTCTTATAACTTTTTTGTGAATAAGACCGTTAGTATTCTGGACCAACGGACTCTGTTTAATTTAAAAAAAAAATATTAAGTTACGAATGTGATACCTAAAAAAAATATTACCTACCGACCCTTAAATTTTTTACTGTCATTTGTTTCTAAGTCGGCGATTGACAGTCATGTCATGTTTGTGATGGCATCGATTTAATTTGATTGGTCAAGAAACTTGAGAAACGCCGCGTGTTCAATCCGCGCCAATCCTGTCGCGCGAAACAAAAGCACACGATACGAGTCGTGTCCAAAGACACGGTTGAATCTGTTTTTAATATTTTTCATACGTAAGTACTGCTGCTGCTGTAAGAGTGTTTATAGTGATTTTAATCCCGTTAAATGTAACCCCTAGTTTCCACTGGTGAAATATTCACAAGAAAATATGTTGCAAGCACTATCTATCTCTACCGTTTAGAGATGAGTAGAAAGAGATAAGACTATGCTTGTATTATGTTTTGTTGTGCAGTGCAAACGCCCAGTAAGGGATGCAATTATACATGCGTAACCGCATCCTATTCTTTCAAAGCAATCCTAACCGATATAAATACTCATAATACAGCACCAGTTAAGTCATTTCTTAGTCCGTTATCACGTTTTAATCACGAGATGATCGCGACCTTAACCTATGATAAGTGCAAAAGTACTGTAGGACATTGACCTGCGTTATGCAACCGAGACAGATAAATAACGTCGTACGCACCACTTAACTACCGCCTTTATATAATGTCTATTAACTTTTATTAAATTGTAAACATAGTTATACACTTAAATTCACTTATTTTTACTTAGATGCCTTTAGATTAGTTAGGTACACCAGCAAAATAATAGGCAGTTGATTTTAGTATTTTTTAAATTTCCCCTAAAAGACAATTTTTTAAAAGCACGTTGATACATACTTTTAAAACCTTTTCTGATCTTTCAAGAGCGAGACCAGAAAAGTTTCTAGGTAAATTTGAATTCATTTTTTGTATTCATTAGAGCGCGTTCCCACTATGTGGTGTTGTGGCACTTGTGGCATATATATTTAAATGGCGATGTTCACCTCATTAACGACATCATCCTTACAGTAAATACTGTAAGTAGCGATGACTGTAGAGTTGTAGATTGCTACAGATGCGAAACAATAAATAGTCGTCGCGATTCAACGGGAACAGCTAATTACGATAGTCGCTAAACGATAAATGTAGCTAAATTCGGACGGCATACGTCGTTATAGTGGAAACAGCTTAAAACGATAATAATAATAATAATAATAACGTTTATTTTCCACCACTACATACATAATCTTAAAAATAAATAACATAAGCTTAAAACGATAGTCGTCCGACGATCAATTAACGGTTACGACATAGTGGGAATGCACTACAATAATTTAGTAGGAATCTTATCTTATCTTATATCTTTAAATGAGCCGTTCTTGTATATATATATATATATCTCTCTCGGAATCGGCTCCAACGATTTTCATAAAATTTAGGTTATGCGGGTTTCGGAGGCGATAAATCGATCTAGCTAGGAATCATTTTTAGAAAACATCATACTTAGTTATTAATTCGCAATTAATATTATATTAACATATTAATATTCTCTTCTTTTTTATTTCCATTTTTAACCTCCCAATGATTCCAGGGGTCGGGTCAGTATGATCCCAAGCATCATTTTTAACATCAGATTTTTCTCTTTTTCAATGTATATATATGTACTTTGTTTTATTCATCCGCTACTTGATATTTCGTTACCTTCTACCAATAAAATTTGTCTTCCAACAGATTTTTACACACGGGGTGATGGTGAGTATTCTACATTCATATACTTACTCGTATTATTTATAATTGTTCGTGCAGTCAGCAAGTGTTAAATAATTTAATAATCATCTGGCTTCGGTTATTTTAGTAGCAGTCTGAAATCTTGTTTTAAACATGCTAGTTGGCGTGGTTAGGTTATACACAAAAAGGAAAAAGAAATACTAATTTTTTAATTTTTACCGTAGTAAAAATCGTCAGCATTTTATGCAACCAAGTTCCCTTCATAGTACCTGACTAAATACTGTCGTACTACATTAAAAGTCTCTGTATAACTTTAACAGCCGTTGTCCAATTTATTTTACAAAACTCTCGTAATTTCGTAACATAATTTAGAAATCATTTCTTTATGAACGATTCTGTTAAATTAAAATCATCAATCTTTTGCTTTTTGACATATTATTTGAAGTATCATTATATCAGTAACTGATTAACCAAGTTTCACTCGGTTTTTTATGGAAACTTTATTAAAGGGCTCTCAGTAATACCTTTTTTACATGAAATCCCAAGTCTCTTCATAGCGCCGCTGTTAACCTATAGCTTACCTATAGCTTACTGTAGCATTGGCAGGATTGCAAAAAAAACTTTATTATAATTTTGTGTATTACCCTGGACAGATATTTATGCATGACCACGAATGTTTATCTATCAAGACTACCAAAGCATGTTGCCAGAAGACAATTTTAAACCTTGACGAAAAAAGGGGTGTTGTTTTGACGTTGTTTCTCTGTGTATTTGTCCATAAATTAGGAGAACGGTAGCGCTTAAACGAATAGGCCGATTTATAAATGATTTTTGTAGTTTCAAAGTTTAAGTGATTGAGATGTGACAGATGATAATGCCCTACACACGTACACAGATACATACGTTATTCTTATAACACCCCTTTTTGTCTTCAGAGGTTAAAAACAAGATGTATGTATGTTCGAACGTCAGTTCGTATGTTCGGTTCGCGTATAGTATTAAATTATCTGTGGTTCGCGTATAAGATGTTGTTTTTGAATTTGGAGTTCAGTGCCAACAGGCTTACTCTTGATTTTCGATACTATTTAAAATTCAAGTTGGGTTCGAGAACTTACCTATTGATTTTTATTCTTAAACGTTCTAATGCACGAAAAACATTTATGGGTTAATTTTAAAGAGGTTAACATTAGAAGGCCATAATTGTTACAGGATTCAATCAATGTTTTAATTTTATAGAATTACGGTCTTATTCATAATAATCTTATAAAACTCTTTAGTTAAAATGGAGTTTGTCTCTTTCTTACTAGTATAAATGTCAAGATGACAGACAAAGTAAAACGAATTATACACCTATTTTAACTATAGTGAGCTTATAAGACGTTTATGAACACGGGGGTTAGTGTTACAATTAAATTCGTGTTATGGTAAGATTGGGACCGAGAGTAAGTCAATAGGTTTTATTTAAGTTAATTAGATAATACCTCTGGGAAGAGGGTAGAGTTATGAGCTATATGTGTTTTAACCTAAGCAAAGAATTTTGGCGTAAATGTGTAATTGTATGAGATTTCAGCATCACCACTCAGAGGAATACCAACCCACAATGAGAACCACTTGGACTTGTACTAATATTTCAAAATCAAAATCAGACAGATCGGTCATGCATGACATTCTCGAGTTTTAACGAGACAAACAAACAACAATTTATTTTTAAGATTTACTCGTAGTTAAGATTGCCAAATCATCCTGGAGTCGCACCTGGGTCATATCGGTTGGTAAACTCATGGCATGGGGCATGTGGGCTCATCAATTTCTGCAAATGGTGTAATATAATAAAATTATAAGAGTACAAACGTTCAGGGCCCCAATTCTCGGGGTTAAGACATTTATCTCTAATATACATTTGTCAAACAAACATGGCTGTTTCTGTTGTTATTCAATGACATCCTGACTAATGTCTATTAAAGAAAAATGTCTAGAGCGTAAGAATGGGGGCCCAGCCCGCGCGAATATTTGCCTACATATTATTACTGTAACGTCCAGCACCGCGCGCGCCCTATCATCCATGATACCTTTAGTATCCATGGAAGTTAGAGTAGATAGAGAAGATATTTAAAATAGACCGTCAAAGAACCCTTCCACATCGATGCCGATCGGTAGTGTAGGTACTTATGAGGCTAACAACGCTGCCAAATTGAATGGTAACGCCTAAATAATAAAAAAACACAGGTTAAACAAAAATATATTATAATCCTTTGCGTTTGTAATGCTTAACACGGTTTTGTGCGTTTACAATTATGCACGTGAAGTTTTTACGAATGTTTTAGGGGTAAACGGCCTCGCTTGACGACCTTACTCAGATGTAATCACAACGTGATATGTGTTAACATTCAATTATTGTTCGGTAATAGATAGGTTAGTTTTGCCTTTACTTAGGGAATAGAGAAAACCTAGACTTTTTAACAAGTAATACTCTTGATTTTAATCTACTTACAATAAATGAATTATAACGTTTTATACAAAGCTTCCTCTCTCCTGCTAAGTGCTATTTTGTGCGAAAAAATGATAAGCACTTATTTTTTGTTTTATTATTAAAAAAATATTAAGATGTACCTAACGCATTAAAGTTATGAAGTGGGAGTGCGCTACGTCAAACAAAGGTATAAAACTTACCTAAGGTTGATATCATTCGAGATTTCGCTTGTCAATTTCTCTATATCTAATCACTAAAGAGAATAATACGTGACCTTATTAGTCTATCTGACGGAAAAGAAAAAAAATTTCGTCATCCTTAAGTTTACGCATACGTTTATTGTCAGATGAGAGTTAAAAGAAAAAGCAGACCACAGAGTAAGAATAAAAAAAGTATACGTTTTATAAACTGACACAAACGAAGAGGTTCATTTACAAAATAGTAGGTGTCTAAGTTTTTCTACTTTGGTCACTCATAAAAATTCTCACAAATTTTTTAATGTACAAATTACACAAACTTAAAGCAATAAACTTGCTCTTATGATTTAGATGGAAATGTATAAACTCAATTGTAAGGGTTGACACCTTTAAGGATAAAATGTTTTTTTTAAATCATTCCAAAAATATGGCGAAATACTGGATTTCAAATAAAAGTCCATAATTATTTATCTTTTGATGTGTATTTGTTATTAGTCTTAGCATTGGTTAGTTAATTTATTTGTTCATCAAAAAAATTGAAGGTGACGTTCATTGTTGTTTGTCAAGTTTATCCCTATTGGAATAGAGAAAGGCGGAAACTAAGCCGTACTGCCTAGAAATTGACGCACATGCCGTGACGTGTGAGCAACGAACGTCGTAAATGCATTTCGTTCTGAAATCCACAATACTGTGTTGCGGGTGCGTTTCAGTCACGGTTAAAAAACGCGAATACTGAAATACTGTATTATTTGTACTACTTATGTTATTTTTTTATAGCCTATGGATTGATAGCACGATGACATAATAGTTTAAGTGGCAACCCTAGCTGTAACATGTCTTTAACCTTTCTAACGATGTTTTCTTTCACCGGAAGCACTTATTGCACTCCGTGTACAGTGCTTGAAGCTGGGCTGAACCCACGGCTTTAAAGATCCGAAGATTAGGTACCTATAACCCGCTTATGTAATCAAGCTTTCTATATTAGCGAATACTTGCTCAAATTGCTTGTAAATACTTGCTCAAATGGATCAATTGAGTATTATTTAGATGGCAATATAAATACCCACTTATTTTTCCTTCTTCTTATTTTATGCATAGATTTAATACATATTTTCTTGTTAAAAACTTAATGGTTCTCTTAACCTCCTTTGTTTATAGTATCTATTAAAAACTTTTTCTAATTCTGTTCTTTTTTTTTACATAATGCCAACGACGAGTTATTTTTTGTATTTTTTTAACTCGTATCTTCTAAACGGATGGATTGCTACAGTTAATAAAAACATAATGGCGGATTTTTTGATAAATAGCTTCTATGCAGTTTGTTTTAAATGTTTTTAATTATTTTGTACATACTTAAGTAGGTCTGTATGAGGTGCTTGTTAAACTCTTCGGTTCTCAACCTCTATTATAATTGTAAATATCTATACTTTTTCTAGTTCTATTTTTAAATTGATTGTTTTTCTGAATTAAATCTATTTCTTAAATGTGTTATTTTCTGCTCTATTCTAAAGAGAAGTGATCAATTGTGATTTAATTACACTTATTTAATTTTGTTCTACTTCTTATTTTAAGTAGGTCTCTTTTAATTTCAACCTCCTTTGTGTTGAGTTATCCATTCTTTAACTCGCTCTATTTTTTTTGTTTTTTCAAATTCTATATTCAAATTTTTTGCTATGCTTTTGCTTACTGTTCTTAGCAGCAATTATTGTTTTTCTGTTTTAAATACTACGCAATAGAATTATTTTTTAGTTTCCAATTAATAGACGATAAGTTGAAGTAAACGAAAATTATACCTATGTAAGTACCTCATTTGCATTTAGTTACTTTATGAACAAACTTTCACATTAAATTTGCAGCGAACGCTATTAACTAACCGCGTAATTCGTAAATGCGACCTGTCATGACAGAGATAAATCAGAATAAAACATTAGAAACTACCTAACTTGAATATTGGTGTCTTTATTACACGGTCCCATTAGCCTAGGGCAGGGATGGCGAAACAAAGGTACACGTACGAGTACCATTTGTAATGTGATCTGTAACAGCAGAAATACGACACAATAATGTTGTTATGATTAGAAACGCATAAACCTACTAGTCTAATTGGAACATCTATTATTATAATAATTAGTTATGTAGTTACATTGTAAATGTAATATTTTGTTGTAAATAGTGAGTTTTGATTTTGATATGAGTAACTGTTAATTCACAGAATCAAAACTATTTAGTGGTATATCTAGGACCTCATTAAAATGTTTGGTAACAAATGGCACGTTGATAAGAAAAGGTTCGCCACCACTGGTCTTGGAGATGTAGTGTTCGAATTACGCGCTGGACATAAACAAGTCAGGAAGTTAGCACATTACTGGTATTGATAATTTAGCTAATAAACTGCATGAATGTATTTTATTGGATTCTCTTCAACTGATTTAGGGCCAAGCGAAACAAATGTGCTTACAAACTCGCATTTATATTAGTTTTAGAAACAAATTACTTAAACAGCTTATCACGTTCGAACAAAGTGATTCAATTGAGCACTTAGTGTTCAATTCAGTATGTGGACCTGTGGTTGTTATGTGCATTGGAATCTTTAGAGGAATACTCTGGTCACCAGTTGTATGGATGATCAGGAAATCGCCGATTTGCAGGCAACAATGCAATAGCCAATGGCCGTTACTTTGGATTCGAGCGATGAGAACGATATCATTGACACTTTTAGGTATGTTGTGAACAAAGCTCTTCCTGAGGCGCTACTCTGATAAGTTGTCTCGAACGAACGCGTAAGATTTTTGGTCTAATAAGTGCTAACTATTCTGTTTAACAATATTTTTCTATTATTTGATGAGTTTGAAATTTGAAATACTAATTTTACTAACCAACAATGCTAATATTACAATAAGAAGGATGCTTTCGTTAAAACAAAGTTGATATATAAAAAAACTAGTGTTCCACCTGCGGATTCGCCCGGGCGTATTTGGATTATCGCGTAAAATTTTACAAACTTCTTTATGCGCAATCGAATAAAAACTATCCAATATCCTTTCCCGGGTCTCAAACTATATCCACACCGAATTTCATTCAAATCAGTTCATTAGTTTTGGCGTAAAACTGCGACAGACCGACAGACAGCAAGTAGCTTTCGCACTTATAATAATAGTAACTACCTGTATGAATAACCGTTTATCTAATTTGCCAAAACCTGGCACTGAATTAATAAATAGGTATTATTTTAACACTAGAAAGACACATTTTTTTATTTAAATTTTGGATAACTGTAAATATTATTATTTAACCCTTTTACATAAACATCGACCTTTTGAAGTAGGTAAGTTTATTTTTCTTAACTGATAGCCACGGATCTTTTCATAACTATCTTATGAGGAAAGAGTATAAGAGATGTCGATTTTATTTTTGGGTTTATTAGAATAACATAACAGGTACTCTTAGAGCAATTAAGATGCGAGGTGTTATACGCAACTTCAATTATTACTAAATTGATTCTGCCAGAGGAACGCGCGCAATACCAGTTCCGAGTAAAATTTTGTAGTAGATGCTTATCTACTGAAAATTAAATCAACATGTAACCTTCTGTAGTCGAGATGAGAATCCTGCACGTGTAAAAGATTTTTATCTGACACAAGCGTCTTGATTGAAGGTTGGGTTACATTATCATAATATTATGTAAAGATCAGTTTTTTTAATGTAAAACATGGGCAAGTACGTAGGAACAGGGGCACGTGCAATGTGACGATTGTAAGTCACCTGGGTAGGTACCTAGTTAACATGCTGACTTAGATTTTTCTAAACTTATTGTATTTTTTTACTATTGCCACTAAACTAATAGAGTTAGCATACATATAAGAATATTTCTTATAGGAACTGTTATGCGCACGCGTTCCCCTCTGCCGAAGTACATGAACATTTTGTTCTCATAAACTGCTCGTGTTTATATTTGTGTGTAGCTTTTATTTACGTGTGCATTTGTAAAGACCGTTAACATTTTGTTAGTGTGCGTGATTCGCTAGACTGGCCAAGGATAGAAAGAAATTTGAAATGAAATGAAATGAAAATATGCTTTATTTTTTTTGAGACGCGAGTCTACTTAAAAATAGACCAATTTCTTTTCCTACCGTGCAGTGAATGACTGGCAACTACTGAGAAACACTGCCAAAAAAACTCTGTAGGATTTTTTCTTTTTTTAAATGAAGTACTTATATCTATTACATTTTGTTTTATTATTGTGTTCAATTAGAGCGACTTAATTCCAAGCGTTTTTATCCTTTAGATAGTCTGAAATTTTATAATACGCTTTCTTACATAACGTAGAGTTTATAATTATTTTAAATTTGTTAATAGTCATTTCCCTAATATTATTTGAAAGTTTATTGTAGAAACGTATACACTGCCCCATAAAAGAGTTACTGACTTTGTGGAGTCGAGTATGAAGTGCTACAAGATCGTTCTTATTTCTAGTATCCAAATTATGTGTGTCGCTTATTTTTTTAAATATTGTAATATTTTTATGCACATACAAAAAAATTTCAGAAATATATTGAGAAGCGACAGTCAAAATATTGCAAAGGTGGTCACCGACGCCCGTTAGGGTATGGCAGTAGAAGTGTCCGTGAGCATATTAAAAGTGTAGTCCGTGGATATCTTGATTCCATAAAAATTGTCAGAAACAATTTAATACCAGAAGTTGCATAACACTTCCAGTGTAAAATGTTCTAAAACAAGTAAGTACCTATGCTAACTTTTTTAAAGTCTAGTTATTAGAGACAAAATATCACGGAAAGCTAATTTCAAGTGAGAGAGTACACTACACTACAAAAAAACTACTAAAACATTATTACTCAATGCTCTGTCGATTAGTTATGTCGGTAACCACTAACCGAACACGGAAAGAGGAATAAAAACCTATCGACTTCATGTAGAAAAGCGCGCGATCAGTGCGATGCTAGCAAAAAAAAAACAAATTAATATTTAGCTATGTTTAATACATGAAAGAGAATGTAGTAACTATGATTATTGCCTGCTATTTAGATGTACATTACACCCACATACAGGGAGAAGTAGAATCACATAAAACAATAGAGTCGATGGATAATGTACAGGAAGGTATATTGCACCAAAGAAAGAGAAGGTTATATTAGCGCCGTGAGTGTAAGAGGGATGGTATAACGGTTAGTGCAGGTTCAACGATCGACTCGCGCGCAGTTTGTTGAACTGCAATCATTGCTTCGGAAAATTGATAGGGCTGGCGTAAGGTATGAGTGATTTATAGAAATACAATATGTTTATCTTTTTTGCGGTACTCATCACCTTTTCAACTTTTTTTGTAGAATTATTATACTCAACTAAGGAATCCCATAACAGTGACACAACATCCTGGCTTATGATTTGATGTATATAACAACAATAACTATGTACCTATTAGTTTTTGTACAAGGTAGGAGCAGCTCGCCTCGCGGTCGTGCTCACACATATTTGTGTGAATTGTTACATCTCGCCACTGCGCAATAGCGGTAAAAGAAAACAGGCATGGTTAAGAACTAATCATTCGAGGACATGTGACATCCACCAACCCGCACTTGGCCAGCGTGTGAGGATTAAGCCTAAACTCTCTCAACTCTTAAGACAGATGAGAAAAGACCCGTGCCCGAAAGTGGGTGATATTCACCTCTGTCTACACCGGGTAATACAGACATGATGCAATGCTAAGAAAGAATCATGTCACCGATTTCAGTGACAAGAAAAACGACTCATTATAATATTGAACTACGTTTAATACACATTAAAAAATAAAAATTCGTTTACTTATGGTAAAAATCATTATATAGATATTCAATTAAGACCCTACAAATGCATTTGAATAATCGGTGATTTCACGTTTAATAAAAGCTTTTGATATAAATATTAATAAAATATAACGATTTTTAAATGTATATAGAATTTAGAAAACTGAGGATTTGGTTGAAAACTCAAAGTAATTAATGGCACTAAATTTTTACCGTTTATGTATTTTATCGATTATTATTGAAGTGCTTTAACTGCTTTTTATTAGATATTTTTTAGTAAAATTGACAAATTTATTTTCTAACCGTGCAATGAATATCGTGGCAAAAGAGTGTTTCTAACTCCCTTCAATTTCAGTAGACCTCCTTTCTAAGAAAATTCAGAAGTTTAAAATCAAGTTTACTATTGGTGAGGATGGTGAGGCGCACGCGCAACCCTACGCGCAGTCTCCGGTCTTCGCTTCGTCCCTCTCCGGCAAGTGGTTCGCGGAAGAAAGCACGCCCATTACGTAACCAGTTGTTTTATCGGTGATCGCACTACTTGTTTCTACACAACTGTCAATTTTATACTTTACATGCATTCATAAATACTTCCAAACTTAGTAAATACAAACTTTGCCCGTCCCTCTGTCGCTCTGTTGACCTATCACACTTATAAAGCAGAAGTCAATTATTCATACAAAATTGGAAGATAGTGTAACCCACATAAGCGCGGAAGACGAAGGCAGATAAGTAGTCAGTAATAATAACTATAGATATTTGGTGTTTTCTTAAAATTACGCGAATATCACACATTGAATTAGACTACTTTATAACGGATATTATTGCGATAAAATCCTACAAAGTTGTTTTTTTAATACAGATATTTATTTGTTTACTCTGCAATTATGCATATGATTTGTTTACTAAACTGTAATTAGTGTGAATGAATAATTGAATAATGATTATAGTTTTTTTACGAGATATTCATTGGTACATATAATTATTTAAACCGAATTATTGTGAATAAAATTAAATTATATATAAGGGTGATTGGTGTAAAATACTTTGTTACGGAATTGACAATTACCTCTTAATGTTGACAATAATAATTCAACCTAAAAAGCTGACTAAAACATTTTTACAAACAATATTCGCTAAGTTAACCCAAATACTGGTAAAATAAACGCTCGCTGTTTCAAATTCCTTCTATGACAATAATTTCGACGGGCCAGTGGCGTGGTTGGTAAGATAATTGCTTTTCACGCCGCAGGTCGTGGGTTCGATTCCCACCCGAGACAAACGCTAGTGATGAACATTTGTGTTTGTGTCGAGTCTGGGTGTAAATATCTATTATAAGTATATATTTACAAAAGAAAAGTATTATATGTATAGTATATACCAGTTATCTGGTTTCCATAACACAAGCTCTGCTTAGCTTGGGACCAGATGACCGTGTGTGTTAATGTCCCAGAAATAAAAAAAAATAAAATAAAATAAAATTTTGAAACTTACCTAAGTTATCTGAAACAAATAAACTGAAAATAAAATTGGGTACGAACAGGCAGACTAACGAGAAAATATAAACTTTTTTCAAAAAACTGTACTGCGCTGTGTTTGTATAGGGTGACTAGTAATCTATGTAAAATACTTTAGTAACGGGTACTGCTTATAATTACAAACAACTTTCCCAAAGAAACGTTTCTTTTTGGCAATTTGTTTTTTTAAATTCGCCTAGTAGAGATGACGATAATGGACGAGTTGTAGAGTATCCCGAGTCTCGCATAGCCTCGGTAGCATGCGTAGCAGCTCAAAATTAGTATTTGTGCCCGATGAACTGCTAAGACTCGCCCCCATCAGTTGAACCCTAAACATATCTCCTCTCCTATACTTACATCTTTGGGCAATACATGAGCGCTTAGTTATGTTAATAGCCAAAATTTCAACTCCTGCATTGGTATTAAATTATTATATTGTATAACTATTATAAACGACCTCAGACATTTCAGCTTTCAAATAAAAGACCCCAAAAATTGATCCATTCGTTTTGGCGCTACAAGGCAAAGAACTTGTACAGAGATACACACGACGAACTTACACCCCTCTTATTGTTAATTAAAAAAAACATTTTCTCCCCCTCCCATAGACAAACTTTTATTTCATCGATTCGCGCAAGTTTCTTAATAATGTTTCTCAGTCAGTTTTCTTAAAACCTTATTCATAAAAAAGTAATAAGACTCGTGAGTTAAAATGGACTTTGTCTCTTTCTAACTAGTAGAAATGTCAAGATGACAAATGACAGACAAGAATTATAAACCTATTTTAGCTATAATGTGCTTAAAATACGTTTATGAATACGGGGGTTAATGTGCATAGTTATGTCTTGTGTGAAATTCTTCTCTTTACCTGAAGTATCCTGAGCCGAATTGATACTTACCACAAGGAGGTAATAATTATTTTATGTAAAATAATTGCGAAAATTAAGTAGGTACAAATAAAAAGTACTGATAATTAGAGATATTTATAAAAAAATAGGTAAATTTTGTATTCTATCCTACTATCTTATCTTACTAATAGATAGTAGTGATAGATAGTGTATACCCTAGAATCGGACAGGCTAATAATATTTCCAAAAATCATCCCCTAAGAGGGTTAAATAGAGGGGTGAAGTTTGTATGCAACTCTTTATTCCTTGGTCCTATTCATTTAAAATTCGGTACACATATAACTTAAGACAAATATTTTACAGATACAGATATTTTATTATTCCATAATTATCCCCATGAGGTGTGGAAAATGAGTTTTATTGGTAAAAATTAAAGTTTCTCTGGATCTGTATAGTCTCAAGTACGATTCACTTCAAATTTGGCATACATCTACCTTAAAAAAAATCATGAAACACATGTTTTTTATTTTTCCAAAACTACCCCCAGGGGGAGTGTAAAATGAGCTTTTTTGGAAAAATTTAATATTGCAGAACTGTTTAGTCCTTGGTCCGATTCACTTAAAATTCGGTATAAATATAGCTTAAAACAAATAATGAAACACGTGTTTTTTATTAAAATTTTTTTATCTTTATCCTAATACTACGCGGGCGAAGCCTGAGAAATTATTCTGAGGGAGATTTTCTTTTAAGTTGATATAATACTCCTTCGTGCTTTTTAGCTAAATTACTTTTTATTTTGACACAATGACATGTTTAATAACTCAATCCGATTAATAGAATTCGAAATTTAAATTTTATTTGTTCTTGGATATTAAATGAAAAACTTACATTATGGTCTAAGAGCCGTAGAAAAACGACCTTCACCGGTATGACAACCAAGTGAGACATATTTTTTATGAAACTCCTATAGATTTATGGACATGCCTATGGGGGCTTGCCGATTTCAAAATATTTCTTACACGCCTACACTACTGAACTAATTTTGTATGGAGATAGTTCGAGACCCGGGAAAGGATAGCTTTATCCGACTGCGAAAAAAAAAGGTTAAAGGTTTAGCGCGATAAATGACATCCGCGGGCGAAGCCGCGGGCGGAAAACTAGTTTATTATGAAAATAAAATACCTGTTAGCAAACTATTAAACACAAGGTCATGAAATTAAATCCCTTTACAGCCTTCTAGCTAGAGTTAAATTGAACGGAATTGAATAAATATATAATAGATTAATGATATAAAAATTTAATTTCCGAATGCAGCTTACTAGCAACAACACTTGCATAAAACTTTCCATGTACATAATAAGCATAATTAGAAATATGAGCAGCGGTAGCGCAGAGGTATATGCCTCGCCTTTGAAATATAAGGCCGAGGGTTCCCCGGTCGTGCACATCCTTGTGTGAATTTTTTCATCGCTGCTGCTCAATATTGGTAAAGCAGCATAAAAGGAAACCAGCGTCATGTTAAAAAATAATCATTCGAAGACATGTGACTTCCACCAACTCGCACTTGGCCAGAATTAAGGACTAAACTGTCTCAAATGGTAAGATAGTTAAATAAAGATCCGTGCCTATAGGCATGGTTCTGGTTAAGAAATTAAAATTTCAATGGAGTCCGTCTGGAATGGAACAGGCCGCTTGTTCATAAATACGTTGTTTCGTATTGTTAGTAAATAGATGTTTCACGCAAAACCCAACCCCATAGCAAAAGGTTGCCATTGACGTATGTACCACCTATGACGTAGGTAGACCACATGCGATACGTGATATTTTTCCATGGTTCTATTATATTTTCATAACAACAGGTTACTGTCACTCAGTCTGATATTGTACTTAGTGCTTATAATATCATTGTTTTCCCAACAAAGAATGCCACTACCTCTTGGTATATCGATTTATTATCGTATTTCATGTACCTCGAATATCATCTCATGAATTAGCTACTAATCGTAATAGACTTATGAGATACTTTAGATGGTAAGATACATCACGCCTGTATTACCTAGTGTAGGCAGAGTTGAATATCACCCAATTTTCGTCCACAATTTCAAACTTAAAGCTGCAACAGAATTTTCTTATTGTTGTAGTACCTAGTTTTTTTTTGCTCAACTTGAGAATATTCTAGTATTCAGTTATGTACTAGCTATTCCGGCGAATCGTACCGCTATTGTAGAATTTCCTTTCAATTCCAACAAATCAGAAATTACAAAGTTATACATATTATGTAAGGTATCACTCTATCGACTTTGTTTAGAAAACTAGTTGCGAATGTAGGTACAACCAGATTCACAGCATCACGTGGATATACATAGGTAAAAATTTTATAAGTAAGGAACGAAGGAACGTGAATAAAAAGCAAAGATTTCAACACTATAGTTAGATGTATTCTCAAAAGACAAAATACATGTTCACGCACGAGCTTTCAACAGGAAGAGAGTAAGGTGTCACAAACATATCATAAAGCATGACACCGATAAAGATTTTACAAACATAGACAATATTAACATAAGGTTACATTTCCAACACTGGCCCTTAACCTAATGTTACAACAGATGCACAGCAAAGAAATAATTTACTATCATCTTACTTATCCTTTAAGCTAAATAACAAAGACAAAACAATTCTCTGATGAACATCCTTTGTCAGAGGCTTTGTTAAAACATCGGCTAGCATATCCTCTGTTCTCAAATATTTAATATCAACGGAACCATTACTAACAAGTTCCCTAATAAAATGATGCCGAATGTCAATGTGTTTTGTTCTAGCATGAAACATTGCTGATCTACTTAACTTGTGTGCAGATTGATTATCGTTAAAGATTGTAACTTTAAACAATACTCCTAATATTTCATGCAAAAAATTACATAGAAATTTACCTTCCTTACATGCATCAGAAAGACACATGTATTCAGCCTCAGTGCTTGATAAAGCAACAGTCCGTTGCTTTCTACTTTCCCAAGAAACTATAGAGTTTCCTAACTGAAACAAATACCCGGTATACGACCTTCTATCTACTTCACTTCTTCCCCAGTCAGCATCTGCATATCCAACTATATCCAATTTGCCTTTTGGAAATTTTAAACAAAGTTCTTTTGTACCTTTAAGATATCGAAGAATTCTCTTCGCTGATTTCCAGTGGACTTCAGAGTAGCAGTCATTAAACTGACTCAGATAGCTGACCGCATGTGCTATATCTGGTCGAGAACCTATAGCAACATACATTAAACACCCTATTAAAGTTCTAAATTCCAGTTTATCATTTTTAATCTCTGCACTTTTCTCAAACTTCACACCAGTGCAGTGCAGGTTTACAATCCTCCATGTTAAACCTTTTCAGTTTTTTTTCTATGTAGATTTGTTGATCTAAAGTTATTTTATCTCGATATCTACAAAGTCTTATTCCTAAGACATGCCTAGCTGGCCCTAAATCTGTTATTTCAAACTCATTTTTGAGTTTATTCTTGATGTCGATCAACTCATCAAAAGCAGTTTCATTTGAATAGAAACTTTCCTCATTAACCTCTGAATCATTTACTGTTATCACACTGTTTCTTTGTTCACACTGATTTGAAACTGTATCATCAGAATGAACCTCATTGGAAAATATTTCCACAGTAGATGATTCTGGAGGTGTTTCTGTGTCACATGACACAGCACAGTTTTTATTTACAAAAACATTCTCTAAAAACGTGACATCTCGAGATTTTATACAATTTCTCGAATCTTCAGGGTCTAGAAGTCTATAACCCTTAGAATTTTCGCAATATCCAACGAAAATAAACTTCTTAGCTTTGGGTTCTAGCTTATTTCGATTATGTACATGACAGTACGCAATACAACCGAAAATACGCAAATGTGAAATTGATACCTTGTTACTTGTCCACTTTTCCTCTGGTGTGCACCCCTTAACAGCTAATGTTGGAGAACGGTTTTTGAGATAAACAGACGTGTTAACGGCTTCTGCCCAGTACTTGTGGTCTAGGCCTGCTTCATAGAGCATACAGCGAGCCTTTTCCATTATAGTTCTGTTTGCTCGTTCTGCTACTCCAGACTGTTGAGGAGAATACGGTATAGTTGTCTGATGCACAACTCCACATTCTTTCAAGTAATTCTGGAATTTCAAGTTACAATATTCAGTACCATTATCACTGCGAATTATCTTTAACTTCTTATTAGTTTGGTTTTCTACTAAAGTTTTCCAAGCTTTAAATGTATCAAAAACTTCATCTTTCCTTTTTAAAAAATAAACAAAAGTCTTTCTAGAGAAATCATCAATGAACGTGATGAAATACTTTGCTCCACTAAACGAAGTAGCGGGCATAGGACCACACAAATCGGTGTGAACCAACTCTAGAATTTCTTTCGCTCTATTAAACGAGATCTTAGGAAAAGATGTACGGGTTTGTTTACCCTTAATACACGAAACACACTTTTCAAAATTACTAGTGTTATATGAAATACCGCTAACCATACCTTGCCTTAATAGCTCCATACTACGACTATTGAGGTGTGCTAGACGGCGATGCCATACCTGCTGAGAATCACTATCTTTCTCTATGACAACAGGCACTGCCACATTCACAGAATTTCCTTTGTCTGCAAATGGTATATTAGCACAGCCAGAATCTGAAAAACTAAGGGAGGTATTTGTAGTAATTTTGCAATCAATACTTGGTGTTTTCAAAACGTCTAACTGATAGACTCCATCACACAGACTAGCTGTAGCTATCACAGCTCGACCATCATAGATATGACACATGTCAGAACAAAACACCACCTTAAAACCTTTTTTGATCATAGCGCTAACAGATAATAAGTTTGCTGTTAATTTAGGTACATAATAAACATTACTTATAGTTTTTACAATACCGTTTTTTAAATTAACGACTACAAAGCCTTGACCAGCTGTGTACAACTTGTCTCCGTTCGCTATATTAACTTCTACGGACTTACTATCACTAATAAAATCACTCATTATGCCTTTTTCTCCGCACATATGTTCTGTAGCACCGCTGTCAATGTACCACACTCCATGATTTATACTTGCTGACAGTGCAATTAAAAAAGCCTTCGATTTATCCGTATTGATCTTTTCGGCTTTCTTAGAACCGGACCTAGGACAATCTTTGATAAAATGCCCTATTTTCTTACACTTGTAGCATCTTGGTTGTTTCTTAACAAACAAGGCGGAGGCAGCATCAGTTTTGTCACACCTTCGAATATTTTCTTGCAGCAATTTCGCTTTTACTCTTTCACTCGTAATCTTGACGTTAGAACTTTCAATCGCCATGATTAGTGGGTCGTAGTCAGCTGTTAGACCACTCAGCATTATCACCGCAACAAAATCATCATCCAGGGGCGAACCAATCTCATTCAGTTGTTGAGACAATTCCGTGATTTTGTTTATGTAAGTCTCCATATTTTCACTCTCGCTCAGTTTTGTCGCAAACAATGTTCTAAGGAGCCCTAACCTGCGACATAAACCGTTGTCTTCATAAGCCCTAGCGAGGCTATTCCAAGCTTCGTGCGCAGTCCTCGCGTTTCTGATGTGCGGGATCACAGTCGTGTGTACTGACAATGCAATACGTGACATAGCTTTCTGCTGTTTTTTCATGTCATCGCAATCTGACTCCACACAATCCCACAAATCCTCTTGGATTAACAACATTTTCATTATAAACTTCCATGAACTGTAATTATCCATACCTTTCAGTTTGTCTACCGAAAGTAAATTCGAGGATGCTGACGAACCGGCCATCTTTTCGACCGATTTTATCTTTTCTAGAAACAAAAACTGCCTTTTTCGCGTAAAATACTTTTGCTTTTCGTTTCCAACGAACCGCGAGGGCCCATAACCTGAAGGAACGTGAATAAAAAGCAAAGATTTCAACACTATAGTTAGATGTATTCTCAAAAGACAAAATACATGTTCACGCACGAGCTTTCAACAGGAAGAGAGTAAGGTGTCACAAACATATCATAAAGCATGACACCGATAAAGATTTTACAAACATAGACAATATTAACATAAGGTTACATTTCCAACAGTGGCACCACGTAAATTCCTAATAAGGTTACCTAATAAGTATGATCACCTACATTACTCTGATATCTTATTAATCCTAAACTCTCTCAACTCGTGAGATAGTTGCGAGATAGGCGTGGGACACTAAAAAAGGGTTTAAGTGATAGGGACTTTTATTCCAATTTCAATTCAATTTATTCGCGAAAATATGTGTATGTACAAAAGATTTTACAGTATTTAGCTAGGTGTCACCATTCATTTAAGCATACAAATTCACTCTACTACAATAATTTCATTTTTAGGGACCGTAATTCCTATTCAGAACACACTAGTAGTTACTACTGTTAAATTCTAGATAATTATTATAGAGCTGAACAGAGGAATGGGAACTATACTCAGCAATTTCTTATATCAAAATATACGTCGGTTGCTTTCAATTGAACATTCAATCATATGGAAAAACTACACAATAATGTACGAAATAAACCATGTGGATCTAATTTGAGTACGGTATTCGTATGTCTCATGATGGTCTCATCGAAATCGGTTTCAGGAAAGAGAACCGATCTAATACATCGATGAAAAATATATCAGTGATCTAATAGGTACTTACATAATAAAATAAATAAATATATAAATATTCTGGGACATTAACACACACGGTCATCTGGTCCCAAGCTAAGCAGAGCTTGTGTTATGGAAACCAGATAACTGGTATATACTATACATATAATACTTTTCTTTTGTAAATATATACTTATAATAGATATTTACACCCAGACTCGACACAAACACAAATGTTCACCATTAATGTTTGTCTCTGGTGGGAATCGAACCCACGACCTGCGGCGTGAAAAGCAAGTATCTTACCGACCAAGCCACCCGCCCGATAATTCTAGTAACTTTTAATGTAACAAGTTTCGATACTTTAAATTATGCCTGTTTATTTGCTACAATGACATTTTAATGCTTTGTCCGTCATACAGATAAATTAAAAATGTTAGACACGTATATTTCTTATTTTATGTGACCTAAATATTACGGCAATACGGTCAAGCGAAATCTCGAATGACGTCAGACCTTCGCAAGTTTTTTAATTCGCACTCGATAACATAAATCTTATTACTGTTTCATTTCAATGATAAAGTAAAAAATTCGTGTCACAATAATAAAGTGTATGTGTGTATGTGTATAATATGTGTCATTTTACTACTACCACGAAATATAATACTATACTAGCTACTACTAATAATTAAAATGCGAGAGCAGCGGTACGGGCCTCGCCTTAGAAATATAACCGGGTACGATTCCCAGTCGTGCCCACACATCTTTGTGTGAATTGTTTCATCGCCGCTGCTTAACATCGGTGAAATAAAACATCGTGAGGAAACCGGTATGCTTATTTACAATATTTGCTGCGTACCTAGCTAGCTAAGTAAAAAGTACATATAAATAAAACTGGTTCAAAAAATTATTCCAACTTCAAAAATGGGTGAAATAATAATAATACCGTTGAAAAAAAACACAAGTAAGTCTCCTCCTGAATATGTTCATACGTCAAATAATTTTTGGAGGTCGGTGCCAGCCCCGAATAAAACAATCACTTCTTTAACTAAAACATTTTTAGTTCACATCATTAGTAAACTAAGATTCATTATAACCCTATAATTTATATATTTATATTTAGTAGTTTTGTTAAACACTTGAAAACAATTCCCACCTTTAATTTATTTTGGTAATATCGACTGTTTTAAGGTGTCATATGTGTATTCAGCAGTTTAAATTTCTTTCTGTATAATTTTCAATAACACCTGTGTTGTAGTAAGAAATAACTAAAAAATCTCCACCCTTATTAGAGAGATAGAGAGGTGTTAGAGGCGTTTGAAATATTTGTGGAGAAGAATGGAAAGAGTAAAAGAAAAAATAAGGCTAATAGGAACCATTCAAAACCGAAGAGAAGGGCTAATGGGCCATCTTATACAACATGACACCTTTATTAAAACATCTTAGAGGGGAAGATAAAAGGAAAGCGTGAAAGAGGAAGGCCAAGGATAAGCTATAAGAACGTGTTGTCATGTCGTATAGGGAGGTGAAAAAAAACTTGAGAGGTGTCAAGGGACACCCGGATGGAACGAAGTTCCTTTCGATTAATTAGTGAAGGAACATGCGCACGCCGCACAGCTTACAATAGCTTACTATAGCAAAAAGTGTCGTGACAACTTTTCGTAAGAATTTTTTCCGTCTAGCCCCCTTTCACAACGCGCGATAAGGAACTTCGTTCCAAAAACTTAGAACGAGCCGAATGGAAACAAATTCATCAGCTACACCGACAAGGACCTCAACCTTAAATTAATAGAAGAAGACCTTGCTAGTCCACTTAGAATAGCCACCAGGTGGAATACGACAATCATAATATACTAATAACAATTAACTTTACCTAATTTATTTTTACTTGTGTTATTTTACTCAGGAAATAGCGAATCATTACACGTGGACAGATTAGGCCCCTAACGGCACGACGCCTTGCCACTTACCCCCCCACGCAGCCCCCATAGAAAAAATAAACTAGTACAATAAAACTAACGAATCAATGGGCACCGGCAAACTTAACAGGTGGTGCTCGTGGTGTAGACCCCGGTCAGTTTAACTAGAACAAAAATAAATAATAAGCAATTCAATAAATCAAATAAATATAAATATATTGTTCTTCATAAGTATCTGAGCGATAGTTCCTACTAATATTATAAACACTAAAGGATGATGTATGATGTATGGATGCATGTATGTTACTCTTTCACGCAAAACTACTAGATACAATTGAATGAAATTTAGCACAGAGATAGATTATAGTCTGGAATAATACTTATGCAATTTTTTTTATCCCATTAAGTAGGTATCACGCCGGCGAAGCCGTGAGCGGAAGCTAGTATAAAATAAAAATGGTTTCATTTTGTATGTAAATGTTGTTCAAAGCATTGATTTTTTTTTATATGTTAGGGACAGAGAGCTGCAGTGGCGCAGCGGTACGGGCTTCGCCTTAGAAATATAAGGTCGTGGGTTCAATCCCGGTCATGCCCACACATCTTTGTGTTATTTGTTTTATCGCCGCTGCTCAATATCGGTGAAAAAAACATCGTGAACAAACCGCCATGCCTAAGAACTGTTCGATAGAATAATTGGAAATATTCGATAAAATGTGACATCCACCAACCCACACTTGGCCCGCGTGTGTAGATTTAGAATTAAACTCTCTCAAATCGTAAGATAGCAAGACTCGTGCTACGCGTTGGGACGTTAAAAAAGGGTTGAAACGTATATGTTTGGCGTTTATGTTACGGTAAAATTATCGTTGATGTCGCTTGATGCAACGTTTTTATAGCATCAGTTATTATTGTTACCGATACACATAGTTATGTTCGTCTTACTGTACTCGCAATTATATTCATTTCAATTTCTTCCAAGATGTTGCTTCTTTTCTTTGCTCACGTGAAATTCCTCTTATTAACCTTATTGGGGATCTTTGACATACAATCTTGACGTCATACTTGTTGTGGAAATAGCTACCATAACATTTTTATATTTAGATGATAATAAGGAGCTTAAATCAGGAACGAGGATATAATTGGTGCTTCAGTTGAAATGTGCTGTTTGATGGCGTGTAATATAAGCCCCCTCTTGTAGACTTAGTAGGTCTCAAAAGCAAGATTTTAACTTAAAAGGTTATACAAATGCTAACTAACTAACTGCAGAATAATAGGTAATCTGAGAAGAGTATGTAAAAATGCTAAATACTTTTTAAATTATTAACAAAAACATAACACTACGACGGGCCTGTGGCGTGGTCGGTAAGATACTTGCTTTTCACGCCGCAGGTCGTGGGTTCGATTCCCGCCCGAGACAAACATTAGTGATGAACATTTCTGTTTGTGTCGAGTCTGGGTGTAAATATTTATTATAAGTATATATTTACAAAAGAAAAGTATTATAAGTATAGTATATACCAGTTATCTGGTTTCCATAACACAAGTTCTGCTTAGCTTGGGACCAGATGACTGTGTGTTGATGTCCCAGAATATTTATTTATTTATAATATATTTTTAGACTGGTCGTAAAATTACGAAATTTTTATATAACTTTTAATTATCTCATTAATAAATTATCATTATTTAAAACACTTAGGTACCTTTAATACTTATGTGTAGTTTCAGGACAAAGTTTAATTTGGACACTGTAAAAGCCGACTGCTGAAGCGTTGTTGCAAAAAGGACAAAACAAAAAATACTATAAGTTTTATATTTAGAGGATGGCTATTGTAGTAAATCGTCTGCATAATTTCTATAGTTAGAACTATAGAAATTATGCCAAGGGGCACTTCATAGAGAAAAACCCTTTGAAAAACAAGAGGCACTTCTTGCGGTCAGATTTTCTTTCAAAATACTCGTATATAAATAAATTTAAATTAATCTGCCTCTGTGGTCCAGTAGTAAGCATATTTGCGTAATAACCGCGAAGTCCTGGATTTGATCGTCGAGAAAAAATAAACATTTCTAATTAAAGCATCTTAGTGACAACTTGACGTTTGGAATTGAGCTTGATGAACGGCAAAAGGCTCGCCCTGCTTTATTTTTGGTGGTACCTAAACACCGGCGGAAAGGGCTGAATTATTCGCGATGGTATCCTTCACCGATACTGAGCAGCAACAATTCACACAAATATGTGTGGGCACGACTGGGAATCGAACCCGCGACCTTATATCTCTAAAGCGAGGCCCGTACCGCTGCGCTACCTCTGCCTACACCTTCGGGTAATATAGGCATCACTTCAACCCTTTTTACTGTCCCACTGTTGGGCACGGGTCTTCTCTCAACTATCTTATGAGTTGAGAGAGTTTAGGCCTTAAGCCACACACGCTGGCCAAGTGCGGGTTGGTGGATGTCACATGTCCTCGAATGATTAGTTCTTAGACATGCCGGTTTCCTTACGATGTTTTCCTTCACCGATATTGAGCGGCGGAGATGAAACAATTCACACAATGATGTGTGGGCACGACCAGGATTCGAACCCACGACCTTTTTTTTCTAAGGCGAGGCCCGTACCGCTGCGCCACCGCTGCTCAATATAGGCATGCCTTTACATTATGTTAAAATGAAACTGTAGGTAATCTTCTCGGCAGTGTAGAGCGAGGCTATGTGCAATTGTTTTCAGGTTTCCGTAACTCCTAGTTTCCAATGGCGAAGTATGTACTACAAATCATGTTGCAAACACTGTTTATCTTCATCGTTAAGGGATGAGTAGAAAGAGATAAAACTATGCTTTCATTACGTTTTGTTGTGCTGCGCACATGCTCTCTAATTGAGACATGAAAACAGACCCTATAGTACTCGGCCTCTGCTTTCCACCGTCCGCCGGTCTATCAATCGGGTTTAAGTTTTTTTTAAGGAGATGTAACACATAAGTAACTATAGTTTTACTACTAATGTTGCAACAAAAATATCAGATAGGTATATTTTTGTTGCTACATTGGTAGGTGGTGCCTACATTCTACTATCGTATTTTACCGGCTATTTTAGTATATTATCTCCTCACGCTAATTTTAATAACAATACAGTTAGTTGCGCCTCTATAACACTCCCATTAGCATAAACCTTAAACTTTAACATAACCATAAGCTTTAATCCTTATCAGTATTTTACTTAATCTTATAAATTCTCGTCGATGTCGACTTTGTAGGTAATTGCTTATTGAAACATTAATATCGTGTTTAATCAGTTAAACCAATACCTATTAGTAAGTGAATTACTTACTGATTGTTAATTTTATAATTAGTAGGCAAAGCGTTGCATTAGCATTTCTTTAAATACGGAATTCGGTGTCAATTTTTAACCTTCAAGGAATACATGTAGGTTGAATTGAATCTTTAAATTTTGTCAGTACTATATTAAAATATAGGGTACTAATACTCTATAAATTAAGTAAGTATAAATATGTAAAGTTTAAAAGTACTTTCCATTTAAAAAAAAAATCTGTATATTCAGGAAAATCGTGAATTGCTGTGATTTACCTATTGCGGTAATCTTAGTAATATATACAGTTGCCCGCTAGCCTATATACCTACATTTTTAGTCTAAGTCTAATCGAACTAGGTCGCAGGCGCCTTACAGACATCCTTTGGGAATGACACAGTCGTACCTGACACTCAGAACGGTGCACTATGTCTTATCTTCCGGTAATGTTTAACTTTGAGGAATATATTCGTGAAAGAATTTATTTGGCTGTACATTCCATTGGATTTGATGCTGCTGTTATAACTCCTTGTAAGTAAATATTTGAAATTAATTACATTTTTTTATTTGTCTTACGTGTTACAATTCATGTACGTATATGTCTTTAAGTACAGTAGATATTAAATTTAAAAAAATGTTTTCGTTTTTTTTTTTCAATTTTTATTTGAAACTAGATGCTTGCTCCAGCTTCGCATGGGTGGTGTTAAGTACCCCATTTTATAAACACTCCCTTATTTTTTTTTTAATCTCTGTTATTTACCTTATACTGATAATAACAAAATAAAATTAATATTTGCCTGCATACCTATTTACATTTTGGTTATTAATATTGAATTAAATAGATAAACAATATAATATATTATTAACTGAAATAAATTTTGTATCCATATAAAATTAAATATATGCGTAGTAGGTATTTTAATTAGTTAGGTATTCATGATAAACAATTTGCTACTACTGAAAACAGCAAGCGCGCTCGTTGAAATCTTTTATTAGGTTTCAGATTCACCACAATACATATTAAGTTTGTGTATGTATCACACATACATATGTATCGTGCAATGTTTGAATGTGCAACTTCGTATTCTGCATTGTCACACGTGGTTAGTTCTGACTTGAAGAGAGCAGTGTACGAACGTAATTTATTTATTGAGCTTCATTGAATTTTACCTTAAAATATATTTAATTGTTGTCCTTTTCATATTAGTAAGTAAACGATTTTCAAATATTGGTGAAATATTCCGCGGTAATAATGTGTGAAATATCTAACAGATATGTGCACCTCATTTAGTAAAAAGTTTTCGCAAGATTGCAGCACCCATTGGCAATTTTTTTATAAATGAAGTGCATAGTTTTTTCATTTGTAACATAATAATATATCAAGTGCTTCTTATTATTGGTTAGAGTCTTTTGCTAGACCATTACGTAACTATTAGTAAATCACAACTTATTTAGGCTATTGACCCGGCCCGGTTGTGCAAAGTGCAATAAGATGTAAGTACAATTTTTACTTTTCTTAATTTTTTCTCGGCGGCAGTAAAACATTGTTTTATAATTAATTAATTGTAGTAAAGGATATGAGGGAAATTGGCGGTATATCTTTAATTATAGGCATGTACAAAACACACATATAATGTTTTGTTCTAACCCTGAGCATTGAAAACCAATTATTAGTTCATTGTTATTTTTATCTTCTAAATCTTTCACTTTACATTAAAAAGTAGGTACAAAATTTAGTTAATGATATTTAGTTGTTTTACTCTGGTTTATTTTAGATTTTATACTCGATGATTCCCCGGACAAACATCGGGATATAAAATCTAAGATAAACTGAGATAAAATCCTATCTAAAGTACAAGTGAGTATGAGTATAGTATATGTGAGTATCTAAGTGATTTCAGTATGTAATTTAGTCAGTGTCAGGTTAGTTTTGAAGTTGTTATTCAGTTAAGTCTTGCTTTTTTGTAAATCATTGTTTTAATTTCTCTTTAAAGTCAGTATCGGGGATAACAAATGTGTTTAGCTGGGTTTTGTTCCGAAGAAATATGAAGTTGCCCGTGCATTGAGGTATAAAAAATTACTCCGAAAACAAAACGGTTCTTTCACGTATAGCGTAGAGCATCTTAGAGTACAGGTACTCGTAGCATGTCAGTATTAGAGGAAAATCAGTATGTGCCAGTTAAGGGTCTCTGGTTCAAATCCTAAAAGTAAACTTTTTGTGTTTATTTTTGGCAGGCATTTTTACTTATTTTTATTTAGTTAAATATCTCTACAAGAGAAAGAAAATTAAGTTATATTTAAGTTCCATGCAATATTAAATGACTTAAATATCATATTTTTCGCGCTCCATTGTATTTAAGCTAGTGGCCCCAATGTTAGACACATGCCATTTTTATCTAGGTAACTTATAAGTTTGATGTTTTTTAGTTCCGATCGACTCAGCTAGATTAAGGTGTTGACGTCAAATATTTCCAATGAAACACCAGCAATTATATGAAATTAAATCAATAGCTTGTAAATGACGTATGAAAAAAATAATAACAAAATTTCTTGCTCCATTTCGACAACGTCAAGAAATCCACTTCAACCCTTTTTATGTCCCACTGCTGGGACCTAAAAAGTATAGGCCTTAATCCAGACACGCTGGCCAAGTGCGGTTTGGTGGATGTCACATGTCCTCGAATGATTAGTTTTTAGACATGCCGATTTCCTCACGATGTTTTCCTTCACCCATATTGAGCAGCGTCCGGCGATAAAACAATTCACACAAAGATGTGGGGGCACGACTGGGATTCGAACCCGCGACCTTATATTTCTAAGGCGAGGCCCGTACCACTGCGCCACCGCTGCTCAACGTCAAGAAATAACGTACTCATATCTGATACTTATGTTTCTAGCCAATTTAAAATAGTGGGCTGATGTTCACTTGAATATACCATGTAAATTTTTTTACAGCTACTGAACTAAAGTACCATATCAAAGAAATTTATTTTCCGAGTCTCCTTCTTTCTGAACGTTAATAAAAAGTATGCTATTTTTTTCTTGCTTAAGCTGAATGAACATGTGTCAAGCAAGATGCCTCTTATCAAGAAGCAAAACTATTGCAAAATTTGCTACCTGTTGTTTTTATATTTGCGTGGACGTAACTTACAATACGCGGTCTGGCATGCCGTGGGCTGTGGGTAACTTGACTTCCAACCAAGGTGCGCATTTGTGTGCATGAACATGTCTGTTTGTCTTGAGGGAAAAAGAGGGGAAAAATGGGGTCGTGAGGCACGATGGGGTCACCCACTTATACAAGTGACTACGCATTCGACGAGTGTTAGTAAGACTAACAGCCGCTCATTTTACACCATTCTTAAATCCAGCAGTGTTTTATCATTTTCCCACGTGATTTTTTACAATTTTGAGTGTCCGTAAAAACGCATATAAAAAGGTAAGATTCTAACTTAATATTTTTTTTGGTGTTTTCTAGCCAAACTATTTGTGGTTGTTTTTTTAAACAAAATTACTCAGACTCTTGTGTTGTTTTTTTATTAATTATTTAAAATAATGTTAGACTTTGGGATATAACAGAGACATAGCTGTGAGGTACTATAGATTACTTCATTGTGCCCCATAGCTGCTGTCTCCATTATGCAGAAACAGAAAATCCAAAAACTCCGGTTGGGAATGTAGTAACGAGGTTATATTTATGCCTGTGCTACGTTGACATGAATCACACGTGAAGGCTTTAAAGGACTGGATAACTACGATAGTTGTAGCTTTGTGACCGATGGGCTAACAAAGTGCCTGTCCTGGTGTCTATGACGAAACTAAAGAACAATTCATGTAATGAAGGCTAGCTTTATGCCGAATAAAAAATAAATAAAAACGTATTGAACAATTAATGAAAATGCGTTCTATTAGTGATACAGAAACACAAAAAGATGAAATAAAAACCTTTTAGTACATTTTAATATTTTTAATGCTTTATTGGCTGTTGTTTGTTAAGCGGCAGTTAGACTTTGTTTAAAGCAATTTTATTTAGTTATCAGACAAAGTATAACATATATTTATTTTTAATTCCAGAAGTTCTTTCTCTTTTTTTTAAGTCCTTTGTTTTGGGTTATTGAAGTTTTTTTTTTTAATTTACGTTTTATTTTGATTTAATAACAATTGTAATTTTTTGTGAGCATAAGATTCTCGAGAATCTTCATTTTTCTACGACATAAACCCGAATCGAATGTGCACGTATTTAAACTTGTTGACTAGACTGAAAGTAGTATTATGTAGGTAGTTTATTAGCCATATGTGGATTGTGGATGCATTTGTTCTCGAGTTGCTTGCATGTTAGTTGCAAAGTGAAGTAACAACCCCTTAGCGTCCTTCATTGCTGAACATGAGGTTAACAGCAACGGGACACTAAGAGTGTTAAAAGTTTAGAAATTAACACAAATTTGTGCGAATGTGCATGTACAAGTCAGGATCGAACCATTTTCGTTCAGAGATTTTCTCTGAATACCTACCTACTCTACTTCCGTTTGCGATGATAACCTCTACGAAAGTTAATTAAAGGGTACTTTAATAAAAAAAAATCCAAACAGCTAATTACAAATTACGTAAATAATTTTAATGCTTTTGTAAATAAAATTTTCTGATAAATATTATTTAAAAATCGTTAACGTAACAATTAAAAGAATAAAAACATCTAATTGCCCCTTTACTTACGTTAAGTGAAATATTTTAAAATAGGTATAGTGTCTATCCTTTCTATAACAGATTAAGTTGGTTTTCCACCAGTGATGCGATGTGCTAGAACTAAACAGGACAGAAAGCTACTGAAAATACACTGCATTGGATTTTCCTCAAGACAGTTGTCCCTATTAAGTCTGGATGCGTTTGACCAATCATATTTATTCGCTCACAGAACATGAAAACGGATTCCGATTAGCTAATGATGCATTGCATGAATGCATACCTACAATAGAAGCGCGCTACAGATGGCACTATGAATAAGTGCACTGTACACCTTGTACACACGTCTACACATCAAGCTATAAAAAAAACAATATAAGCTGACCTCTTGTCGTACAGAAATCCTACACAATGAGACATCAGCGCACTGGAAATATGTGGCTTCATGTGTAGCCGTGTAGACGAGGTCGTCAATACAAAAAAAGTTTTCAAATCTTGTACTCGTCAAAATGCATTTTCAAATTTATTAATTTTTATATAAAACGTTTGATAAAAAGAATGAAATGACCTGCAAATATTGTAGGCTAAGTAAATTTGTAGATGTTTTTCGGATCTTAACTTATACTTTGACAGGTTTATGATAGTATTCGAAAACTTTTTTGTGTATTGACAACTTCTACATACGGCTACACATCAAACTACAAATTTCCTATATAATCTGATCTCTCGTTGTAAGGAAATCCTTTACAATGTGAGATTAGCTTTTACTGGAAATGTATATCTTGAATGCTTGTTTTGAAGCCGTGTGTTGGTACTAAGTGTACTGTTTGCCTTCTATTACTCTGGATACATCGCATAACTCGAAATTCACGTCATCACTGATGTAGCCCCCACCGGCGCCGCCACATCGAGTCATAATCATAGCTGCCAAGCTGCATGGCACAAACGTCTGGTGGAAAAACAATGTAACCCCTTTTGTTTGACATTTACATTAGAGTACCCCATTGTAGTAACTTTTGATAAAAATATTCTACTTACGGCCTATTGCTTAGTTACCTAAAAAATTTGTTTACATTAATTGTAAATAATACACTATAGTTAATAGTTATTCATAAAGCAAATTTGAACTAGGTATAGGTTCGATCCTGGGTATTGCAGCAACTTAATGTCGGTAAATCAGTCTTAATGTATGTTTTTAAGTGGTGTGAAATTTACAGCGTTCACGGGCAGGAGCGGCGGTGCACCGGTAAATAAACCGATCACCCTTTGCAAAGTTTGTGGCGACAAAGCTTCTGGGTACCACTACGGAGTTACTTCCTGCGAGGGCTGCAAGGTAAAGTTGATCTTTTATAACTCTTCTGTATAAGATGTACATAATGTAGGTTGTAGTAGGCTTCTTCAAACGGCTACACCTCATTCAAACCCATATAGGGACATTTATCTAAAGCTGGCGGAACTTATACCTCCCTGCCAAATTTCATTTTCCTGAATCTAGATTTCTTAAATTTTGTAGTTTTTATTTTTAAAGATATGTAAAGTTACGACACTTCATTATTCACTACTGGACATTAATCTTCTAACATGCCATATGCCATGGTAAAAATGTCATAGGTATTAAAACATCGCTCATTGTCCATCGTCCAAGAGAAACATTTATTAGGCATCTATTCTACGATTCCCGGGACGCGTGGGATACATTAGTTAGCTTGTTTATTTATAAACAAATCGATTCAATATGACGTACTTGCGCAGAAGACGATTTACTGAAACCCCTTTCCACGAAGTACGCATTCTTTGTACTTACCATTGAGGTCAACTGATGACTTGTTTCCGAATATCATGGCACTCACTATATCATAACAAAGGTCAACACAATAAGTTATTATAATAGGTACAATAGGCACAAAATAAACTAGTTATAGTTTCTAGAGAATAAATACCAAAGTCTAAAGCACTTGAATCAGGTAACATCTGAAAATCGTAGTTCTATTTTCTATTAAGAATTCAATTTAGAAGATTTTAATTTAGATACAATATTTCTTTTAATTGATATAATAATAAGGCTATACGAAGGGCCGGTGGAGTAGTCGGCAAAATAGTAGTGCTTTACACGCTGCAGTTCGTGGCTTCGATTCCCATCCAAGTCAGACATTTGTGTCTGTTTATCTAGAGTCTGGATGTAATTATCTATACATATTTAATTATGTAATTACAAAACAAAAGTATTATATATAGTGTATTATGAGTTATCTGATTTCCATAGTACAAGCTCTGCTTAGTTTGGGATCAGATTGTCCCCCTATATTAATATTATTATTATTACTGATCAGAGGTAAGGTAGAGGGTAGCGTTTTCGTTTCTCGTCGTTTAGGTCGCGCCCCTTTAAACAGTTTTAAGACTTTTTTAATTTGGCCCCGGAGTCGGGAATTTTGAACTCTTTTTTTCTCTATGCTGTCTACCGTTTTGCCTGGAGGGAAGTGGACAATCAAAATTTCCATTCTATTTGATTAAATTCGGCACTTCACGGCACAGTGCCGTTCTCAATCCTGGCTTATGGCGTTGACTGTATTCTAGAATATTAGTAGATACGTCATCAACTTTATCTGTACGCCCTGTATAGCGCTTTCCATTCATATAGGTCAAATAAAGCAGTTAATATGGAGGCAATCTAACGTTTTTGTTGGTACTAATTGCAACCCTAAGAAATTTATGTATCAATGAATCGCCTAGTCAAACAAATTGCAGCAAAGCAGACAATTATTGATTAATTAATCGATTTATTTGAATTAAGGTACAGAGAGCGTCATAAGTGAGAGTCGCACTTATGACCTTTTCTATAACAAACATTTATGTAAACGCGCAGTATTTCGCAATACAATGCAAATGATCCTTGTCATGTTATTGCAGTTATAGCCACTCACTGTACATACATACCAAAATATCTTTAATGTGTTTAGATTGGTTTTTTAATTCTTTATTAAGGCTCTTTTATACGAGTATGATCTGTGATCTTCGCTTTAAAACTCTTTGATTACAAAGTAACAACTCTTGACCGATAGCTTCCAGGCAGCTTTCTGACAAATAAATCTATCTATCTATCTATCTACCAGGTCTTGGAAACAGATTTTATCTCACAATAAATATAACTCAAGGATAAAAAATGTCTAGCCGTTTCTCATTACTCTGTGTCAGAATATTGCAGTGATATCAAGTTCATTTGACGTGTCAATTATGTTTACAACAAAAACATATATATTTATAGGAAAAAAAATATATTTATAGTAACTTATTCACGAAGGAATAAATCTGATATATTTGTCTACATTATACACAATATACACAAATATTTGTTTATTTAAACATGCCATAAAAGAATTTGCCCTGACCGACTGACTTGGACTCGTTTTTGCCGACCAGACTGCGCCATTAGTTATCAGTTCTACTCAGTCTAAACCTAGAGACCTGTGGCCGGAGTGCCTTACTAAATAATGAGGGTATATCAATTGAAAAGAAAATTAATTTAATTAGTTGGTTTTTGAACTGAAACTTACTTTTTTTTAATAATTAGAACTAGAAATTAGACCGAAGAATCATAGGTAGGTACCAACCTGGTGCAAAGGTTAGCTCAGCAGATTGTTGCGTTGCTGGCAGCAATGTTGCGTTTTGAGTACCTTCGCACAGGTTTCATTTAGGGAAGGTTCATTCCTCAATTTTAGGAACTTCTGATTAATGTTGGTTTTTACATTCCTACCTATTAGATATTTAAAAAAAATCATAAATCCATTGACATAACTACCCATTTACAATTTAATACTTAACAAAAAGAATAAGTAGGTATTCGAATTTCAAAACAATTTTTTCTATAAAATTTGTTTCAAAAGAAATAGATAGGTACCTACCTATAGATTTTCACCAAGCAATATTTCGATAATTTTTGTTGGATCTTAATATTTTTTAACAATGGCAGCAAAGTTTGTTTTTAACGATTGTTTTCATTTAGATAAAGAAATAACTTTTAAGAAGTTAGACCCTTCGGAAACCACAGTAATTCTCAACGTGACATAAAAGCGAAAATTTATTAGGTACCTTCTTTGGATGGACTTAAATGTTATCACGTGTAAAATATTTTTTTAAGGTATTGAATTCTGTTAAATTTAATAATCGTACATTTTTTTGTGAACCACTGATTATCGTACCGTTCCATCGTAGATTACATCATTGCTTAACACCAGGCAAGTTAAAGTCAAGCGCCAGCCTATCGCAGTATATAAAATTTATAAATAATATCACCTGCTTGAAGGATTGAATCTAGTAATTGATATGTTGCTCTTTCGCAGTTGACTGATATTGTATGTCTAGTCAATACCTACCTTTAAGTATTTAATAACCTTGTCAATCTAAGATCCCCATCGCGTGTATCAAATGAAACGGTTTAACTTGTTGTATTAATAAGATTATTACCACGGTTTAAGATAATTAAAACCGTGTAACTTACTCGTAATTAATTCCATCTATGGTACTTAACTACAAAAGAGTTTTGTTGAAATTGATACTTTATAACAGCTTACTCGTAGTTTTGTTATTATCAATGTCATGAGTAAGGAAATAATTTAATGAAAAAGTAGGTCATCTCAAATTGCTAAAGGAGTCATCAATATTAAATCGTCTTTATTGTAGTTCATATCAAATGTCTTTGTATACGGAATATCCGCCTACGGAACATACACGTGCGGAGGGTGGAACAGACTGACAGCAAGCTTTCAAACTGACGATGGACCGAACAATCTTCCGCGTAGTATGCCTGTTTATAAGTCAAGTGGGCAAGCTAACGTCTGTTCCATAAACCGCGCATCTATATTCCGTCGGCAGATGTTCCGCGTGGTATGACATTAGCCGGACATGTGTGACACAGTTTTTAGATGATACAAGTGATTATAAGACTACCTGACTACGACATACACAGTCAAGAGTAAACTTAGTGCTAGGAAAATCATCTAATGAATACCACATACTTAGAACTTCGACACTGCTTTTGTAATGAAATGAAAATATGCTTTATTTTTTTGAGACGCGAGTTTACTTAAAAATAGTGCAATTTCTTTTCCTACCGTGCAGTGATTAATTGGCAACTACTGAGAAACACTACCAAAAAAACTCAGTAGACTTTTTCTTTTTTAAATGAAGTAGTTATATCTATAACATTTTGTTTGTTTAGGGTGTTGAATAAGAGCGACTTAATATCAAACGATTTTCGGTAGGTTTACAAATATTTATCTTCTTTATAACATATTTCAAAAATGCTGGGTTATCAAACAAGCATGGCATATTATTCTCATTATGAAAACACATATGTATACGTATAACCTGTCAGTCTTAAACCACGCAGTAAGGAACTTTTCGGACACTGAACTCTCAATAGAAATTATTAATGTTATCAAACATTAATAATTTTTTTACCAATTCAGGTAAAAATAATTAAGAGTGTATTGATTTATTGAAAAAGAAAAACACTAGTTATGTTCAAACCGTAACGTTTTTTTTACCAACGAATGTCACGGTTAAATTCTGAGGAAGCCTAAATCCCAAATGTTTGATAAACCCACCCTCAATAAGTGCCTAGCGACTGACACATTTATATTTTATGAAAAACATAAGGTGGGAATCATCTTAAGTCGTCCTTTAACTGGAACTAACACCCTTATCTCAATTTGTGGAAACATGTTGAATTTTTTATTAGGTTTAGGTGAATATGGCAAATTATAGATGAGATAAAAACTTAAGTTCTTCATCCGTGTGTGATTTTGTTGGATTCACAAAACAGGGCAATGTATAATTGGAATAGGGGTAGATACTTGAATAATGATGTTACCCTCAAATATGTAGAGTCTCAAGTCTCTAAGAGTCCCAACACGCATTGAACACATCGTGCAGATTTCTCAACTATCAGTTAAGAGAATTACCTTAATCTACGCCAAATGCGGGTTGGAGGATGTTACGTGTCCTCTTACAGTTAGCTGTAAGACATGCGAGTTACCTTACGAGGTTTTTCTTCGCCGATATTTGGCAGTGGTGTTAAAACCATAGACTATACTGTTACTTATTTTCTTCATTATTTATTTTGATAATATTATTAAACATTAATTTATAAATAAAATAACTTAATATATAGGTGTCACTGTCCTTTTGATGAATATTATTATTTTTTGGATGATTTTTAATAATTCTACGCAAGAACTCATTTAATAGTTTTATTATCAAAGGTGCTAAGGCTATTTTCAACGAAACTCGGTATTAATGGTGTAGCAAATTAGATACTATATAATAAGGTAATAAATTTGACTGGCCTCTTGGCGTAGAGATTAGTGTCCCTGACAGCGAAGCCGAAGGTCGTGGGTTCGATTCCCACGAAGGACAAATCTGTGTGATGAACATGATTCTTTGTTTTATGTATGTGTATTATTTATCTATAATTGCTTAATTTAGGACTTTATGGCGCTTTATTATTAATGTCAAGTGACAGCGGTAACAATGTTTTCTGAAAAACAGATGGTGAAAACTGATAGCATTAATTTTTTCAGGGTTTCTTCAGGCGGAGTATACAAAAACATATAGATTACAAGTGTCTAAGAGGCGAAAAGTGTCTGGTGATACGCCTGAATAGAAACCGCTGTCAACATTGCCGTTTCAGGAAGTGTATTTCTGTTGGAATGAGCCGGGACTGTAAGTATCTAGTGGTAGGCTTCGGTCGCAGCCAGACACCATCACCACCCACACCAGACACTTCGCAAATGATTCAATCGTGTTCCAACATCGAGTCATATAGGGTGACTGGTAATTAGTGTAACATACTTTACCAACTTTAATTGAATTTATTATTTGATACAAATATTGACTCAGTATGTCGTTTTGTAATAGTATGGCTTTGTTTATGTCGACAAACCACAGACTTTTAATACTGCCGTCATAAGAAAAAAGAGCGCATATGACATTTTTTTTGTAACTGAGTTATAAACAATTTTGGAATCAGTAAAAGATAGTGATCCAACAATGTTAAAAGCTTGGTTACAATAAAAAATGTCAGATGCACTCTTTTTCATTACGAAGGCAATAATATATAGGCCTAGTTAGTTACACCTAGTTTAGGAGTCTGAGTATTTAAAATTTCTGTGTCCTAGATATAAGCCTTGCTCTTACTTATAATATTGTAACTATTGTAACTAATAGTTTTTGGTGAAAATAAAGAATTTATTTTATTCATTATTTTATTATTAATATAGAGTCGCGTAGTAGAGATCGATGAGCGTTACCAAAGCGGCGTATAACGCACCACACAATCAGCCGCGTCACAGTGCTTCACCTGATCCCTCCTTCCTTCTACACTTTATCATCGTTGTCTCTACTGCGCGGCTCAATATAAAATAACAAATTTAATTTTAAAAAAGCTGCTCAATAAATATTCCATAGGAAAAGTTGTTAGTAATCATGAGCACTATACACGTGGTAAAGTATTCAACACTAATTGCCAGTCACCCTGTACAAGGATGAGTATAGTGTGTGTGAATCATTGATATGGTAAATCAATGGTGTGAACGGTTGCTTGGTGTTACCTATGTCACGTAATACGGAAGAATTTGTATGAAAAAATTATATACCCTACTGGGGTTAATACTTTTATATTTTATTACTAATGTTAGTATAATAAATAGGATAGGATAGTATAATTTAGTACAATAATTATTATCTGATTAAAAAATAATAGATACAGGTTTATTTTATCTTCCTAAATAAGGCACCAGATACACAAACTTTCCAAACATGTAAACTTATCTCATAAGATATTATTTACTTAAATAAAACTTTGTAATTGAGAAATAAATGGCTTTTATAACTACATACTATATATCACAACACTATAGAATCCTTTTTTCGTTATTTATTTAAAAATATCGAGAATAGACTCATTTATTCTAACTACCAAAGCAGACTATGAAACACTAGAAGATGTACACATATTTCCAGTAGAAATACTTACGGAGTATGAGGAGTAGGTACATAGGTAAGTTTACTGTAGTTGACATGTATGAGTGTGAACTTAAACAAATCTATCACACGGCTTCAGGTATAACTAACTTTCTACCGCACTATACCTACATAAATTAACTCGCTGTGGCTAAATTTGGGTATAATTTACAAATTTTATACGACTTTAATCGTAACACTAAAAAAACTTATGAAATGAAAATGTAATAAAAATATGTACTGTTTTTTTATTAGTTAGGTATCTATATAACGATCGCAGTTATTAACAATGTGCGGTAACTACAAAAATGTTCTTTTCGGTACGGCCTAATATAGTTTTATGCTTAATGGGACGGTCTTATAAGTTCCGACTTTATTACTCCAGAAAATCTACGATAGCGAATATTCTGCGATGTTATGGATATAGGTATTTTAATATTAGGTGCAATGAAACGAACATAGTAGTTATTTGAATCGAAATTGTAGTTCCGACTTTGTTAATGCCGCATGCCGCTTGGGTTGAAATAAATCGTCGTATTTATTTTCTTACAGTGCAGTATGTGAGTGTGTCTACTACTGTGAAACTGCTAGTAAACATTGATCTCTTTTAAAATAAAGTACTTATAACACATAAAAAAGTCGCTAAAGTATCTAAAAATTATGTTACAATACCGAGATTTTGATGTATTATAAGTTAAGATTAAAGACTAACTAACTACTTATTGATGCACAATAAGTACTTAATCTTTGAGGTAAACAAGCTTTGACTATTGTGGTACGTAGACATTAAAATGTTAGACATGTCTTTTCCTTTTTTTTTTAACCTAACGATAACGTCGATATTTCCAAGCGAAATCTCGAATTACAACACACCTACGTAAGTTTTATACGGAGGTATGAAACTTACCTAGGTGATAATAGAGAGTAACGCTCTCCCATTCTACAACTGTAATGCGTTGTTTCTAAATATTGTTTAATTTCAATGACAAAACAAAAAATACGTGTCTAACATTTTTTCTGTAGCCTTATCTTATCATAAATGGGGCTGGTAGACCCAGCTGGATCTTTTGTGTATTATTTTCAGATCTTTTCTTCTGCAGTATTACTGACGAACTAATTAAAAAACTATATTTCATACCTTATCGTTAATTACTACTATGTACAAATATTTTCAGCATGATCATATTTTAATTAAGACCTCTGCAGGAATAATTCTACAATTTTGCCAGTGTCAAGTTTAAATATGTATACAAGCTTTTAAAATATTAATTGTAAAAAAACTGAATAAACAGACGTACCATTTACCATTTCCTATAAAAAACTGCAAATACTTTAAAATCTTGTATATTTAGGTAGTTAACCTACAATTCTTTAAACTTTACGCTGTCAAAATTGTAGATTAATTTCTGCGGAAGCCGGAGGCAATTTTCTTCTTCTGTTTAAAAAAATGAATTGACTTATACTTGCTACGTATTACTAAAACTCGAGAACGTGACACGATTTCGCTGATTTTGGTTTTGAAATATTCGTAGGTAGATATATGTCCAAGGAAGGCTTAAAGGTGAGAAAAACGCGGTACAAATTTCGCCATTATATAAAAATTGATAGACGTTCGTTTGTTGCGTTATAACTCAAGAACGGTTAAACCGATTTGGCTGATTTATGTGCTAATGTTTAAATTTACTGGGGCATCTAGCCGTTAGCTCGTCATATTGGCTAATTTTGGTTTTGAATTAGGTATAGTTAAGTACAAGTCCAAGGAAGGGTTTATAACGCAGTACAAAGAACGGATGTTAGGTTTAAATAAGAATTGCATAATATCTGCATTGGGAGTAAGTACATACTGTAAACTATTTTAAACTACTGAGAGGATTGTTAGGCATGAATTCCCACTCCAAGGTACTTGTAAGTAAAAATACCTTGGGAATTGGAACAGGAAACTATAATAGACTTAACTGAATCACTCCGCGATGTCAATGTACTAATAGTGGTAGTTTGCACCTATTTTCCAATTGTATCATCATGGGTGCATCGCTACATGCGAATTGCAGCGACCCACTTAACGAATATCATCAGAGCGTTCCTATTTAAGCGGCTGCACTCCATATTTCACAGCTGTGCGGTATGGACGAGCACCAAAGAAGCCGCGGGAGCCAGTGCCTCCTGATCCGCCCGATATACCAAGGAACTTACCGCCTCCAGCGCCTATTATAGTCGTAGAAGAAATGGCACCTCCAGAGCCCTTGCCAGTGTTGAATATTGAGCCGGTACAAGAACCACCCACACTGTTCCACCATGGGCTGGTGCTTGCTGTGGCGACCGCAAATCGGTACTACAATCCCTACACTGAAGAGCTGAGGGTGAGGCTGTACCAGCGCTCGGTTCTTTTCAGATACGACGAATTAGAAAAACATGGTACGTATATTAATTAAATTAACGAGACTACGAGTCTACAATAGGTTTTGAATGAGTAGGTCTTTTTTATACACTCTGCATTAAAAGGCGTGTTCACTCATCTTAGTCGTTAAAAAAATCCCACATTCGTATTATTTGTATTTTTCTAATAATAGGCTATTATGTATTAGAAAAATACATTGTAGGTAAATAGAATTTACATTGTACTGAGAAAATCATTAGATTACTAAATATTCCTGTTATCTGAGTAAACGGATTACTCTGTGAACTTAAAATATTTCAAGAGGCTTATTTTTAGTAGCTTAAAGCATTTTCTGAATGTTTTCTTTCGTATTTTTAGGTTAGGGAAATGAATCTAGCTATCAAAATAATTTGTGTAGGAATACATATCAGTAGATACAAAGTGATAGATAATGCACTTTACAAATGTGCAGAACATGCAATATAAATTTGCACGTTGCTACATAGTCAGTAGTACCTACTCAATTTGATGTACTCAGCAAAAAAATTGCGTGAATTCTGACCTTCGAAATTCGATTCTACTAAATTGACAACAGAATTGAAATGTATTAATGAATGAATTTGATTTAAATGTTGTTAACTAAATGTTCCGTAGGTACAAAAACTATACAAAGTTAACTGGAATCATATCATGCGTTAGATTCTATATCATTTGAGCCTTATGCAATAGTATTGTGTCGTTTAAATTTTAATAATAATTAATCAAGTAGAAAAAATAAAGAATAACCCCTACAAATTAAAAATAATATTTTTCAATTTATTTTCTTAGACAAACCTAACATTTGAAGAAACCGCCAACTGTCATTTATTTGTCACATATTTTGTTAGGTCAAAGCGAGTTCTGAAAACCTCTACGGTCAGAGGTCAGCAAAAAATTACCACATCAATTTATTTTAACCAAAAGTGATTACTAGTGAATTAATAGGTAGGTATAAATTACGGTTTCATGTATAGTTTAGCCTTTTGGGTTCAGGTTGTAAATACCTCGTTGGTATCATTTTTCAGCAATATATTTATGTCAATATATCGAAACTAACCCAATGGTTTCAACTGTGTAGGGTACAATTGGGGATAGTAGCAGCAACGCTTTTTTTTGCAGTTCCCAATGAAGACCCGAAGGCCGCAGAAGAACGCGCCAATGACATCCGCTCGGTGCTGTGGTTTAATGTTGCTGTACGCATGACACCCTGCGTTCATTTAATTGTCGAATTCGCAAAACAAATACCTAGCTTCAATGATCTATCAGAGGACGATCGTCTGATTCTCATGAAGGTAACTCCCAAAAGACTGTGAATATATTATTAAATACAAGTGATGGCTGATATGTGGTGGGTTGAGAAGCCACGTCAACGCCCTATGTGGGGTCATCTACTTCCTATTTTGGGGTGGGCACCGTCCCACTTAAATATGCCTATCAATAACTTTAACTGAGGAATAATTTGGAGGTTTACGGAAGTTTCCGACTGTATATGTATGGAAAATCTGTCAGACCAACTAAAATATTCTTTAATAAAAATTATCTGGCTAATGAACAATCAGCTCTCAGTAAATAAGATTTTTAAATTTTCTTGGCGAATGTTTATTTCAATGCGAAAAATATATGACTACGATTTTGGTTCATTGTACAAAAGTTACTGCTTAAAAATACGCATATCACTTTATACGTAGCGAATGTATTTATAAGTGAAATGCTGTGGCGATAATATATAATTTACTTTATTGATATTTTTTCTGTAATACTGGCGACTGTGTATTTATTTTTTAACTCTGTGAGTTTCCTTTTTGTTCACAGCTAGGCTTTTTTGAAATCTGGCTAAGTAGAGTAGCCAGATTATCAAACTCCGACCGCATAGTCTTCAACGATGGAATGGCAATTTCCTTTGAACAACTTGTCAAGATTTATGACGTAAGTTGAATTGTATCTATTATGTAGAAATAAAATCCTGTTTCTCTTAGTCACGGCATAACTTGAGTATCTCGTAAATCGATATTTTTGTTGGACAATATTATAAAAGAAAATGTATGTCAAGTTCAGAAACTTTCAGTATGCACCACGTATATCTATGTTTCACGTGACCTTGATATCATACGCGAGTGAAATTATTTGCTCTTTAATTCGCATATTAACAAAACTCATATATATTAGAAATTAGCAGGCTAAGAGGAATGAATTCACATGCTTATGAAATTTATGTGAATTCGTTTTAATTACAGTCACTAGCAGTAACATTGTAAATTATATTTTTTCACACCTAGGTACTTAAAGTAAATTAATTTCAAACAACAATTAGACATGAAGATAAATTAACTAACTTGTACATTTCTAGCTGCAATACGCCAAAGATATTTTGACCTACATATGGAATCTAAACCAGCTTCAACTGACTGAACATGAGTTCGCTATGTACTGCAGTGCCTTGCTGCTGAGTGCTGATAGGAAAGAAGTCACAGATGTGGAGAGGATTGAGTATATGCATCGCATTCTTAACGAAAACTTTCAAGGACTCGTAAGTATTTTTCTACTATTTAAATCGTCACACAAGTAGGTATACAGCTGACCTAATACTCGTAGTAAGCGGTTATGTTAGAAAAATAATTTAGAAGTTAGAAGAAGAAAGAACAAGTTGTTTCTTTCTTCAATCACTGGATATCTTAGTCTATGATCTCTCGAAACATAATAGGTATGCATCGTGACGTTGCCGAACTTTCAGGGACCATGTCCACGAGCAAGAGATTCGCGATATAGAAATTAATGAGATTATGAATGATTATAGAGATTGTGAAATAAATATTATTAGATAAAATACAAAATGAAATTGTTAATAATTTAGGTAAAATATCCCCCTTTATTATATAAATTAACACCAAATTAACACCCAATTGCTTTAAAATTGGGTCTTCTCTCAACAATCTTACGAGTTGAGAGAGTTTAGGCCAAATACGCTGGCCAAGTGCGGTTTGATGGATGCCATATATCCTCGAATGATTAGTAATTTTTGCATGAAAGAGTAACAAACATACATCCATACATTCTTACAAACATTCGCGTTTATAATATTAGTAGAATGTAGCGCAAATTTATTCTGACTTTAAACTTATAACATCCCTCTTTTTGTCTGTGGTGTGTATATGTACCTAAAGTAGATAATTTCCTATTTTTCCAGGTATTGGCTGGAGCTGGTCCCGACAATTTACTTCTAGCTTACGCTAAATGCGAAGCGGCTTTGTGTTGTATGAACGACGCCCGCAATTTAGGTGTCCTTCATAGCTCGAAGATGGAATGGTGCAGAGAGCATACTCATCGCCTATTCGTTCCAGAACTATTCTCTGAAATCTTCGATATTCCGAAGCCAAAAGCAAAAGTCGATGCGCAAGCAGCAAATAGGCAAGCGGCGAATCCGCAACCAGCACCGATGGCGGCTGGACAAAATGGCTAATAGCGAAGGTCTTTGACCATAAGCTAGAAGGGTTTTATAACGAAATCTTAGTTGTTTTTTTACTTCATTTTCGTAGCTACATATAACTTTTGATAGTGCAGTATTTTATTGCACCATTTTGAACGACTTATTCACTAAAATGACATTAGACACGAAAAGCGCTTTTTAGGTTCGAGTAAGTATATATGTTTATTTGGTAGGTCTTTGATTCTTCAAGGACCTACATTTTTGTTTGTTTACCTGGGAGAAATCCTTTATGTATCTCCCGCACTGTATGGGCGCAGGGCGAGGGGTATGTGGGACTTCAACTGGTTACCCGAATTAAAACCCCCGTGGTGTTCCTTAGCACATTTTGGCCAGGGTATCACGGGAACCACAAGTGACACAACCGCGACAAAGGAAGACCGATCTGATAATTAGGTGATTAGAGATTCAATCATAAATAAAATAGAAGTGACAAATACACCAAAAGCGCTTTTTGGGGTCGAGTTTGTATAGGTAGGACCCCACATTGGGCGTAAACGTTCCACAAGCGAAAGTGCATGCCCAATGTGGGGTCAATCTGAAACCTAGCGTACATTTACATTCGATACAAAATGAAGTAAATTGCAACATATAGCCTATAGCAAAACAACGTTTAAACATAATCCAGACTTGTCTCTACTATCACGATGTCCGGACTGTGCTTAAACGGGCAATAAGACTAGTTTAGTTTAAGTAATACTTTTAAGCGACGTTGAGGTAAGCTAAAAGTAGTAAAGTCATGTTTTTTCACTGTTATCTGATTTCAGTGTCAAGAAGAAAAGAGACAAAACATAGATAAGTAAGAATTTTATAATTTAACTTGATCTCATTCTGTTTAAAATATTGACTTGTCCTATTGTAAGCTTTTGTACAGGGTTACTGGTAACTCGCTTCCTTGCAGAACTAAATAAAATACAACAAATTTAGGCTCCAAAATATTCTACGAAAATTTAGTAATCGTAGAGATCGATTTTGTTGATGAAGAACCCCACTTGAAAAAATAATAAAGAAAATTAAAAAATAAACGGTTTAAAGGTGCTTACTGAAAATTAAGGTTATTATCATAGTATGCCGTAACAGATCTTTATCCAAAATGAAAAGTTAAAAATATACCTGTATAACTTCAACCCTTTCTCTCAACTATCATACGAATTAAGAGTTTTAGGCCTAAATCCACACCCGCTTGCCAAGTGCGGGTTGGTAGATGTCACCAGTCCTCTAGTCTTAGTTCAATAGTTCTTAGACATGCCGGTTTCCTCACGATGTTTTCCTTCAACGATATTGAATAGCGGCGATGTAACAATTTACACAAAGATGTATGGGCATAGGCGAGGCCTGTACCGCTGCGCCAAGCACCACCGCTGCTGCATTTACTTACGCTGTTTTTACTCTAAGGAATCGATTTGTGGTTTCTACAAGGCAGCTGCAAGAAGCTGCAGTGACCACATTTCGTCGGTGCGATGTGGTGTGGTTGTGGTCTTCTGAATAGACGCTTACCAGTAACCACGTAGAGTAATGATTGTTTAGCAATATGTAGATTTTCACTTGTTTTCTTTCACTCCGATAACAGCTAACATAACATTGAAACAACATTAAAAATTATATAAGTACATGAAGTAAAAAAACTAATCTACTGTTAAGCCCAAAATCATTAGACTTCTCAAGTCTCCAGTAATCTGTCTGTTCAGAGAACTGGTTTCAAAACCGTTTTCTCAAAGAAGGAGGTTATCCTATGATATTAATCATGTCAAAGTTCCAAAATAAAAATTAATATTCGATTTTGTTTTAAAGTTTACCAGGCCATCTGTGGTTCGACATCAGGCCATCGAGAGTCTAGGCCAGTCTGGGTGGGGCGAGTTCTAGGCCCTCTAGTTTGACATAAAAAGGGCATCTAGGGTTTGATATCAGTCCATTCTGGGGTGAGTTCCAGGCCATCTGGGTTTGATATCACACCATTCTGGGGTTTAAACCAGACCATCTAGAATCGAGACGAGTCCATTCTGGGGTCAGTTACAGGCCATTCTGGTGTTTTAACCAGGTCATCTTGGGTTTGACGTCAGGCCTCTCTGGGGTTTTGACCAGGCCTTTTAGTGTCTACACCGTCATTTGTGGTAAGTTTTAGGCTATCTTAGGTATGAAATCTAGGGTTAATACGGCCATTCTATAATTATATGATTACAAAATATTTTTTTACATTTTTGCAAACTTCGGACTGATTATTTTGGGCACGATTAGTTATAGATTAGGAAACTTGAACAAAATCAAGATTAAATTGAAATGTTATTATTAAAATGCTTTTGTTTTATAAATGGTAATTAATTATAATAAAATTATAAGTAGCAAGGTAGGTACTTTAGAATAGGCACTTATACTGTTTTACCTTTATTAATGTTTTTTATTATTATTAGATTCAAAAACTGCATTACAGCATTTAGTTCGATAGATAAGTATTAGGTAGTTACGAGTACATGCTAACCCCTTATTCATAAACGTCTTATAAGCTCATTATAGCTAAAATAGGTCTAAAATTCGTTTGTCTTTGTTTGTCATCTTGACATTTATACTAGTAAAAAAGAGAAAGTCCATTTTAACTAAAGCTTCTTTTAAGATTTTTATGAATAAGACCTATATTTTTGAACTGACTTCAAAAAAATAGGACTAGTGTAATACATGGACGGTTTTATATTCTTTGTTTCAAAAAGATTAAATCCGGAATAGTCCCTTTGAAATTTGAAGTCGGTTTTGTATAAAATGTAGTTAAAATATGTTGTGTAATAAATTTAATTTTAAAGCCTTAATCATAAACGTCTTATAAGCTTATAATAGCAAGAATAGTTATATAACTCGTTTGTCTTTGTCCATCATCTTGGCATTGATACTAATAAGAAAGGGACAGCATCCAATTTAACTATAGAGCTCTATAAGATTTTTATGATTAAGGGGTTAATGTTTAAATGAATAATACTAGGATATATATTATTGTTTGCTTATTCGTAATTATTAATTTAATTGTAACAATTTAAACCGACTTCTAAAGAAGGAGGTGTAATGCCACCCGATATGTTCATTTTATGCTAGTTTAAGTAATTATGACACAGTCTACATTACTGAGGTCTGAATTTCTTTTAATAGTCACTTTATTTAGCTTTTTCATTGTTGTTATCTACTCTACATTAATTAAGAATAAGTATAAAGTTATTACAAGCAATTTTAAACATGTTAAACATTTAAAGTTAATATTTATAAAGGGCATGATTAATTATGAACATTTGTATAAATTTAATTAAAAAAATATATTCGAAAATATAACTCTCCCACTTTTACTGTGCGAACTGCCAAGATGTGGAATTCGTTGCCGGCGTCACTGTTTCCTAATAGCTATAATCTGCCTGTCTTCAAGTCACGAGTGAATCGGTATTATCTCGGTAAGCGCGTTCCATCGCAGAATGCAACATAACTTCACATCTGGCAAGTTGTGGTCAAGCGCAAGACCATTAAAGTATAAAAAATGCACAATTAGAAACGTCACAGTTTAAAATACAATCCCAGATTCTCATGGAGACAACGATAAAGTACCTAATTGTAAAAAAAAATAAGTTTATAAATAAATTTAGCCACACATACTATTATAATTATACTGTAGGTACTAAAATATGTCAGTGTTTAGATATACCTACTCGATTGTTTCGTACAAAATATTACTTAGCATTAAATAGCCTATTCATTTAATAAAGCCACGCCTTAAATAAGTATAGATAAGTAGATTTCAGACATTATTTTAATACTATTTCAGTTTTCATAAAACTATTATGCCCATAAATACCAACTTAAGTCAAATTTCTAATAAGTATTCATACCTAGTTACTTACTTATATAATTTCTGTCAGGTTCATAAAATTTTGTTAAGGTTATTATCTAACTTCATAAGGAGGAGGTTAACAATCATTCGGTTGTTTAATATTTTGTGTTTGGGTCAAAATTATTACCCCAAGTTTACACTAGAGAAACATGCACAAGAAAACATGTTGCAAGCACTATCTATCTCTATCGTTTAGAGTTGAGTAGAAAGAGATAAGACTATGGTTGTATAATGTTTTGTTGTGCACTGCAAACGCCAATAACACTGGAATTTGCGTCTAGAACAAAATGTTGCAGAAATGTTGTTTAATGTTGTACCATAGATTTTTATCCCTTTTTTTATTTTTATCCCTTTCGCACTTTACCATTTTTACTGGCCAGATAGAGATATAATATATAAGTGTTGTGGTTCAAACGTATAGCCAGTTTAGGAAAAGGTTTTTTAATTAATAATTTTTTATCGTCATCATTTTTTTCTAGACGCCAAATCTAATGTTATTAACTTGGTTTGGGTGTAACTCATAAAGGAGAGTTCTTACACTGTAGTATGGTCGAATATTTTAGAGGTTTTATTAATTTTAGAGAATTTTTTGTCTCAAAATTAAAACAATACTTATTTTTGGTACTTATTTTATTGTTTTCATGTAAGTAGTTGTTGTAAGACATACCTACTCACATATAGTTGTAGGAGGTGGTGGGACAACGTTGTAATTTATAACAATTCAACAATTCGACAGGCCGGTGGCGTGGTCGGTAAGATACTTGCTTTTCACGCCGCAGGTCGTGGGTTCGATTCCCACCCGAGACAAACATTAATGATGAACATTTGTGTTTGTGTCGAGTCTGGGTGTAAATATCTATTATAAGTATATATTTACAAAAGAAAAGTATTATATGTATAGTATATACCAGTTATCTGGTTTCCATAACACAAGCTCTGCTTAGCTTGGGACCAGATGACCGTGTGTGTTAATGTCCCAGAATATTTATTATTATTTATTATTATTATTATGCTTTTAATTGTACATTTGTAGGATGTTTTAGTTCACGAATTTATTTAAGATAAGTATTTCACAAAGCAGCTCTATAGAATATTGTGAATTCTAAATGGTATAAATGTCATGTGATAAATGTTGACTGTTATAAAATAAAGATTTTTCAAGTATCTAGTAATTTAGATAAAATATTAATTTATCATTAATGTTCTTGTTGGTTTATTTTAATACTTAGTTTTCACGTTTTGTTTTTAAAGTAAGGTACCTACGTTAAATAATTAGTTATTATTATGTACCTAACTATTAAGATTTTGAATGGTTTTATTATAAAACGGATTTCAAAGATAGTCCTGGGACGAGAAAATAACAAAATTTATAGTATTTGGTACAAGATAGTCACTTGAACTTTGACAAGTTTGTTATTTTCGATCTTTCTTTATCGTTTCGCTATGTAATTTGTCTTATACTAACTGCCTACACCGTCTTCACATGGTTGGTTTACCTTAACCTTACAGTAATCAACAAAAATAATTATTAGGTGCACTCATTCGGTGGTGTTTTGAGTACCTACATTTCCAAGATTAAATTTTATTATATACCTAAGATTAATAATCCCGGACTATCCTTTAACCTACTTTTGTAATAAAGATTTATTATCACTTATTGTTGGGACATCTTTACCTACAAAAATAAAATAAAATCATGTAAGTAGGTATTTAAGCAAGTAATTGGTATAATAGTACCTACTTAGAGATGTTTCATGTTAGACCTAGGTCTTAAAATCATTCCCAGTGTTTCTTCTAAGTTTTTAAACACTCAATATAATACTTATACGTAACAAATATGGTTGTAAACGTAATAAAAAAATTGAAAATTTATTCTTATTTTCATTTAACTTAACCTTCTATGGGGGAAAGAGCAAATCATTATGCTATTTAGCTACCTATTAATGTATCGTCACAGACAGACCATGTTAATGAATATTCAATAAATAAAAAATGCTTGTAGAACTTGGGTATAGTTTAAAAATCAAATGAACAATGATTTTTATTAAGTAAATGACTTGGTTAATAAACAAAAAATAACAGAGGTTAGAACAAGATAAGAACCCTTTTAGTGTCACAATAGTCATCATAACTATGTACCTTAAGCGTAGGCAGGGTTTCAGCCTTCTTCCCCATTCGCGAGTCAATTGTGGATTGCACGATGTCACACAAATGTCCCTCGGTCATGTGCCTTCAACTCTTCCTCAAGGCGTTTTATGATATGGACATTTATTCTCGTTGGGAATCCGAAGAAAGTTGGTAGGTATTCGAGACCGTACTGCAAGAAATAGATGTTGCTGCTTGATCTCGAGTTTTTAAAGTATCGAGACGATGATGCGAAACTCGGACCAAGAAACTCCAGGCATTGTTCGGCAGCAACACATTTAAGGATTCTTTGTTCTCACTCTTTCTCGCAATGTTCCACAAAGGGGAAGATTAATGTAAGAATAGATACGTGCTCTAAGTTGTTTCTATTTCGCCATATTTTCTTTAGTTTATTCATTGATGACCTTTTGATTTCCTAATCCCGACCTGTCTTTTAATTTCATAGTAACCGATGGCTTAATTTTCAAACTTCGTTACTCCATTTTGACAATTTTTATTTTAGAGCAAAAACATTGCATATTGCTTCGCTGGACTGCGTATATTTAATTTTCGGTTCATTGCCTGGTTTGAAAACTGTAATTCCATTCGAAGCACAACATCTTTCTGCACTAGATGACGTTAAAAATGATGTTGATAAAAACGTTTGAATTTAAGTCATCTTAGCCATTGATATACAGCCGTCATTTTAAGGTTAGCTCTAAGATAGAAGCGATAATGAGATTACCTACCTACCTAACGTTACACGGGTGAGCAATTTATTTGCAAGCTGCTATTACCAATATTTTTCGAACCAAGAACTTCTCAATTAAACCATAGATATTTATCTATGACTAGCGGACCCGGCAGACGTCGTTCAGCCCGGTAAAGCAGTGCTGTCTACCGGGACTCAGACCTACCGAATATAACCTATTATAAATAATAGGTATCTAACCCGGTTTTCGGCACTTCTTCGCTTTCTAAATTTTCCTTTTTTTTTATTTTTCTCTGCGTAAGAACCATCCTCGTACTTAAAGGAATATTTAAAAAAAAGAATTAGCGAAATCGGTTCAGCCGTTTACGCGTGATGTCGTGACAACGGAAAACGGGTTTCATTTTTATACCTATAGATTAAACAAATTTCTAGGTACCTACCAATGGAGGATTTATCGGTGTTCAATCACTTCTTTATGGGAATTGAATATAAGGTGATGAGAACGCGGGAGTGTTTACTTATAGTAGGTAGGGGAGGCGAAGATGCTAAATGTGTAGTTACTCGAGTGTCGTCGATACTTAGTCGGCTTTAAAGATTAATTGGAAGTAAAAAAGGTTACATCATGTCCATATCTTCAGAGGTGGTAAAAGGATTTTCAGTTTTATTTAAGATTTCGTTACTTACAAAGCGTAAAAAAAATACAGTGTGTGCTTCTACTGGCATCTTTAAATTATTTTCAACAAAAAATAAGAATTAAACAAACTAAAGTGAATCCAGGTGACTTGAAAGCATCCTGAATTTGTAGCTCTCCCTTTTCCTTGCTTTTGGCTCAAATCGTCTAAATGTTGATATTCACACTTAATGTACTCATCACACATTATTCTGATGAATTTTCACCTAGCAAATATGTCTTAGAAATATTTTGATTGGCTACTGTAGACTCGTAGCCTTATACAAGAAGCTAAGATTCGAAGTAGGTATTCAACAGAGCGCAAGGTGTCCCCTATCTCTTAATCTGACGCGCTGGAGTAAATCCCAAAATCCCCTCTTCGGCCCTTCTACTATTAAAACATATCACTTAATTACGAGATAGTAAAACTACAATTATAGTTCATATCGGTTTAATGCCTAATCGTATTGCCACTTTAAATCACATGGAAGAAAAAATAAAAGTAATATACAAAATACCTACTTTTAACTTACCTAAGGTTAAAGAAATTACATAATTCATAATATTTTAATTACCATTATATCGAATAACAATAACAAAGCGAACTGCGATTATCGGGAATCCTTTAAAAGAATAAATATATTTTAGCCCAAGTTCGCGAACCACTAAATCGACTTTTAGCCAGCTAAATTTATATGGGAAATCAGGTGTTTAAAAATAAACAGTCAATTAGAGGATAGTGAATTTGGGCCTTTATAAATAAACAACATTTTTTTATAAAGTAATGACGTGCTGTGTTCTAATGAACACAACTGATGTCAACCTGCTTTTGAAAAATAGCTTTTTTTAAAAATACATTGACGCCGATTCTGTTTCTTTTAAACTAAATTTAATCATCTACGTATTTCGTCTTTCTAACAAAGGACACGCAAAGAGTGTAAAAGAAACTCCTGTAAAATACATTAGTCGTTATCAAATTAGTCAACATTTTTTTGGCGTTTTTTCTATACTTTTACAATAATGCTTGTAAGAAAATCATATACGAAAAAAGACAGATATTAAATTTAATTTAGAATGTAAATGGTAGAATCAGCACCAAAACAACAAAATTTTGAAGATTTTTAATGAAATTTCAATATGTTAACAATCAGTAGTCATATATTCGCGGGTGCCTCGAATTATTATTTGTAATTACTCAAACAACTGTCCAGTACTTCATTAAATAGGGACGCTAGAGAATATTGAAACTTGCATTTGAAGATAATAATAATATTTTTTTATTGGAACAAATAAAACATATTACAATATATGTAGTGTTCCTTATCAGCCGCATTAGTACAGAGTACTGTGTCGCGGCCAAGATAGTTTTTATTTCATAGTAGGTAACGGATTCGCGACGAGGCTAAAATTGTTTCAGCTATTTTAGAAATACTTGACTATGGTACCGATTTTCTCGTCTTTTAATTTAAATATTGTCAGTTAAATTAAAATTAGTGAATATTTATTACTAGAAGACAAGTACCTAAATAATAAAGGCATTAACTACGACGTAAATTCATGTTTAGCTATAGGCGTATTTGTATCGCGTTGGTTGCTGTTAAAAAATGGAGATTCTCTAATTCTAATTTAATTATTGAACAAGAAAATTGGTACCAATACAACAAAAGAATGTGGTTTGAAGTAGGTACATTCATTATTTAAAAAGGACAAAATTGTGATTTAATTAAAATGTGACTTAAACAACTTACGAAATTGATTCTAATTAATATCTAGTTAGATTGTTAAACCAACCAAGTTCAAAATGTCGATGATGAAATAAAACAAACAATAATTACATTTAAATTAGTAATGATTGAAAAATTAAACAATTCAACTAAATTTTAATGGAGTAACACTACACCACTAACGCCCTAGTTCACCAACTTATAAACCAAACGTTTAATGTTCAAAATAATTTCTCACGTAATTAAACATTCGGTTAAATACGTTCCCTGTCTGGATGCCCTTAATGGTGAGTCACACAACTGTTAGCCAAGGGTCCATGCTACCACTGTAGTCACTAATGCATATTGGATGCAAATCGTACTTGAGAGATTGTCAGATAATTTTGTTCATTGAGACAGCGAACGTGTTAAAAGTTAGTGAAAATGGACATAAGGGGCCATTCGAGCTGACGGTGTGCAAAGAATTTGGCATTCAAATTGACTCGCTATAGCCTCTGATAGACAAAATATTTAGTCAAGCAAAAATAAAGCTTCACAATAAAATAATATAATTGACAGAACAATTTTGGCAAATGTGAGCAACTTTCAGGCCAGGCATCCATCTACTAAATACTGATTATTATATAGAATGGCCCAAATATATATGTCAGTACGAGTAACTCTAACACTATAAGAAATATAAATACGGAAGAAACCATTATTGCAAGAAACCATTCATTAATCTATGCATTATTACATCACATAGTATTTTTCCATAGTACATATATTTTTTGCTTCTACGTCACAGACGCTGTGCCGTCTGAGTTATAAATATTCAATTTTCTTATTATTTCCTTCAATAAGAACGATTTACATAGTATTAGAAACCATATTAAAAAGATTAATGAAATCGTCAAACTAATTCTCAAGTGATAGCGCGAATAAGGAAAATAAATCTTAATATATATATTTCTTGTGTGCGTGTGTATGTGACTGAACTCCTCCTAAACGACTGGACCGATTTTGATGAAATTTTTTGTGTGTGTTCAAGGGGATCTGGGAATGGTTTAGATTCACAATTTTGTCCGCTGGCGGTACGAAGTTCGCTGGGGCAGCTAGTATATTTATAAAAAATAATCAGTAGTATATAGTTTCAGAGTATGCATCATACTGTCCTATATAAATGGGTCACTCTGTACACCGCTTCAACGTATTCAGCACCTAACCGTAAAATAGTTTTAAATATTTAACTTATTTACGTCTTTCTACCTCGCTATACGCATAACCTAAATACAAAGAAAAATATGCAAATGCGCACGTTTATCAGAGCTACTCCGTCCTCCCAATCATATAGGGCCACCCGACAATGCAGCACAGTCAAAAACTTTTTGTTTCCGCCTTTGCATGTAGCGACGCCACAAGCGATTTTGTTGTTCATACGTATGTTACGTTCTTTTTATAAACAAACAAACGCGGGTATTATAATAAACTGCAGAATTGCTGGTTACGCGGGACAAGTGTGATCCGAAGCGTTATGTAAACGCTGGCCATATGTGGCCGTAAGTTACAAACCTAAGTGAATTAATATCAATCATATTGACATTATAATAAGGTGCATTATATTATTATTATATTGCTTAATACACGTTTTATTCTGGCAAAATTGTGGCATCAAAGTAGACGACATTAACCGTACGCTTTCGAACAGCCCGAATTAATTCAACTAAATTAACGTTACATTAGATTTAGACACATCTAGGAAATAATACAAGAATAGTTAACATTAAAATTATACAACACCTATTATTCTAGGCGAAAGGCTATTGAGGTTAAAAAAAGAGCTTTGAATTAAAAATTAACTACATAAAGTTTCACTGATCGCCTGCCAAAATCATAATGCTATTATGGTAATAACACTTTATACAAGCACAAAATGATCTCATAACTTTCGGTCAAGTAAATATAATATTAATGAGCGGTCCCATTAAGTCGCTAATAAAGTATTCGACATTTAAGTGACATTGCTATCTATATAAAATTAAGTATTTTTCTTTAGAAACCTGCGATACTTATTGCTATTAATGTGGCTGTTATATAATTTGGTGATACAGAAAAGGATTCAACCAGGCAATTTAACTATCTTGCGAAGGTCAGAATAGAGTTAGCTATGTTTGTACAACTACGAATCATCATTACTAATCATCGAGTTACTTCGCATTACGTGTACTTATAGCAAACCTCTCCTACCTAGGAATGTCAGTATGTAATCCTTTATTTCTCAGTTATAATTTCATTAAATCGATTAATTTTTTACTATTAGTAATCGATTTTGTAAGTCTATTTTGCTTATGACCATCAATGAGTTCAAACATTGATAATGAAAACGTATAATTACTTCTTCGATAAAAAAAATATAAAAATACATCTGGTGATTGAAACATTAGCATTTGTATTTTATTACATTCACATAAAATCTGTACCTTTAGTACGAGTTCGTCAATACGAAAAAGTTTTCGAATACTATTTTGAACTTGTCGAAATCCGTTTTCACATTTTTTCATTCAAAATGTTTATTATAACAGAAAATGTAATGCCAAAAGTAGAATAAAACGGATAAGAAACAGGATACGTAAAAGAATTTGTAGATTTATGAGCATTTTAACTTATTACCTTGACAAATATAGTACTCGAAAACTTCGTATTGACAATATCACTTTTTCTTGAGTTAGGAATAGGATTAGTAATCTTCCTGACCTTAATGACATTAATATAATATTTAATAGGTAAGAACGGATTACATAAAAAACATTCACAGGGTCCAAGATTGCATCTCAAATTTTTAAATTATAATCTACTAAGAAAATTGTCAGTTTGTACCAGTTTACGTAGATAATCAGAGGAGTATCCTACGATAGTGCAAAAATATTATAGGATTTAAATATATTTAGATTTTCTTATACTACATGAGTTGGTCATTTACGAAGACACGGCGCTTTGAAATATTACTACTGTAGACTATTATTTAAAAGTCTTAGTACTTTAGTTACCAAGATAAAAAGATTGTTCATGTACACATTGTGCAACTTCACAGTGAAGTATAGTGTCAGTTTTAAAGGAAATAAGAAAATATATGATTATCTTTATAGAAAATACAACACATAACATTGAAATCAATAACTATAAATCTAAAACCGTAAATAATTAGTGTGTCAGTAGGTCCACCCATTACTTAGAGGAAAAATATTTTTATGTATTATCTTGTTTAAGAGCAGTAGACTGCGCTGGGTCTCCATAAATGAAACTTATTAGGGCCAAATGCACCGTCGTCATTTATAAAACAAAACTAAGGACTGTACTTAATGACGGCGACATAGATAGATGAGAATCGCTTTAACTTATATATCACATTCGTGGGAATAGACGGCCACCACACGCTGACATCTTGAGCACAAAACACAAAGGCAGAAAAAGCTCATTGCTATAAGAACGTCAACTAAAGGGGTACTATGAAAATTCTAAATGTAAAACATTTTTTGTGACAGTAACATGGGTTTCAAGTATGCAGTGTGTCAGATTTTACTTCTAATATACCAAAAAGACCACATAGATAAATACACGTAGGTATTCTAGATAGTTCTTTAGTTTAAACGCTTTCATTTCCTAAAGTAAACCTACACCTATGCATTTTGTTTCTGTATTCATTACATAACAGGTCGAGTTTGATAATCATCCTTAACACTCACATATTAAAGATATAGATATTTAAGTTCACAGCTTCATATATTTAATAAAATAACAAGTCATATCCCGCCAGAGCTATGCAATTACGCCTTTCAATGACCATTAATAATAAGGTTCTATAGAGACCTTTGTGGATATAATATAAATGTGCAAGCAATTTATGCAGCTACAGCAGTTGAGTTTTAAAATATCTTGCAATTGTTCTTCAGATATGAAAATTGTATTAACAGATAGCAAATAAAACTGCGTGGACACAGTCAGTCAGTCTGCTAGGACCTTGTACGATTACTCAATGACCAATCATGAGACCGCATGAATTTGAACTGCGATTCCTCACGATACATACATTTAACCAAAGTATTCATATGATTTTACAAGTAGAGTCTTAAAGAGTGTAATGATGGCTATTGACTATTCTCATTCTTCTTTTCACTAGGAATGACATCACGTTTGTTTCCATCGATCGTTTGTTTCGCATTCATAACATAATTGTATTTTACCATTATTGTTTCACAAATGTTTTAACACATAAATACAAACGCATTTGCACATAGATTAGCAAAACACTAATAACGATAGAATCCTATCCTAGTCGCCGTTGTCCAAACAGACTGATTGATTGCTTAGGCATTTTTCTTGGGAATTAAGAAATAAGAATCAATTCATACTTATACAATATATCGTAGTTTATCGTTATCGTCACTCGGGGAAATGTCACCTATGGCAATGCTATCTTTGCAATCTTTCCAGGTTTTCATTGAACTGATTTGATCGCATCCCTCTTTTTAAACTATATTGTGACAGTGGAGGTATTCATAACCTTGTTTATATTAAAATATCGATGTAATCATGTATTTAAATATTAATAAGAAGAAATGCATATTTATATTGGATGGATGATAGAATGACTGCTCTGCTGTCTGTTAATTATAACACCGGCAAATATACAATTCCGTTAAGTATTTAAATAATCTTAAAAACACGCATTGCCCGTAGGTGTTATTCACCCGGATGACATCAATAAATGGACAACATTTATAATCATAGTCTTAAATTTGAAACTGTTCTATTGGCGTATCAATCTGTAGTCTAAACCAACCGACATGCCGCTACCTAAGGATAGCTAATAATATTCTGAATATTAAATTATTTACATTCATAAATGTAATACAGTAGAAGAAATGACGTCAAATGTAAATATGTTTATTCACTTGAAATATTACTAAGATACAGCATTAAAAACAAGATTTATAATCATAAGGGAAAATCCATAGTTTTGATTTGGAAATTTGATAGTTAAGTAAAATTTTTGGTGTTAAGTCATTCAAGCACGTTCTTTTGTTATGTTTGTGTTTTTGTAATTGAAATTTTTCGTCAAATAAGTCATTGTTAGATGAAAGTTTGTCATGTAATGATTGAAAATATCTTTCTCAACTGACTGGTCGGGTCGTGTATCAAAATTTGTTGAGTGAATAAGTGTACGATTATTAATAATAAAAGACAACCGAGTAACGGATCTTTACTCATGATTTTTAAGTGAAATTGTGTGTTAGGGTCCCCTGGGCCCCGTATGATTGATGCTACCTATACCAAATATTTACTTAGAATGCAGCACAGGGGCAGCTTAAACCTTTTAAAATAAAGCAGTCAAGTGTTAATCTACGACAGTGGCGCCATTCATCCACTGTATGTATAGAAAGCTTTCATTATAGTTCAAATACATATAATATTTTAACATAATTTTGGACGGAATACTATTGCGGATCAATTACCATACATTTTCCATTAAATATACACAATATTTTGCATAGTGTAGCGAGCATGTCTTATTGGTTGGAGGTAAATACATAGATATATAATGCATTTTGTATCGACGGAGGCATTAACATGTCAAATTAATATTACATTAGATATTTAGTGGCAAAAAAAGTATAAACCATTCAAATCCATTCACGATTAGTATACAGCGAGCGAAAACTCCGATTGAACGCTTTCAGAAGAATCAATTGTTGTAATAAATAAATTTCAAATTAATATAACATATTACAAAATAAAATAAAAACTAAACTTTCATCTTTCACGGATCACAATATAATATTGTTATTTAGTAAATATAATAATACACTTTAATTATATGCGTGATGTAAGAAAATGTTATTCCTTATAGCGTATGTAGCTAGGCGCTGCTTCCAGACTAAACAGGCAGGCACAAGGAGGCACAAGAAGAATTTCATTATCTAGATACCTACTTTTATACAAAGATATTTGAGGTAATGTAATATCTACAGCATTGTTCATACATAATTAAGATATCTATAACGTGAACCGACGGGGAAACTAAAACTTTGGACTCTTGATCGGAACGCATAACGCTAGGGTAACCATGTTGAACATACTGTCATTTATATTTATACTGTGCAACATTGTTACATGTACGAGGTTGCGGTTAGTTGACTTTACCGCAGCTACTTTTTATTACCTTCAAACAAATCAACTGTCCACCAATAATCTGCACCACAGGGCCCATAATGCTATGCTTGTTCGTACAAGCAAGACGCTAAGTCATAAGGAGTACCCGCTCTCAACATTATCGCGATTTCCCCTGAACGCTGCCTCATAAGAGAAAGGAACTAACCGCATATTTTCTTACCCCTTTTACTTATATCGTATTCCTGAGACAGAACGTGCATGTTTTTGTACAATTTTCGTATATTGCACCTCTCTATTTATTGTAGATATAATTTTTTCGATTCGTAGTATATCCGATTGATATTTATCAGAGTGCTTAAAACATTAAAGACGTTCCACGTATTTATAAGGTGTAAATTAATTAACCTGTAACTTTGCCAGGGTACTAGGTATGGAAAAATAAACAAGAAAAAATATTAAGCGATTTTAATTTTTGACTTTATATATCAAAAATTCCTCCGCGTACATTACCTAACGTATGACGCGAGTGCGCACGCCCTGTCTGGTTCATAAAAACGTACTGTACGGATAGCTTAGTAAATAATTTACACTTAATGCAAATTGTTGCATACCTCTAAAACGCTAGGTTGTTTAAAAAAATACTTGGCGATTATTCAAGGAATATTATATTGAACAGACCCCTAAATTTTGAAGAATTAATTTATTAACACCTTGTATATCCGGCACGGCATACTGCAGCGATGTGCGTCACGATCAAGAGACTAAAGCTTAAGGGCGGTGTAGAGCGTAGCTGTTTTGCTTCATACGCCTGAGCCCACTGGCGATACACCAGTTTACTACTGCCTACTTCGATGAACACGCCGTTTTTAGGAAAATTTATACCTGGTCTACTTAAATAGAGTATATTTCAAGATGGTATTACAAATTCAAAGTTAAAACCGTAACACTATTAACCAATGAACTAGTGACCAAAGTGATTAGAATTTATACAAGATTTTTCTAAAAGATTCGACGTCTTTTTACGCATATATACAATACCCTAATTTAATTAGTTCATTGAAATAATGCAGATTTGTAATATGAACTATTTAATTTTACCTCTATTAAATAAACATGTAAATAAGTTTAGACTGAAAGCAGTAAAATTAACGCCAAAATTCATGTAGGTATATGTAAAAATATCTGAATCAAATATGTAACTCTAGAAACTGTTGACTCGTGTCAAGATGGAGCCTGCTACTGCTAAGCCAAAGTATCCATTAATATAAATAAAACATTCAGTTGGGATGACTATTATGACATCCCGGATTCGCTTATAAACATACATAAGAAGAAAAGAGATGTCGAGTCAAGAGTGGTAATGCCTTCTCAAATTTATCTCACAGGGGCATAAAGTTTTTAGTTATTAAAATGTGTTAGTGTAGGTGTTGAATTCACTTCTTAGTGGGCGTGCCGCGTTGGGTGAGGCCTTCAAACCGTTTGAACGTGTAGTTGATGAACACCCAGTCCTTGTACGCCACTTCGCCATCTTGTGGTAGTGGCGCTGATGCTGAAACAATGTACGCTATCTTTATAACTGCTACGGTTTGTTTGTAAGTACTTAACAAAAGATTTATTGGTACAATACTAAGTAGATTTTTGTTAATTACCAACATTTCACATTTATAAGGCCTTAAAACAAAAATACCATTAGTATCCTATTGAGTACAAATATATTATGTTTAAGTTTTTCATTGCATTTCATCTTATTACGAAGCAAATATAAAAGTAAAACAAAAAAACTTGTGATGACGTGTATGAGATGATATATATATAATTTGACCTCGTATGGTGCTTGCGTCTGTTTAGAATAAGAGGATTCTCAAAGTTAAAATTGAAAACAAACGCAAATAAATGAGTGTCTTTTTTATTGAACTATTTTAATTTTAAATAATAATATTTTAAGCATGTCAAAAACTTGAAATTAATAGTTAATTACCAGAAACCTATGACGTAACGATCTCAGGGTTTATACAAGGTTTGTACAATGGCAAACAATTACAGCAACGGTAACGCACAATGATGATTTTATCGACTGCTGTACATGACAAATAACGTCAAAAACTTGTAGTACAACTGATGTCACGATTGTTAAACCATTTTCCTAAAACACTGCCGAGACGAGTGGAAACTTACGTAAGACGAGGCCATACGTAGACTACATCAATGCTTAACATCAGGCCAGTTGTAGTCAAGCGCAGGCCTTTTTCAGAAAAAAAAAATTAATTATGCAAACAAGTACTCACGTATTTCGAGTTTAACATCTGGGAACTCGTCGAAGTTGGACGTGTCATCTATCGAGCGAACTTCCACTGAGATAGCCGCGGGACGCTCCCGCACGTGATTCCAATCGACGCCACGGAAGAAAGGAACAGATTTAACATCTTCAATACCACGCTGTGACCCTAATCTAGAACCAAAAACGCGAGTTTTATTTTATATACCAACATAATCCTAACTGCCTCCGTGGTCCTGTGGTAGACCTGTGCGCTTAATAACCAAGAGAAGCTTAGTTGCAGTTCAAAGTTTGGAATTGTGCTCGATGAACGGCACAGACTCGCACGCTATTACGTATGGGACCTAAACATAGCCGGTTAAAAGTGAGTGATATACACCTCTGCCACACCTTCGGGTAATACAGGCGTGGCGCTAGATAGATAGATAGATAGATTTATTTGTCAGAAATGTAGGTTACAACTAAACGCTATGTATAATCATGTCGCAGTCTTCTACCGTCTAGTATCTTACCTATAGCAACCATAAGGTGTACCTTTCTACTACTAAACAAGTCGAATAAGTAGTTTTAGAGATGACTAGAGACCCGCTCCGGCTTCGAACGCGTACTAATTATACACCTAAACCTTCCTCGTGGATTACTCTGTTCATTAGTAGAAACCCCATGAAAATCCATTCTGTATTTTCTGAGTTTATCGCCAACTGACACCGGAGGCGACTTAATTTTGTACTATGCAAAGATATGACTAGCAATGGGCCTTGGTCTAAACCCTCTGAATAATTACAATAGTTGCAACTTTGTACCAAGCCAGGGACTACACCTAATTTAACACAACAGTGATTTATGTGGGTGATTCCTCCAAGGATATGATGGCACCTATCTCAGCAAGGGGAGGAAATAAATAAATATATGTAAGTTCTATGTATTACCTGCGATCGGGTTCGGAGCAGAAGCGTAGGATAGTTTCCCTCGCCTCCTCGCTTATAGGTATTTCGGGAGGGAAGGTGAGCGACTCCCTCCATGACATAACTTTTCTATACGTCTCTTGAGGAGACTCTGAGCAGAACGGAGGGTAACCAATAAGCATTTCATACCTGGAATAAAAAAAATACACGTATAGCTAGCCAAACACTTATTTTGTTACTATAAAAATCAATATATAATTGATACTATCATTATAACAAATATTGTTTCCTATAGGACTACTTCCGTACAAGACACTGATCTTTTGAAAATAACTCCACAAGACTTGTGCATGTTAAGCATATTTCCCAAGGTGATATGATAGAATGTCTCAATTGAATTCTCTCGATTGAATTTTCACTACAGTAGGGGATATTAATTATAAGGAAAGATCGACCTAAAACAGGTCCCTTGACAAAACAAGCCCAAAATAATAAGACGAGCCGCACAGTGGTCTGAAAATCGAGCTCCCCTTTCATAGAAAGTCAATGTGGGATATTCATAAAACTAAAATATGGAACGTCTCAGGTATACATTCCTTTAATGCATATTTTAGTATGAATGATTTTAGTTACTCCGCGCCTGAGAAAAAAAATATTTAGTATTTTTTTGTATGGGAGAAATTACATAAAGTACATTTTCTTGCGACTGAATGAAACTGAAAGGCTGGTACTCATACGAGCTATTGCCGCTCTTAAGGCGATTACGCTGACATACCACTCGTGTACCTTTAGGTGCCGCTTCACACGTAGGATTTTTTTGAAATTTCGAATTTTCGGTATTGAATATTTTATGTTATGCCTTTGGGGTTGTTGTTTTCTTGCGAATTCCTTATGAAAACAACATTTTTTTTTATGGAAACAATCTCTAAATCGCGTAAAAATGTCTGCTGTTTCATACTAAAGTTCAATACCTGCTTGGCCGTAATGTATGAAACAGTTGTTTTCTTTTCCGTCATTTCAAGGTGGTTTCCATAAAAAAAGTTGTTTGTTTTTATGAGTAGAATCACCTCATAACAGGAAAGCAACGACCATAAAGTCACGCTATTTAAAGAAGGAATAAAACACTTATTTAACATTTTTTTCATATTTGAAAATTTAATACGATTAAAAACTGTACAATCAATTGTAAAACAAGTGTTTAAATATTATAACAGTTAAACAGCTAAAACTAATTTATTTATTTTTAAATTTAATCGAATAATTTAGAAAACTTCATTTGGTTAGTATGTACATTCCTCAAAATACTTCGTCTAAACCCTAGCCTTTGTTTGTTTAGTACTGAAAAACGTTATTTCTCTAGTATTAGAACATAAAATAATAATTACATCTATAACTAGAAAAAAACTAAATCAAAGAATACAAAAAGCTTCATTTGGTTAGTATTTACTTACATTCTTCAAAATACGTCTATATTCTCTTTGCTTCTTTAATACCAAAAATTCTTATTTATCTAGTCTTAACATTAAAATAAATAAAAATAATAATAACGTCGATATGTATAAAATACGCATTAACAATTATCATCAAAATCTTCTAATTCTGAATCCAGCATTGCGACACTAACATCAACAAACTCAATATTTTCTTTGTCCACACTTGTATTGTCTTCATTAATGAGAAGTGTTTTCATGTCATCAGAGACAGCTGTTCTGATTGACTTTCTGTGTACAGGTCTTATGCTGGATAGGTACGGATCTGACGATACAAGGAGTCCATTAAAAATATCTTCATTTGTTGCTCTACGACAAAATTCCGCGAATAATGTTCTCGGATTTTTTTGAAGTCTTTATTCCTGGCTTGTTGAAATGCCTGATAATTTCAGCACCATGCAGTAAAAGTTTGTGAACACTTGACGGCATATAATACCAACCATAGTGTTCCACATATCTTTCTGCAGTAAGGCGCGCAAAATTTGCAAACGCTTCAACATTAACGGGCTCCCCACATGCTATCACACCTAGAATTGTGGCAAATCTTTGGATTATAGTGGAATCTAATCCAGTGATGGCTGCCGTTTTTACAGGATTACTAAAAAATTTTCGGGCTGTACTGCCATCATTTGTAGTGCCTGCACCTGAAACAAAAACCAAAAACTTCACCATTTTGAGCAGAAACAAGGTATTTGGTAAGTAACGTTTTCAAAATCATTCAAATCAACTCGTTGCACTTCAAGACTCACCTTGTTTGATGATATCTACTAAGAGGCCCATTTCATCACGAAACTTCTGCTGGATGATTTGCTTTCTTGCCTTCAATAATTTTTTGCTGTCTGCATCCCTAGCTTGCCATGTTTTGAAATCAAGTCTGTAGGAAATGTGAAGCAAACATTCCATACACCTAATCCAAGCATGGAGAGTAGACAAACCATATTGGTATATTTCCGTTGACACTGGTTTTCTGGAAAACAAATAAATAATATATTTAAAAATAGGTATTCATGATTATCAGCCAAGAAAATTATAAAAGTATTCAAAACATACTCTGAGATCACATGTAATTTATTCATTTCAGATGGGGTTGCTTTACATATGTCACAAGTTTGGGTTGATGTTTCTGATAATTTAGAAACTATTTTACCATCTATCATAGTCATGAGCATTTTAACTTTAACTGCATGATTTCCCATTATAGAAGGCACCAGTGTAGCAATTTCAGCTTCAATCGTGGCTTGTTCTCTCTTGATGTCTAATTTGTTTTCACTTGCAAACTTGAAAAAAAGAGGCCTGCAAAACATTGTCGAAGACGGTTTTGGATTCTCCCATACATTTTCTTCATCACAATCTAATCTTACAGGTACAAAAGAACACATGAAGACGCTGGAATCATCTTCTTCCACCATGCTTTGCTTATACAAACTCTGCCCTGAAGAACCATCAAAGCCCCACTTACACAGAAGTGTTAACTCCTTGCCATCTAAAGTAGAGGGCAAACGTAGATATTTTCCAAGTCTTGACACAGTTTTATCCAAAATTGCTTGAAGTTTAACTCGTGCCCCATTTTCAGAAATGTCTATGCTATCCTTAGGTGGGTAACAGTCCTTTTTCGCTTCTAGGACAGTTGTGTATGAAGGAAATAGTGGGATTCCTTCTTCCTTTGCACAAGCTCTCAAAGTAGTATACTGCCACTTCGACAGCTTCAACGAAGTCAAAATACCTAAAGCTTTATCAGCAGAATATATGGGCACATTTTTTTTAGTTTTAAGTATATCTTTTATGTTTGTAGCCTCTTCGGGATTCTCTGTGACTAATTTTATTATGTCTGCTACATCTTTATTTTGCGCCTTCAAGCCAGTTGCATAAGCAAGACTTTCCGATGGATGATTTAAAAGCTCTTCTACTCTCCTTTTCTTCTGTAACGGGCTTAACACCGAAAACTCCTTTCTTTGGTTTCCAAGAGATGTTGAGGTTCCAACACTACAAGTCTGTGGTTGTGCGGATGTTGATGCACCTTCGTTTACGGGAAATTCTGAACTGGAACACTGTGACTGATCTATCGTTACGGAGGAAGTCATCTTTTCCTTGATGACTTCAGGCCATTTGATGTCTTCTTGGAGCCATGCTTCGTACTTTTTAATGAAAGTATGTCGTTTACGATTACATGAGATCCATTTCCTTTTCAATGCACACACATAAGTTTGGCAGAATTGTTTCAAGTCTCTCTTTTCATTTTCTGACAAATCAATACTATTCACAAACACATCAAACAACACATTGGGATCTGAGAAAGAAGTGTTGTTGGCCACAAACATGAAAATATCAAGATTGGTACCAAAACCTTCCATTGCAATAGAAAAATTGAAAGAACAGAAAAATTAAAGTTTACGCGCACAAGTGCTAAACGTTACTGACTGAGTCCATGCCAAACATTCTATTTATGTATAACTCTCTCACCGACCCTCATTAAGGGTCGGTACAAATTAACACGTAATAAAACTGAACTATTAGTAAAGTAATAAGTAATTCCCGTAATTGATAATGATAACGAACCTCTGTTATCATTAGGTATAGTAAAAATCATTAACACCCTCTTAGCTAATGAGGTTACTATTGTAAAAAGTTATTTGTTAAAATAAGGCAGATATTAGTTCAGTGCCCTAATTAGTATTCGCAAAAAACGAATTTCTAAAGTTAACTTATTTTTTGAGTTAAAGTAATTGAATCTATTATAACAGTTATTATAATATTAGGTGCGTATTTATTATAAATATTTAATTCCATATTCCTTACCAACCTAATTTAAATGCGTCACATACTTAAAATATTCAATGCCGAAAATTCGAAATTTCAAAAAAATCCTACGTGTGAAGCGGCACCTAAAGGTACACGAGTGGTATGTCAGCGTAATCGCCTTAAGAGCGGCAATAGCTCGTATGAGTACCAGCCTTTCAGTTTCATTCAGTCGCAAGAAAATGTACTTTATGTAATTTCTCCCATACAAAAAAATACTAAATATTTTTTTTCTCAGGCGCGGAGTAACTAAAATCATTCATACTAAAATATGCATTAAAGGAATGTATACCTGAGACGTTCCATATTTTAGTTTTATGAATATCCCACATTGACTTTCTATGAAAGGGGAGCTCGATTTTCAGACCACTGTGAGCCGGTGGCGTGATCAGTATGCTTCCTACATGCTTTTCACGCCGCAGGTCGTGGTCGAGGTTTCGATTACCACGCATAACAGACATTTTGTGTTTGTCTTGAGTTTGAATGTAAATATCTATTATAATTACGTATTTACAAAAGAAACGTGGTATATGTATATTATAACAGTCATCTGATTTCCATAGTACAAGCTCTGCTTAGTTTGAGATCAGATGACCGTGGGTGACTAGGGCTTCTTCCCATTGCATTAGATCCATTATCTTCACCCTTATATCGCAGGTTTCATTAAACATACCACATCATTTATACATTATACACTATGCAAATGTATCTTTTACGTTGATATCGATCTCAAAATGGGTATAACTAAATATTAATACTATTCCAAGGCAAAGAGCTTTTCGAAAACATGAAATTGTATGCAAACCATGTATAAAACATTCGCAAATAAGACATTTAACTAACAAGTTTAGTAGGGTTGCTACGCTGTAAAAATGTAGGTTTTTACAAGGTCATTATTTAGCTTTACGGTACACCGGTACTTTTCAGGTAATACAAAGTCAAAACTTGCAAGTTTAAGATACTCTTATTAATTATATTTGGACTTCCTAATTAAATAGTTGTCGGCGAACCCATAGGGTTGCGTTCATCAGAAACACAAAATAACATCACAGAAAGCTAATCAATATCTTTGTTAATGATTATAGCATCTCCCTAATAATAAATTCACACAATGTTTGGATGGAGATGGATTGATTTTTGTGGGATAAAATTTAATTTGCACACACCATTTGCTCCCTAACCGATCTGACATTGATGTCTTGTTAGTTTGACAACTGACTGGCTGGATGCAAAATATCACTTTGTGTTTAAATCATTACAGTCTTATTCATAAAATTCGTATAAGACTCTTAGTGAAAATAGACTATTTTACTAGTATAAATGTATAAACCAATTATACCTATAATGAGTTTATAAGACGTTTATGAATACGGGGTAAATCTATGAGCTAATTTATTCCCATGCTATTGTAAGTCTATCCACTGCATGAAAATCCTACTTATGGAGTAAACGTTTCCGTCCACCATACAGAAACATTTTTTATTGCACTCTCTTTTAACTTGAGGTTGGCAGAATCACTGTCAAAGAAGGTGGACGCCAAATATTTAAAAAAATGAAGTGAGTTAATCTATATTAAGTCACTAGATTTGATAGTGTCTAATAGACATAGGGATTCTTTTATATTAAACTGACTTCCGCCCTCGTTATATAACCTTATGTGTTATTACAGACAAAAAAAATTCTCTGTGCCAAAACTATAATCCAAATTCTTTCAGAAGTTTTTGCGTAAAAGAGTAAGAAACTTCTACACATCCATACAAACTTTCACATTTACAATATTAGTAAGATATACTTGTTAATAACTATGCCAGTCTAAAAGATCTAAAAACCAATTTCTTGAAGGTGATTTCATTTAACGAGACATTAATTGCATTAACATAGCCGGTGCAACTTCATTAATATCATTTAGCAGTCGCATAGTGAGGTCATACAGATTAGCGAACAGAGAGCGAAACAAGAGATAACTATAACTAAAGCTTTCTATAACCGAAGATAAATATCTCCCAAATTTTACCAACTACGAATAGAATACGTAAGGTACATAAATAGCCTTATCCAACTAATATTATAAACGCGAAAGTTGGTAAGAATGTATGGATTGATACTAGCTTCCGTCCGCGCCATCGAACGCGCGGTACTTCACTTCAACCCATTTTTAGTGTCCTACTGCTAGGCACAGGTCTTCTCTTGATAGAGTTTAGGGCTTAATCCACACACGCTGTCCAAGTGGGGGTTGGTGGATGCCACATGTCTAATTCCGTCCAGTAGCTTTTGCGTGAAAGAGTAACAAATATACATATGAATATGTATGTATGTATGAACGTATGGACGTTCGCGTACAAATATTCGCGTTTATAATATTAGTACCCCCGTTTTAAAATTAGGTTGTCTTTGTCTGTCATATTGATATTTATAGTAAGAAAGAGACAAAGACCATTTTAATTGAAGAGTCATACAAGATTATTATGAATAAGACCTGTAGAATGTATGATCTTAGTGTACTGTTACGATACATCACTCATACTGAGGTGTACTGCATGCGGTTCACTGTATTCTGATCAAACGCTAGCCCGTTTTAGCTTTAACTCTTTAGTACAAAATCTCTTTTCGAAAAAACCTTATAGCAAGCTAAAAATTAAAATTCAATCTTTTTTTATACTGCGATAGGCTGGCGCTTGACTACAACTTGCCTGATGTTAAGCAATGATGTAGTCTACGATGGAACGCGCCAGCCTAGTATACCGATTCACTCGTGATTGGGAATGATTATCGGTGAGAAGCAGCAACAATTCCGACTCTTTTTGGTGTCACCAGACATCGCACCGGAACACAGCAAGGCCGCTTGGCGGTGCGGCTTTGTCTGGTGGGTGGTCACTAACCACGGCTTAAGCCTACCACTAGTTGATTGTCACCCGATTTGCACCACCCGGGGACCACGTGTGGGGATTCAATTAAAGGTGTTCACCCACGGACGAATATGACACAGCCTCAAAATTTGTAGCTTATGACGAACAGAACACTATCAATACGCACAGCTAAGTTAAGACTTGAATAATAGACTAGAATAGAATTAGCCTTCGCATTGCACCTGGTGCAAAATTATTCTGTCGCATCATATTCCGCCATAAAGTAAAGTAACATTTATTGTATTCTTGATAATTCGCTTTAGCTGCGATTGCTGCTGATAAAAACTAACAAATCATACAACAAGAAATTGTTGGACACCATAATATCATGCATCTACGTCAATAGACACAGCTCTAAATCAATTTCCATAAACTGAAAACACTATTTTGAAATTCAATATTTAGTCACCCAGTTTGCTTCGAATAATAAGTTATCAGCATTAATATTAATAGAAATCCATGGAGACCACAAAAAAAATGATACACGTGCGATCGTATAATGGGGTGAAGAACTGAGACCTTGAAGCCTCGCCTCGCTTCTTTAATTTATTATGTGAGCGCGACAGGCATTAACTCATCTTAAATTCAACAAATTTCGTCCCTGACGTCATTGCAGTTCTTAATAATTCACAATTGGAAATATTTACCAGGTCTGAATATCATCCACGTTTCCCTTGTATGTTTTAGGTCACATAAGAATTTTGTGGGCTTACGAATTTTTATGTTAGATAATAGTAGAACAAACACATTCTACTAGCTCTGGCTATAGGTAACTATTTATAATTTAATAAATATAAATATGCATGAGCTGTAATTGGTTATAAAAGTTCGCACGAGATTTGTTCATGGACCCTGTAACTGACCGCACTTGTAACTTATTGAGCTTAAGTATAAAAATACTACGATGTACACAGATTACTAACATTATAACGCCAAGACTCCACCAGTCTGCTTGCGGGCCATATCCAGTCTGTAAAAATACTTCAGGAGCTATATAATCAGGAGTTCCGACAGTGGAATACGCGAGAGCTCTTCTGTTACGCTTCCATGATTCCGCTCTACGCTTCGAATCCATTGCGGAGGAAGACGTCGATACTGCGTGTGACAGAAACAATGCTTCAAGTCCATCGTCAACAAGCGGAGATTGGTCGAGTAGAGGAATATGGAACAAATAAACCAACAATAGAGCCGCGACACTAGTAACAAAACAAAGGTATTAATACATAATCGACTGTTCAAATGAAAAGTAACCGATATTGATATCAACGGAGAAGGTGAACAAAATGGTTTCGAAGATAACTTTAATATGAAGAATGAGAATATTTTTTGACAGAAATTTTATAATTACTGTCTAAATGTTTCTTTAGATATGCGCCGACTAGATACCTACTAGACGCCACTTTCACATGTATATTTGTAACAGAATTTCCGAACGTGATTCTTACGTGAAATTTTGCTTACATGTCATGGACCGATGACAATACAATAGTTTAAAGTTATCTCGAAAATCAAAATATAAACTTTTTGGTTCACCTTAGTAGTATTAAAGCGTGTTTTTTTATAGAGTTCTGAAACTTTATTAATTTAATTTATTCTGATTGATTCATTCAAGTTGTTGTCTTTGAAAGATCCAATCAAAATTAGCGGAGTAGTCCAACAGTTGCAGTAGTAAGACAAGTTACGAACGTAAGTGCCCAACTTTGCGGTATCTATAGGTATCTGGTCGGTGGGTATGTTGTCTGGTAATTAAAATAAGATGGTCTATACATAGTAATTCACTCTAGTACATTGCATCACGAATAATGTAATTCCCGCTCAAGGTCAATTTAAATTTGAACAATCACAATAGAAATAAAGCTGCAACTTATCAATTATTAGGTACACATGGTGCAAATATAAGTAAGAGTTATATTACTTCTATGTGCTTCTTAAAAGTTCTCGAAAACGAAAAATTATGGTTTGACCAATCTAACCCAAATTTTAGCGTGTCCTGTGACATCAGAATTGTGAGCAATGTCTCACCGGGCACGAGTCTTTTATCAACTATCTTTAGAGTTAAGAGACTTAAAGCCTTAAGTCTGTTAACACAGACGTTGGCCAAATGCGGGTTGGTAGATGTCACATGTCCTACATGCCGGTTTTTGCTATGTTTTTCCTTCATCGATATTGAGCAGCAGTGATGAAATAATTCACACAAATATGTGTGGGCATGCCTGGAGTTCAAACCTGCGACGCTGCGCCATCTGGCTATTTTGTTATTTACTACTTTAGTTGAACTATTTTAATAAGAGCCATTTCTTCAAATTTAATACCTTTAATGTTTCAAAATATTTTCCATATTTAAAACACAAAACGCCAAAATAATATTTACTCAAATGTTATTAAATAATCGGTTTTTGCAAAATACGGTGTGAGTTCAGAGCTTGGGTGAGCTGTTTCTCTATGAACCCCGTAACTCAAAGCGCTTACCCCGTATGCAGTCTTTTTAAAATTGCACTAGAACAATAACAAATCAATTCTACGTACTGAAATCCGAAGGCGTTGCACGTGAGAGGTCCCTGTAGAAGTCTGTGCGGTGACTTTTTTTCAAACCGGTGCAAAGACCGAAGTCGCTCAGTTTTATGTGTCCACGAGCGTCCAACAATAAGTTGTCTGGCTTTATATCTCTGGAAGAAAGAGAATTAGTTATTTAATAGAGGTTGATATCACATATGCCGTATAGACTGAACAGTCTATACATTAACTGAGATTCCTCGAGATACGTAATATACACCTACAAATGCACCGAGAACACTTGAGTTCATAGCTTTCTGAATCATTAACCTGTGACACCACACGAATAGACAACTGGACAGAATGAAATCTTCATACAAACGCTATGCGGTGTCGACTTCACCTTTGAAATATAAGATCGCGGGTTTAATCCCCGGTCACGCCCATAGACATGCCGATTTCCTCACGATGTGTTTGCACTGATACTGAGGAGCGGCGATGAAACAGTTCACGTGTGGGCGCGACTAGAGATTGAACCTGCAACCTACACATTTCAAATTTAAAGCTAGTACCGCTACTTCGTTAGTAAGTGACTCAACTCAAGCAGCCAGCTGGGAGATCTGGTCTCCTCCTCTTATCTGATCTCCTGCACGATAAAACATCTTCTTTGAGACGTTATAACAATTTTATCGGACCTCTTGCTTGCACTTATAGAACTATTGTATTGCTGTCATATTCCTTTGATAGTAGTTCGCACATTTGTAATGGCTCAAGTATAGTTATGTAATTAATATCGAAAACAAATTACCTACAGTCAAATACAATATATAGAACTAGCAGCCCGCCCCAGCCTCGCTCTAATGGTGTATGAGCATTTTTTTTACATTATCGACGTCCTATGTCCTGTCTCCGCGTCTCAATATCGGTGAAGGAAAACATCGTGAGGAAACCGGCATGTCTAAGAACTAATCATTCGAGGACATGTGACATCCACCAACCCACACTTGGCAGCGTGTGTGGATTAAGGCCTAAACTCTCTCAACTCATAAGATAGTTGAGAGAAGACCCGTGTCCAGCAGTGGGACACTAAAAAGGGTTGAAGTGACTATCGATGTCCTAACAATATCAAACAAAATTAAAAAAAAAAGATTTTCGTTCGGATATTATACGCGTAAGTACATACATAAATTTCGGCGATTCATTTTTATTCTATAGATAGATGAAATGTAATATTCTTGAACTCCGATAAAGATTGATGACGGAAATTATTATATTCTTTCATTGCGCGGTTACGGTTGCATTGCTGATAAGATAACAAAATTAATTTCGTTTCTGATTCAAATCGATCGGCTACAGTGAAAGTCTATTAGCGCTATTAGTTTAAATTGCTTGCCTTGAACAATAATGGTCGATAATTATTTTATCATAATTGTTGCTCTTATAGGAAACTCGACAAGGTATGTGTGAGGACGTTTTCAAAGATCTTTAAACATTCTCCCCTCACTCTACGTATGAGATAGAGATAGGGACTAGACAGAGTTAATGTACTAACGAAGATTTCCGAAAATAAACAAAAAATAAGCGACGCACATAGTTTATATACCACAAATTAAAATGATCTTGTAGCACATACACGTCTCCACAAAAACAGTAATTCTTTTATGGGACTCCAATATCATCACTTCAACGGAAGCTGGTATGACAGACAATGAGAGGCGGTATATTATATCGATCTATAATAACGGGTGCTAATTTTCAAGCATTAAAACAATTTTGCCATAGTTATTACTGGAACCAGCTAGAATAGATCATATTACGAGCCCCCTTAGATTACCCATGGCGCTTGGTCAATTTTGGTCTTTTTAACTCTTCGTTTCTATACGATCTCCCGCTCTACTTAGAGAAAAGTAGACTTCATAACTTTCCAACACCTGTTTTACTAATTTCGTGCGTGTTCCTAGACAGTTAAGGTGTTCCGAGTCATTCAGCATTCAATAAAAATAAAAAGAAAATTAAATAAAACAATCTCCTCCGAATCGGCTTGATCGATTTTTATGGAATCTTATATCTATATTCGATAGGTCTGAGCATCAGTCGTAATCTATTTTCGGACCCGGTAGGTGGCACTGTATTGCCGGGCAAGACGACGTCGACGGGGTCCGCTAGTTAACTAATAATTGAAATGTGTGCACGAGTAGCACCAGGGATATGACATCGATGCAATAAAATATTGTTAACGGGTAGTTCACGACCTCTAAATGAAGATTTCATTACATACTTGACTATCGATTTTGTATAGAGAAATGGCCTATAGGGTAGCAAATTGATTTCTTTAATATTTCTTTGTGCTGACGACCTCTGCAGTATAGCATCCGATTGTTCTATACTGTCTAGGAAGTCGCTGCTTCGATTCCCGCCCCGGACGATCTTTGTCAATGATTTGCGTCGGTTACTGGTTGGTTGAGGGACTACTTTCCGTGCCACGAAGAACTCTGTAAGCTGTCGGACCGCCGGTTGTTATTTAAAACACCTATGACGATCTTTAAATGTAATCAGAAGCCTAATATAATCTTACACTTGGTATTACCATCTCGGCTACTGGTTCCCTACGGTGTTGAGGTCTGATAGCAGTTGCTCGTTTAATTTTGATAGCATCAGGTTAGACTAGGACCCGACACTAACAGAAATGGGAACGGAAATTACTATTTTAGTGCTAGGAGATAGAAGAGATAAGCCTTAGCTAAAATTACCTGTGAATAAATCCAAGTTTGTGTATACTATCAATAGCAAGCGCGGTTTCGGCGACATAAAACTGTGCGCACTCTTCGCTTAGCGTGTCTTTTTTCATGAGCAAGGTCATCATATCGCCTCCGGGGAGGAACTCCATTATAAGATACAAGTTCATTGGGTCCTGGAAACTGTAGTACATCTTGACGACCCACTGGTGGTCCGCTTCGACGAGAATATCGCGTTCTGCACGAACGTGAGCTACCTGGAAAGATACAAAAAAAAAACAATTAACACATTATATATATTTTATTATACAACTTTTAACCTAACCTAACCTAACCTGAAAAAAACTTTAAAAACAAAAGAAACAAATAAAAAAAACAAAAGAAATCGCCATTTTTGTTCAACAGACAAATGTCTAAAGCGCTAGAATCGGTGACCTGCAATTCAGTTTCTTTTCTCCCAGTCGGTGAACAGTTAATACATAAACATCAAATGAATACACAAAAGGAGCTATTTATAAATACGTTAAATTTTAAGAATCATTTTACAGTTAGTCCTGTTCAATTAATAGAAGCAATTTAAGCCACGACACGACACGACAGTCAAACAAGTGTTATGTTTTCCGTGCGTGTGTAATGTATGTCAATTTCTTTATAACCATGTATCTCCCAAATAGCTGAACGGATTATGACAAGGTATCATTAGATTTGTCTCAATAACCCAAATCTTTTTACCTGCGTTTAATAAAAATGATGGTTTTATTAGGCTAAATTGTGAGTCATTTATATTTTGTTTAGCCAAACCGAGAGTCGAGTTGATCAGTTGGGAGTTAAAATGAAGGATTTTAAAAAGAGATTACAAAACATACTTAAATGTTTAAGGAGATTACAAAATATACTTATGTATTTAAATGTTATTAGGAAGAATAAATACTGCTTGTATTTAAGTGCATTGTTATCATAAAATTGTTTTTTTTATATATAGCTGCTTGTTTACAAAGGTTTTACAACTCGATCAATGATTTGAAATCGATTGCATAATCGACAATGCATTGAAAAGATTCTGAGAATCGAATATTGCTAACACCCTGTATTCATGTCACTGTGCTTAAACGGATGGTTTCATTGATCTAAAACATAAGATTGAAAGGTCAAAGCACACTTAATGCACGACAATTTTATTTGAATCTAATGCGCAGATTGGTTTTTGCATCGAATTTTAGTTTTGACACTTGTCCGCACACAAAAATAACACGATCCTTGAACTCAAGATTTACTTACTTGTTCCTTTTCCAACATGTCAGCTTTCCTAAGTATTTTCATAGCGTAAACATGTCCGGTGTCTTTCTTCTGGACTAAGCGCACTTCACCAAATGCACCTCTTCCTATCACCTAGAAGACCAAAACAACAAGTTTAGCTAGTCACTTCCCGCGTAAGATCGAGACGGAGGGATTAATTAGAAGCAAATTGAATGTTTCAGGGCAGATATAACCTCCTAACATGTTATAGCGGTTTACGGCAGGGTTTTGTGGAGACTGGAGGACTGGGAGGTAGTAACATTCCAGTGAGAAAGGAAGAACTTTCGGCCGAGCGAGGTGTGATACCCGGCGACCGCGTTTCTGACTGTTCTTATCGAGAACATGTACATAGGCTAATCGTCGGAGAAACTTTGCTTGTGCGATTCAGGATTACTATGTAATGTCCTTTGGGTGGCGTTCGGTTGTGAAGCCACAGTTTGTCTACTTTACTGTCATGTCTGCGTCGTAGTCTGAAACGAACTGCTAGACTTGCATACTATTAAAATACATGACAAATCTATTGAAAGACATTATTTGGCCTTTAAATTCGCAGCCTAGGCAATGAAAATCAGGGTTGACTTCGGGGGGGTATGAGTAGGTACTTTTGCAATATACTCAAAAATCATTGGTCACGCCTGGCTACTATTGACTCTGGATGCCATCTCACCTACGAAACTTTATCCTAATTATATTTAAATATTTTAAATCACAACTAATCTATAACAGTTTTTTCGCGGGCTAGTGTATCTTTCAAGAGTATCAACTATTTGTATTGTCTTAGATTTACCCGAAAATCACACATTGAAATAAAACTACTTTACAACGGATTTTATCGCGGTTTATTTTAGATTTTGGATCCCGAGGTTTCAGTCTTTTCACTTCAAATACAGTCCACCCGTGAACATGAAGTCTGAAAAGACTTTGAAATGTCGGGATCTAAAATCTAAAATAAACGAGATAAATTCCGTTATTAATTAAATTTATATCAATGTATTAACAAGTTCTCGAATCTCTAACCCAATCGAAGCCGAATAAATTACAAATAGGATCCTGTCTTACTGTCCTGTCCCAAATGATGTACTCGTCTAAATGGCCTATTAGTAAACGACGCCACAACGCAGTCGCGTCGCAAATATCTAAATGACATTTACGAGTTTAAATAGATATACAAAAGAAGTACCTTCAGCGGTTCAAAGTCCTCGACGCCGAGCCTGGACCGCTTGAGTCGGAGGAATTCTGTTTCTTTTTGAGCATGCTGTTGTCTTTTCTCTTGCTTTTGGCTCTCAGATAGACTGTCATCTTTGAGAGACTCTTCGAGTTTTTCGAGTCTGTAAATAAAATATTAAAAATAAATAAATAACCCACTATTTTAATTGCGACATATTTAATGTTTTGTAACTGACGACAGAACGTGCAGCTGATGGAACATTTTTTTATGAAATTGATACGACGTCTGCTTGACAGATAACGATATTTTTCCGCCAGTTGCATATACTGTCGGCAGTTGCAGATGGCAGATCGGTTCGGAATTGTACCTTTAAGATAACATGTTATCTCGTAGGAGATAATGAAAAAATGTTACCCGAAAATCTTAAGATTTAATTCATTTACTTTGGTTCTGAAATAAAACTTCCCAATCGGGGGCCTTATAAGTAGTACCTACATACAATGTGCTAACTCGACTCATAATCACATATGCGTTTGTATATTATTCTTTGAACACTTGGTATTCAAACAATAACAAAACAACATATTGCTTAAACTGTGAGAATATTTTAACTCGCAATTCTAACAAGATCAGTAATCAGTAACAGTGATGACGCAGTGGCCTCAGCTTAGAAAATTAAAATTACTCGCGGTCACGGGTTCGATACTGAGTCCCGCTTAATGATCTTTCGCTGCTCAATAACAGGCAAGAAAATCATAAGAAAACCGGCGTATCTTCACTCACCACATCAAGGACATTCACCAAACGGCACTTAATCAGCGTGCAAGTAATGCATTAAGGCCTCTACTCTTTAATTTTTACGTTATTTATGTAGTTGAGAGTGAAATACTAAATGGTTGTTACTTTACTTTTTACTTTACTGATTAGATCTAACGAATCTTTTCATAACGATTTCGGCAACGGCCACCTTCATCTGTTTGATTATAGATGTTTCCTCATATGGCTGACCTTCGTAAGATTCGTAAGATTTTACCATCAGTTATCTTACCTCTGTTTCCTTTCTAAGTGCTGTGATATGAGGTTCGTGTAGAAGTTCTCTAAGGTGACCTTGGCTTTGGTGGCTTTGTCGAGCGTATGCTCGCTAAACCGTATATTGTCTGTGCCTGTCATTTCCAGCACCCCTGGAGACAAACAAATCACATTAGATTATACATAAAACAAATACAATAATCCTGTAATACAAATTTTCTATACTCGCTACAAAGTATACGTAACTATCCTTTTTATGTGAACTATTTTAGTTGCGCGCAGTAGTTGGTTTTATAAAAAGAATAATTAACCTTTTAACCGCCCTGTCAAGAATCAATTGCAATGCCTGTGGCGCTGGACTCGAAAATTATTCGAATCGACAAAATATACCTATCCATATTGAATAGAATGCAATTGATGTTAGTGGTACCAAAAAAACATGCATGTTTTTGTCGCATGTGACACGGGCGGGTAATAGGTTAGCTATACTCAATAGTACGCATAACAAACTCATAAAAAAGGACACAACAGGCGTAGTGTGAGTTTTCTAAACTACACGATCGTATTAACATAAAAGTTCATTTACTTAAATTATAGCTGAGTAATATAATTATAATAAATAAATAAATAAATATTCTGGGACATTAACACACACGGTCATCTGGTCCCAAGCTAAGCAGAGCTTGTGTTATGGAAACCAGATAACTGGTATATACTATACATATAATACTTTTCTTTAGTAAATATATACTTATAATAGATATTTACACCCAGACTCGACACAAACACAAATGTTCATCATTAATGTTTGTCTCGGGTGGGAATCGAACCCACGACCTGCGGCGTGAAAAGCAAGTATCTTACCGACCACGCCACCGGCCCGTCAAATATAGTAAAACTTGTACCGCTTTGATTTAGGAAGAAACTGATACACAGCACAGTGGTTACGCTAATTTGGGAATATCAAGTCTTCAGTTGCCAACTAAGTTCGGTTACCAACCAACCTCAGTTGTACACTAGTGACTATTCTTTTACCAAAATAGGTCTGCAGGACTTGCTTAAAACTTTGTCGACAGCTGTTTCGTACAATAAAAATTTCCATATTTATTTATTACATAGATAAATTAAAAAGTTTTTGTCAACATTATATAAAATTATACATATTTATTAGTGGTATACGGCAAAATAGTTTCATTTAATATGGTATCTAGATAATATTACACTATGTGGCGTTTCTAAAATTCTACAGATACACGATATAGCACTTACGTAAACTTCTGTAAGATACTCACTCCAGTCACACAGTTAGTACTATACTAACGTGGAAATTTTGGCAAATTACAAACCGCTGTACATACATGACCAGATGTATGAACATAAATAAAGCAAAGGAATTGTTTAGACGTTAGCAGATGGCAGCATTGTGCAGTGTTGTGGCGCAACGGTATCGTCATCGCCTTTGAAATATAAGTTCGCGGGTTCAATCCCCGGTCATACCCATACATCTTTGTGCAAATTGTTCCATCACCGCTGCTTAATATCGATGAAGAAAAACATCGCATGTCTGAGAACTAATCATTCGAGGATATATGATATCGCAGTTGGACAGCGTGTGTGGATTAAGGCCTAAACTCTCTAAACACATCAGATATTTGAAAAAAGACCCGTGCCCAGCTGTGTGACCCCAAAAGAGTTTTTTTGAATTCTGAAATAGGTTTGCGATTGACTACAACTTGCCTGATGTTTTACACGAGTATGGGCCGGTGGCGTGGTCAGTAAGATACTTGCTTGTCACGCCGCAGGTCGTGGGTGCGATTCCCACCCATATAAACATGTCTGTTTGTCTTGAGTCTGGGTGTAATTATCTATATTTAAGTATGTATTTACAAAAGGAAAGTATTGTGTTAATTTACCACTATATTATTAAGAATATTAGTTTATATTACTAAGCAATGATGTAGTCTACGATAGGACGCGCCTGCCCAATATACCGATTCACTCATGATTACGAATTTTGGCGAGAAGAGCGAGGGTTGAAGTGGAGTAGCAGATGGCGTTCTATAGTCTCTGCTTATTCTCCTGGGACGGTGCTCAAGGCTGGAGGATACGTAGTTTCTTACATAATAGTAAGTGACATTCAGTAGCAATAAACTAATAACATTCAATCATATCAATCCCCACGGATGCGTCGCTTGCGTCGAGCAGCTCGTTACATATTATTGCTCTGATGCTGCCCGCACACATCCGATTTTATCACTGTTGTTTTATGACTGTTTAGTATTTAAAACAATAATTACTTGTTTGTTCACTATTATTTGTTGGTATGCAATATGAGAACAATATAGCGTATTTAAAAGCTTTTATTTAACTTCAATCTTTGTTGTATGTTCTGAAATGTTGCAATCAATATTTCACCCACTTCCACTAAAGCTATATCAAGATGAAATTTTTCAATACACGTTTAGTTTTGATGACGACATAACATTTTATGTTATGTCGTCATCAAAACTAAACGTGTTCCGTCAATCCGCCATTTTGAATATAAGGCGGACGGTACAAAATGGCGACTTATTGTTTTCATAACAACCCCTACAATATGGGTATCAAATGAAAGAACTTGAAAAGAGAAATACAATTAATACATGATTTTTTTAGGAAAGCTTCTTTTTTAATATTCGATATTTCTTATTTAAAATTTTCTTGCGCAAAATGGCGGCTGTTCACAATGTGGCTAGGTAACAGAGCGCAAAAAGGCCACCGAAAATAGGGAAGTACCCTTTTGTTAATGTACACTAGCTTCCGCGCACGGCTTTACCCGCGTTGTACATATTGGAATAAAAAGTAGCCGTGTTAATTCAGACCATAACCTATCTCCGCGCCAAATTTCATGAAATTCCAGTAGTATTTGCGTGAAAGAGTAACAAACATCTGTGCATTCCTGAAAATATTAGGAGGAAGTAGAATTTTGTGACTCAAGGCAGTCAGTCACAAAATCATGTGTCATGTGGGCGCATAACCCTCGAACTAAGTCACGATAAAGTTATTAATGTTATTATGTTGCACTTTTATATATTTCAATTATTAAAATAGATAATCTAAAGAATATCAGCTTTTTATTAAGTACGACAGTGAACGTAGATGATATTTAATTTTGTCTACATCTTTTATTGATATAAATGTTACGTTAGATACGTTCACTTCAACCCTTTATAATAACCCACTGGTGGGCACGTGTCTTCTCTCATCTATTTTACGAGTTGAGAGAGTTTAGGACTTAATCCACACACGCTGGCCAAGTGCGGGTTGGTGAATGTCACATGTCCTCGAGTCTCGGTCCTTTAGTTCTTAGACATTCCAGTTTCTTCACGTTGTTTTCCTTTGTCGATATTGAGCAGCGGTGATAAAACACTTCACACAAAGATGTGTGGCGACCTTATATTCCAAAGGCGAGGCTGATACCGCTGCGCAACCGGTGTCTATTACGTTAGATACTTACGGCCTTATTCATAAAAAAGTTATAAGACTCTAGTTAAAATAGACTTTGTCTCTTTCTTACTAGTAGCAATGTAACATGACAGACGAAGACAAACGAATTATAAACCTATTTTAGCTATAATGAGCTTAAAATACGTTTATGAATACTGGGGTTATTGATACATAGGCGGATACCTAAATATCAAATATTAAAAAAGAAGCTTTTCTAAAAAAAAAACATGTATTTATTGTATTTCTCTTTTCAAGTTCTTTCATTTGATACCCATACCTATCGTAGGGGTTGTTATGAAAACAATAAGTCGTCATTTTGTACCGTCCGCCATATATTCAAAATGGCGGCATATACTACTACTGTAATACGTGTATATATGCATTAAATAAATAAATAAATAAATAACATACAATTCTCTATCATAAACAACACAGAATATTGTCTTGATTGCCGCAATTGATATTAAATAGCAATTCAATGAACATCCAACGCATTGTTTAATATACGAGTACAAAACATCGCGACAAACAGCATTGGAACGTAAATAAATGTGGAATAAACAAACAATTGTGACTGTATAATTAGAATTACAACAATGACAATTGATGAATAACTACCGAACAAGAATCTGGACGAGGCAGTTCACTGACTGATTAGCCTCTTTAGCGTCCCACTGTAGATACGGTCTTCACTCAACTCGTAAGAAAGTTTAGTCCATAATCCATAAGGTACACCCTGACTAAGTGCTACATGGTGGATGTCACCCATAGTGGAGAGTGTGTATGAAAGAGCCAAGCTTTGAAAGGTTACCATATATACTACTATAGTTCAATATATTTTTTTTACTAAGCAACACTGAATAAATACTTCTCACAAAAACGTGATAGTTCTACTAAAACAAAATTTCTTCTCGTAGAACTGTCATATTATTGCGAGTAACAATTTTAAAGGCTGTTTCAAAGCCTCGCTCTTTCATACACACTCTCCCTTACTCTACAATTAGAACTTGCCAAGTTAGTACTTTATTTCATATTTAACCTCAAAACCAATCATTTCTAGGCTATCATAGTCGTGCCCACACATGTTTGTTACATTTCCGCTGCTTAATATAGGTGAAGGAAAACATCGTGAGGAAACCGGCATATCCAAGAACTAATCATTCGAGGACATGTGACATCCACCAACCCGCACTTGGCCAGCGTGTGTGAATTAAGGCCTATACTCTCTCAACTCGTAAGATAGTTAAGAGAAGACCCGTGGCTATCAATGGGACACTGGAAAGGGGTGAAGGGAAGAAGTGTCGGCTATCATAAAAAGCAAAATTATCCTAGATGTAGAATAAATAATAATCTACATGACACTATTACATCGTCAATTTTCAGTATACAAACCCTAAAAAGTAGATTGATAGAATAACACACTTAAGAGAACGATCAATGTTCTTTCATCTAAGGCTCGCTCTGGCATTGCTTCCTTTGCTAAGTAATCCCTGTGTAAAAATCTTTTAAAAGAAAGCTATCATAAAAATAAAACTTTAAATCTGACTAGCACTTCCAAAGAGGTGCGCTTTAAAAAAACGGAATAAATTGTTCAGTTTAATTACCTAATTATTAATAAGTATTACAAAATAATTTAAACATCTTCTAATTGCCCAGAAGGAAAGAACATATGCGCGGGCGGCAGCCACGTGTAGGAAACTAGTTACTAAATATTTAACACATTTATTTATGAATAAGACATTAACACAGTAAAACAACGAAATCACTGCAACACTAATTTCTGTTAAGCTATAAATAACATTAATTATGGCGCTGCTAGTGTGTCCGTTTCAGTTACGGAAAATGATGGTAAACCGCAATAACTGTACAGAAGGTAACACTACAGTATACGGGTATTAAACTGTTTTTTATCCTATAATAGGCATGCGCTTGACCACAACTTGCCTATTGTTAAGCAATGATGTAGTCTACTATGGAAGTTTACAGTAAATATACAGATTCACTCGTGATTTGAAGACAAACAGATTATAGCTACCGGAAAACAGCCGTCAGCGAATTCCACAACTTGGCAATTCACACAATATAAATGGACGCAAAATTTCCACCATATCATTCCAGCAAAACACCTATTTTTCTTAGGGTCTCCACAGACCTTTGCCTTTATTTGCGTTTACATTTATTAAGAAACGACGACAGAGCTACCACGTTGCCGGGTAATGACTGTCATTTATTACGGGACTCACTGAATTTTGTGAGAGAGGTACGCAATAGTCGTACAAACTCAATGAAAATCTTTTCGTTTTCTACTGACATTTGGCCTTAGTCTTCGGCCAAATACTCGCCCTCACACCCTCTCACCTGCACTCATGAGGTAACCAATATTTGCGTGCAAGCTATAAACCCGGACTATAAGCTTCCGGAATCCCCGGATCCGGAAAACCGATATAGTACAAAAGTTGTATCCGGGTATAATTCATAATCGGAAGGCTCCTGAGAACCTTTGTAGTCGACGTGGCAATAATTTAAATGATTGTTCGAGAGGTTGTTTGAATACGTCTGAGGCGGTTTGTTTTTGGGTCGTCCCGGTGATTCTGGAGTCCAGGGCGCTTTTGCTTATAAATATTCAAATTACGACACAAAAGTATTTGGTTTACCCGTCGCCTAAAATTAACACATCAATAAATAATTATATCCACCAGTCATTGGTATTATTGCCTGACGCAGCAACGATGACTCAGTTATATTAATAGATTGTTAGAGACAATTTGTCTGTACATTCAATATTTACACAAAATTCTTATTTACTGGCAACCATCGATCAAAAGGTAAATTAAATTGTTTAATTCCATGACGGAGCATCACGTGCACACTAGTACCATTTTATTGATACTTGTATTACTAAAATTTTCCAATGAAATCGGATAAAAAAACCATGACATCTAGTAGTTAACTTATTTCTATTACGTAATAAATTTATAGTAAAGATTTTTAATCCATACACAAGCCAATTTAAGGCTAGTCAGAAGAAGTCATTCTTCCTTAACTATGAAAATATAAGTTATGTACGGCCCAAACCACAATGGACATAGGCCTTCTCAAAAACGCCATTCTATCGATTTACAAGACAGTACCACACAATGTTTTTCTTTGCAATTAAAGAGTACTTGAGCAGTGCTGATGAAACAAAACTCACCAATTTGCGAGCTAGGATCCAAACTCGGTTCATTCGGAGACGCGTTACTAGAGCAGAGTTCGATGGCTTATCCTATTGTATGTAGCTAAGCATAATAGGATAATGAGACGTCATGCCTAGCTAATGTCGTACCGCACCGTCACGCTTCTCTGACCTTGACATAAGCCTATGAACTGAGTAAGTATTTAAAATACTTAGACCGTGGAGTACATTGTACTTTGTACCAAATCACTGCGTTGTTACACCCGGGTTGTATTGTATACACTACCGCGCAGACAAAGGTTTGCGTACCAAGGACAAGCTCAACTTTCGCGTTGGATTTTACTAATATTATAAATACAAAATGGTTTGTATGGTTTCCGGGGATTTGTGCAGTTGTGGAATTGTTTGTTACTCTTTCACGCAAAACCTATTCGTCTATATTTAGATGATATTTGGAACAGACATAAAATAAAAATTTACTAAGCTACTTTTCATCCTATATTAGGATGGAAAAGCCAGTATGTAATATTTGTAACGCGATTGTGCTGCTTTGTTCTAAGGATTAAAACTGCACCTTATAACTGAGCGTATGCTGCCCGTCCAGCCGCATGCCGTCTCGCAGATGCTTCTATCTGAGGGTTGGGCATGAATAGTGTAAAGGTTAAGAATTAAAATTATTACACAAAGTATGTGTATTTATTCACTCACTTAGTCAGCAAGTAGGTAATTAAAGAATAAAAACGTACGTAACTCTAGATTTTGAGTCTGCCTGACTTTAGACAGGCATTTTATTCCTAAACTATATTTACTATTCATAGAATTCATAAACGACGCATAGTTGCGTATCATCTCGGGTAAAAGTAAACGAACGCTTAAATGAGAAACAACGGTATTTTCATGGCCAATAGAAAATGATGGTGACCTTTTCCGTAGTAGGTTGTGAATCTTAATACCAGCACAGATAATTAAGTTACTATGAACCAGTTAAGAAATCAGTCGTTAAATTATATTATTAGGTATTTATCCCATATTTGCAATGTTTTGTGAAGAATACGGGACAGTTTTATGATTATATCCATGGTTTAGAAAGTTGAAGCAAATTCTAATCATAATTATTTAGTTAGGAAAATGTTTGTGTATCCATTTCTTTTATTGCATAGAATACTTACAGTGCTTACTAACAAGTACTACAAAGTAGACAATCCAATAAAATATGTTTGTTGCTATCTCTTTCTACTGATCCCTGAGAGATAGAAAGAGATAGACAGTGCTTGCAACATGTTTGCCAGTACACGTTTCGCTAATACGAATCAGGACCTCGATTATCGCGCTTTAGATATCTCGGACTCGACATATATGTCAAAAAAATAGCGAATTGTCGATTAAGAACTAATTTTTTCATTCTCAGAATGTGACGTTAGAGACAAGTCTACCACTCAACGTTTTGCAACGAGTAGTCTATGTATAGCAATCGACATCATTATGCTGAATTCATTAGTTTTCAATCGACATTCGAGAATTTTTTGACATAATTATGTCGAGTTCGAGATGAATGTCTAAAGCGCGAAACAGTAAACTTGTATGGTAAAAGATTCCATTTTCAAATTATAAGTATTGCTTGTATCAAGGCAAGTCTGAGTAGGTTCACATGTTAATGATTATGTACACTTCAGTAAATCGTAAAGAGCAATGTTAAGGGCCAACGCCTACGGTCATTTGCAACCATATTCCGTAAAACGCGTAACATTTTGTTGTTCAACTTGAGGTACCTATCTCTTTTCCTCTTGTGTATTTTTATATAATAAAACGGGATAGTGCATGGAATGTTTAATCGCCACCGACCGAGATTCTTTACAGAATACGGGGGCTGGATGGTTCAATGGGCCGACACGTCTCTCGGCTTAGCTTTCTTACTTCGTGATTTAAATGCGATTGTATTCAATTTCATATTTTAATTTCACTACGTTAATAGTGAATTCGGATACGTCTAGAGCAGAAAAGAAGGTGTTTTACCCTACAAATTAAGATGCTCAAGTTAAATTTAGCTCAGTTAGTTCACGAACAAGAACTGTTTAAATCTTGTTTTTACTCTCCTGTAAAATGATATTTTTCAGTTGTATCACTTATCACAGGAGGCACAGAATGTAATCGACATAGCCCACCGGATTAGTAAGCTGAAGTGGCAGTGGGCCGGTTATACAACCGCTGAGGTAATCAAGTTCTTGAGTGGAGACCACGAATTGGCAAACGTAGCGTAGGTCGCCCTCTGACTAGGTGGAGTGACAATCTTAGCAAGGAACAGAAGCTCAGCAAGTAAAAAATACAAATCAAAATTGTATCCACCATTTTCTCAAAATATATTTTTTTTTGCAATTGGTACATTTAGGCATAACTGGGTCCAGTTACAAATGCATCAGACACACACAAGTGTAAGGTTATTTTTAAAAACACAATAGTTCAATTGAAGTTAATAAATTCCCGAAGCAGTTGAATGACACCAAATTCCTCGAATATTAAGTCATAGCGTAAATAATACATCAATGCATGACTAAGTACATATCTTTTACCAACAGGAAAAAAATACGAAACTGGTACTAATAAATAAATAATAATAAATATTTTGGGACATCAACACACACGGTCATCTGGTCCCAGGCTAAGAAGAGCTTGTGTTATGGAAACCAGATAACTAGATATGTATAGTATACATATAATACTTTTTTTTGTAAATATATACTTATAATAGATATTTACACCCAAACTCGACACAAACACAAATGTTCATTACTAATGTTTGTCTCGGGTGGGAATCGAACCCACGACCTGCGACGTGAAAAGCAAGTATCTTACTGACCACGCTACCGGCCGGCCCGTACTGGATCGATACTAAAAATTATAAACAATGTAACAGATTTCTGTGTATGGGTCTTGAAAACATTAATTATTCAAAAATGTTTAAGAAGACTCTCAGTCTTTTCAAAAACTGAACAAACTTTTGGCCAAATGTTTGAGCCAAGGCTTCCTGCTTATAAACACCTGTTTGTAAAAATAGAAGAACTACTTTAGTGTCTCCAGGTAAGATTTACTCGTCAACACAATACCTACTTGTTCTATAAATAGAAAAGGGGAGTACGCCACATGACCTACATACAATATGTGACGGTTTGCCACTGTTGTATAAACTTTAGTTTTAATATCTATTGAATAACTCGTACCGATACTGACTGAATATCAACGCACACCCAACATTACAGTACCCAACAGGACAATATAAAATCTTTACGGTCTTATTCATAAAAATCTTATAAGACTCTTTAGTTAAAATAGTCTTTGTCTCTTTCTTACTAGTATAAATGTAAAGATGACATAAAGACAATCGAATTATAAACCTATTTTAGCTATAATGAGTTTATAAGACGTTTATGAATACGGGGTAATTTTAGTATTCTCAGAACGTCACGTTAGAGATAAATCTACCACTCAACGCACGACATGCAACGAGTAGTCTATTGCGATCGACATTATAATTATGTAATTTTAATTAGTTCGCTTTTTTTAACATATATCTATTATAGAATAATGTCTAAAGCACGTGAATACAGGGGCCCTGAATACGTTTATATGCACAAAGCTGCCTTGCTTGCTAAAACAGGAATTTTGGAAATCAATCCCCTGCTGCCGTATTATGAGTGTTTAAAGCGATTGTGATCCCGCTAAAAGTAAGGAATGCAGATATACCTACGCACTGGTTATGAATAAAGTATCAGTGTTCTTATTTAAATGCCATAATGAACCAAATAAAACTACAGTTAATTCATACGAAGTTTGCTCAATATTAACGGTAATCAACATCGGCAACCCAATTTCGCAATAATCCAAATATTTTGAGGTTTTATAAAATCATATTTATTAACGTGCTAGATTGTACGTAACTACTTTTAACCGCATATGCCGTTCGATGGTTAGTAAAGCGCAAAGGATTTTCAACCGTCATACTTTACCAAAATAGTTATAATTGCTTGATAGCTATTTTCGATAGCTTTAAACAAATAATTGATTTCGTAACCAGACCCCATCGGTCGCAGCATCGCATCACATCATCGCAACATTGCGTCATAAATAAATTAGGTACACATTTTACTCTAGTACACACGGCTACACATCAAGCTTTATAAATCCAGTATAAGTTGCTCGTAAATCGTATATAATGCGAGATCAGATTATACTGGAAACATACTATACTAAAGTGTAATGTGTACATATCTATATATTACTGGCTTTCGCCCACGGCTTCGACAACGTGGTACCCGTTGAACCCACTTAATTTTGGAAAATCCTTTCATAGTGCACCCTTAGACCTCCATCCAACAAGTGCTATGCATTGGTATGATGGAATATTTTAATTGTAGAACCACTTTGTGTCCTACCAACATTGGTAGAGTAACACAAATCGCATGAATTCAAACTGACAAACTACACAATAATGTATAATCTTACCAAAATTAATATGAAACCGAGTGGTAGAATAAAAAAAAAATGTAATTAGTTACCCATCTTCACAAATACATGTCTTGTTGCAAAACTTATAGAGCTTGGTTTGGGATCAAATGGCTGTGTGTGGTAATGTCCCAGGATATATTTATTACTTACTAGCTTTCCGACAGCGGCTTCGCCCGCGTGTATGTCGGTTATCGCGCCAAAACATTACCTTCTTTTTGCGCAGTCGGATAAAAACTATCCTATGTCCTTTCTCAGGTCTCAAACTACCTCCATACCCAATTTCATCCAAATCGGTTCAGTAGTTTAAGCGGGAAAGCGTAACAGACAGACAGACCGAGTTACTTTCGCATTTATAATATTGGTAGGGATTATGTTATACGAACAAGCTATATTTAGCATGAATGTACTTTTCTACAAATAATGCTGCAAATATTATAATGCTAAAATATTAAAAGACATGCATGTATATGAAGACTTAAGTTTCACAGCAGTAGGACTATCTATACCTAAAAATGTATGAGTAGGAGTGACAAGAGGTATGTACTCTCTTAAGCCTTTTATAGATTTACCCCTTTTGAGTAGGCAGAGGCTATAGAATGCTCCCTGCTACAATCTAACCGCACTTCCTTACTTCATCACCTTGGTTGTAAGAATGATTAAGTTTAATAAGTAATGCTTACCCGGAGGCTGGGGCGCTGGCGCCGGTGTATCTGGGGCCACCGTAGTGCCCGGGGTGCTTTTCCCCCAAGACACGGCTCACTCTAAAACAACCAATAGTCAAATTTGCTTTCAATTATTTCCAGCTAATTTAGCACATGAATCTTAATAATATTATAAATGCGAGTTTAGTGAAGTTTAGTTTATTATAAAGTAGTTTTAATTGCATAAATTAAAGAATAAACTATTATACATGCAAGTTTGTTAAGATGTTATGGCAAAATGGTTGTATGGATATTGATTAAATTTTGTATGCAAAGTTCAACATATAGTGTACTTTTTAACCGAGTTATGTTTCCGTTGGGATGTTTCCTAGCAAGTAATAGTTTAAGATTTAGATTGTTTTCTATCACAGACATGTATCCACTCTGGCTTTTCACAGGTACAAATTATACACATAAACTTTTTTCTGGTTCACTCTGTCTATTGATAAAAACCACACGAAATCCATTCCTACTCAATGGATTTTAGAGGTTATTGTTATCAGACAGTAGTAACCCCTTCATTTTATACTGTGAAAATGTTCATTTTATGATGTTAGATTTAACTGCAATTGTAATAGTATTATTAAAATAGTGTTTTCCTAGTACCACATACCAACAATTTAGCAGCTTAGTGTAATAATAATTGTTCAGGCTATTAAGATATTATCAACTAGATCATTAGGAAATAACTATAACATTTAAGAGAATGTACATTTCTTGAAAGAGTTGACTCAGACCTATAATATCTCTATTATACTATCTATCAATACTGTTTGAATATTGAGTTACACATTGCTTTGTTTAATCAGGATTCCTGTATGCTTATATTGGTCTTATAATCAACAAACTAGACAGTGAGTTCTAGACAAATTAGGACAACTATATGCCATAAAGTATAGCTATACATAAACTGTTACAATAACAATAGAAAGGAAAGACAATGACAATAACTTAGGACACTGCAAACTGATTATAACTGTAATTTATGTGTGACAGCCTTATCACAGATGGATGGTAAGTATCTCCTGTCACTAACCATCACACAGCTAGATAACAAACTGATTGATGCCTTTGGACAGTGTGCTATTCAACTCTACGCCAGGATAGAACTTTGCGTCACAAAGAAGGTCCCGAAATGAAGGCTCACTGCCTTCTACAACTCACTACGCACTCTTACTCACCTTAGGTTGGACTGTGACCCGAAAAATGTTGCTTGATGGCCAGTCACTCCACGGCACTAATAAATAAACAGCATGAAAACAATTCTGGGCAAGATGACTAAAATCGATAATTTTAAAAAGAAATACTTAAATTATTCAAACGGTACTACGAAACTCCAGTTATTTTTATTGTTGGCCCACAAACTGCAGTCGACACTCGCGAACAGATAATACCTTTGTTAGATGAATTACGAAAGCGAAATAACGGGATTTTTCACAAGAGGCTACAGAAATTGCACAAAGAAAGATGTCAGCAGATGTCAGACAGGCGCACAGATGATAAATCGAAATGTTACTTAATCTGGTATTGCCAATTACAAAATGTCAAAGTAAAAACCTTAAATACCACGAACGTTGACAGTTAAAAAAATATCTAGAGTTTATATGCTCATTGCTCAGAATAAATTTATACATATTGTTCGAAAGAAAAATAGATATAAATTTTTGAAGTATTATTCCTTCAGAATTTTACAAAATATGACGTCATTCATTTGCAGATACTTTACAGGAACATGTTTTCTTGTGCATGTTACGCCAGTATGACCTACGTTTTTGGTCATCAATTTATCATTGTAGAGGATACTAAACTAGTAGGTTTTCTCCAGGTGAATTCTTGCGCATTAGAAATTCACCTCGAGTTCGACATATGTCAAAAAAATTATTGAAAACTATTGAAAACTATTTTTCGTATACTTAGAATGTCACGTAAGTCACGTTAGAGATAAGTCTACCTCTTAACGCAAGACAAACAACGAGTAGTCTATGGTATGCATTAGTTTTCAATTGACATTTGCTAATTTTTTCGACATACCTATACCAAGTGCGAGACAAATGTCCAAAGCAGATACACTATCATTGTTTGATCATTGGCTGAACTAGTATTATATTATCTGTGGCTGAACTAAAGTTTAATAATAAGAGGATTAGATAAATAAATACACTTTATAGCCTTATACTTTTTTTATTTTTATACATTAATATCTACCTACAAATTACTCGTAAGTCCTTGCTTTTTATACGCGCACAAATATTTGACTTCAAATATTTTTATTATGTTCGAACGAAGGCGAAATTTGGGAATCGTGTAGAAGCTTGAAAGCACCCACATTTGGCTCTCCACCTGGAAAATAAAGTTTATTTTGCATGGATTTCAATGCGGTTTTCTCACATTAGATAGGTAAATACTAATATTTAATATAGAATGTTTAATAACCACCGCCATTCACATAGAGCAATGCTTGATGATGGTTGCCGTCTTTCGCATTAGATGACACAGGTCTACCTACCTAATTTTCATACATTATTTACCTGCTCCTTCTGCTGATAAGTGCGAGTTTCCAATAATAATATCTTCTGAACCAGAATCTCTTATATCCGTGCGAAAGTTACTTGGTTGTACCTAACAAAACAATAGAAAATATTAGAACTAAATTCTTAACGTGGCTTGCAGTTTTACATGACAGAAATCCGAACTGTCAGACACTAATCGTCATCTAAAAAAACTAGAACATATAAGGTAAACGGTTAATTCTAAACACAGTTCATAAATATGAATATCGTAAAGGACTATCTTTCTCAGTAGTTCAGGCATTTGTAAATAATCCATAGGTAGAACTCTAGTTTAATCGTTCGCCCAACAATAGTTCCTGGGCCCAAATTCTGGCGCTATAAACATTTAGGTATCTCGAACTCGACATTACTCGTACAATGGCGAATGTCTACTAAACTAAAGAAATCGACGGTGTCGATTGCTACTACTCGTTGCATAACGCGCATTGAGTGGTAGACTTATCTATAACGCGACATTCTGAGAATACGAAACGTAGTTTTCAATCGACATTCTTCTTTTTATTTCGACATATGTCGCGTTCGAGATAAATGTCTAAGGCGCGAGAATCGGGGCCCAATATAACACAACACGAGGAAACGTATAATAAAATAAAACCTCGATATCGTATTGTTCAATAGGTAGGTACGTTAAGTGGTTAAAGCCTGTATATTCTCAAGATAGTGAACAAGACCCGAGCCCAAATCTAGAATTAAGTTATTTAAGGAGTTACCTGGCCGTCGTTTCTCATAAGATCCGGGAAGACATTAGATCCAGGATATCTATTGTAAATACCATTCAAATTGTAATGGAGATTCATATCTGGACCAATATTTGCCTTCAAAAGCTGTTCCCAGATACCACCTGAAAACAGAATCAAATAGCAACAAAAACGAGGATTTACTACGAATATCTTCTCTTCGATAACGTTGGGCAATATATTTCTGTAGTTGATATCTAGTGCAACAGAAACACCAAATAAATCTCACCCGTAATTTATAAACTCTTTGATCTCACTCTAATTATTCGACCGCAGGTATTAACAATGTCGGAACTAGAGAAACGCGCCTAATAAAGTTTTAGGTATGCTTAATAGCACGCTCTTAAAACTTCTAACTTTATACTAAAACTACGCTATCGATTAGTTTTAAATTTGAAACGTTGCTAGGTCACAGATATAGGTATTTTAGGATCTTTTAGGTGAAATAAAACGAAAATCGCCAAAATGTAGTTCCGACTTTGTTAATAGTTAATAGTCATTCTGATAATAATATTAAAGACATACCTTTGTCAACTGATAGTATTGGTCTATTCGACTGCCACGGGTATTCACCATGAGCTTGGAAGTATACTGAGTACGTCGATAACTGTAACGAATGGAATTTAGGAGATGGTATAATAAATCTATCACATTTATTACGACCATAATCAAAGTTACCTGCGTGTAATAGAGAGCAAGCCAATATTTTCCACCATGGCCCACAAAGGCAGTCTCGTTGGCATCTAGAAGACCTACAGGCATCTCTTGGTGCACCATATCTTGTGAAATCTGAAGATTGCAGCCATACCTAGAATGATTTTCAGAATCGTGATATAAGTAGGTAGGTATACTGATCTACAAATAATGACTTTCTATGTCCTTTGATATATTATGGCCACGGATATATTTTACAGGCCTCTTGGCGTAGTGGTTTGTGAGTAAACCCTATTATCGGGACCCTCCCCTGTTTTTTCTTTCTTCTACTTCTTCTATATGGGTGTAAGTTATTTTTAAGTATTTATTTACAAAATCAGTTCATAGTACAAGCAAATAGGTATAATTGACTAATTTGGGGCTAGTTGGTGCTGTGTATGTGTGAAATTATTATATTTTTTATCCTTTAATAGGCTTGCGCTTGACCACAGCTTGTCTACGATGGAACGCGCTTACCCAGTAAATACTGATTCACTCGCGACTTGAAGACAGGCAGATTATAGCTATCGAAAAACCTATATGCCGGCAACGAATTTCACAATTTGGCAGTTCGTACAATAAAAGTGGAATTTCCGCCATATAACAGTGGCGCACAGCTCTACCTCTACTTGTCCGACGGAAGAACGGGGATGGATACATTAAATTATCTCTAAAAGACAATACCAGGTTAAATTGTAATGGAGAGTTAGCACTTCAATTGCAAATCGACTTACCAATCCGGACAAGCTTTGAGTATATCGTAGGGCGCTCTATAATACTCAGCTCTACGTACAATCGGATTCCGCACGTTAAACCTTTCATTAGGGTCCGTGAGGTTGATTCGTTTGATCCTAACATTCATCCGATCACAAATGTAATCATAGTGAAATTTTGGAATGGACTCTCCTCTTGCACAATAGGTTTCTGAAAAAGACAGAACCTAACTAACTTTATAAACATCAGTACCTAATTCCGTAGTTTTCTGAACAAGGCAGTAAGTAATTATATATGATAAATTTATTTCGCTTCTGAAGCTATTCCTCCCAGCAATTAGGTACTGCCCAGAGCGAGATGAGTACAAAGCTTAGGTATGAGACCAGGAACAGTTAGAAGTCTAAAGCAAGGACGTGTGCGATGGATATGCCACATTCCACCTCAGGCTTTAACCACATCTCAACAAACTTGAGTGGTTTCTGTTCTATAACGAAAAATTTCTACTAAACTAAATGGGGGAACCTACTTTTGTAAGTGCCATCAATAGAGTTAACAGCTGCATACTTGTCAATGCAATATCGATACCCTAAAGCTGTGGGATACCGGAGATATGGAACCTGGCAGGAGAAGCGGTCTTCTTGGTACATTGCTCCCTGGAAAACAAAATCACATTGTTTCAATTACGAACATTCCTAACAGATTACTCGGAATGCTTATAGGTATATGTGCTGCAGCCCTTTTTAGACTTCCACTGCTAGGCACGGGTTGGTAGTGTCGTGCTAACGAGTTGTGAGTGTTGGCCTTAAACCACGCACGCTAGACAAAGGCAAGTTAGTGGATGTCACTTGTCATCTAATGATTAGTTCTTAAACATGCCGGTTCCTTCACTGATATTGAGCAGCGGCACTCAAACAATTCGCACAAAGATGTGTGGACACGACGGGGTTTGCTTATATTTCAAAGGTTAAATTATAAAATTGTTCGGAGATCTTACTCTACCTTACAGATGACGCTCCGTCTGCCAGGAGGCCTCGACACTCCTCCGAAGCAGTAAGACCGAGTCCCGTTTATCATGATTTCTGTGACTCCTATGTGAGATATTAGGGTAATCCCATTGATGCCAGCGAGTGCGAATCGTTGCAGACCTGCACGTTTGCGGACCTCTACATTGTTCTTGATACTCATTGTGTTGACAATAGCTTGCCACCCGTAAACGAATTCATGCATTGGGCCTGTGTTGAAAAAATATGTCTTACCTTTAATGTACCAGTAGGATTTAAATATTTAGTAACTCTGCAAAATCATGATACACTAACCAATCCCAAAACTATCACCGTCCAGAAAATTGAACATCTCCCCAAACGAGTCGGGCATTAATCCCGAGATCACAGTGGAGGTTTGAATGCCTTCATCTCCTGGCATCGGGGCGAGCTCATCCGAAGACGTTGTGAACTCATGTGCGCTTAAATTACTGAAACGCGTTGAAGAAACCTGAAGAAAATGGTTTATTCATCTAAGTCGCTCTAAAAACGTTTACAGGGTCACAAAACCTTAAAATAGCTATCAAATTTTTAGGCCCGTTTTCGGATAGTTGTAATTTTGAGTTCAAATAGAACTACAGGTCTCCGATTTATACATTTATCTTTGGACATTTATCTCGAACGCGACATCAAAAATGTTTCGAAAAAAAGAACGAAAGTCTATTTGAATACTAATGAAATCTATATAATAATACGATTAAATTGCTATAGACAACTAGTTGAACGTCGTGCGCTGAGTGGTAGACTTATCTCTAACGTGACATTTTGTCGAGTAAAGTGAGTAATTTTTTTATTAATTTTTTCGCAATTTTTTTCGACTTAGCTGCGTTTGAGATATATATCTAAAGTGCGAGGATCGGGGTCCAGGACTCTTCATTTCTTTTACAGGACAATAAAATATGGAGAGGCTCTTCGGAACTTCGGTTCGATATAGGTAGGTACTTAAAGATGCCCACATCAAATCATTCAATCCTTTTCAGTGTCCCACTGCAGGGAACGGATCTTCTCTCAACTACTTACTTATCTTCCGAATTGAGAGCTTAGGCCTCAATTCATACTCGCTGGCCAAGTGTGGGTTAGTGGATGTCACATGTCGTCGAATGATTAGTTCGTAGGCATGCCGGTTTCCTCACGATGTTTTCTTCCACCGATATGAGCCGCGATAAAACAATTCACAATTCACATTCGTGTGGGCACGACTGGGGATCGAACACGTGGCCTTATATCTCACTAAACCTAATCGGTTCAATTCAAATAACACCTTAGTTATTGGATTTGTTAGTAGATGCGGCTACACATCAAACTATACAACTCAAGCTGATCTCGCAATGTATCACAACGTGAGGTCAGCTTATACGGGAAATTTATAGCTTGATATATGGAATAAAACATTATAGAGCTGAAGGAGAATTTGCCCTATCTTTGATTATTAATAGGACATAAAACCAACATACCGAATTAATATAAAATGCGACGCACAAATAAATTAAGGGCCTCATCGTGGACGGATGCCAATTTGGCACTAACCTTCAGTCTGTAGTTTCCTTTTCTGAATCGTTATTTTTAATTGGCATTTAGTTTAGTACTCGTTAGCAAACCGTAATTGATTGCTAGGATTAGTATATTGTCGCAGCCAACTTCTTCATTTGCTGCTGTAACTACGCCTTGATATATCTAATCTAATAAAAAAACTTATAAATAAATTAAAAATAAAAGCTTTTTCAAAACAAGCTTTTACCTAAATTTCCTAAAAAGAATGAATTATTCTCAGCAAGCCCTGAGCGATACCCATATAATATGAGTGCATTAATTGTATCACGTACACAATCTGATGTTCCGCCATGTTGGATTTAGAATGACGTCATCAGCTAATCCTGCATTTTCATTTAAACTAAACGTATAAACAGCTAAATCAGTAGAAGATATCTGCTTCAAAAATGGAGTAGCAGAACTCCACCAGAACAAACATAAGTTGTAAGTTGAAAGCGGGGCGGTACCTACCTTCAACAAGGGTGTTATATACGGTAAATAACACCCTTGTTAAAGGTAGGTACCGCCCCGCTTTTTACCGTCGTATAACCTAAGCCATGTCTCTTGAAAAATAGATACAGACTCCCTAAAATAAAACCTACAAAATATGTAGTCGTTTGCGTAGTATTATAAGTAGGTAATTCGGGTACGGTAGACTGGTCCCTCTTTGCTCCAGTATTGGTAACTATGTATGCCCCCTTCTGAGGAGGCAAATGTAGTCAGTTACCTATTACAAGTGAACTCGACATTAATTTTAAGCTTAATTACCAATACCTACAGTAAACAGCACTGTGGATATGAATTACCCAGCCAGTAAGGAAAAGAACTCCCAAACATAGTTATTTCAGAGTAAGAGATAAAGACTTTGTCCTTCCATGGAACGTCACGATGTGTCACATTAGGTGCCCAAATTATTTGAGTTAAAATAAACTAGAAGCGCCATATTAAAAACAAATACGAAAAGCGTCAAACCATAGACTAAAAGATGTTTTTTTAATTCTTGATTATTTAGAGGTTATTATTAGACATATGATTAAAGTAAACTTAAAACATCCTATACCTATGCGTGAAACATACGGACAGTAAAAGTATATACTCAAAGGACTAACTAATGAACAAAAGACAAAATACTTTGCATTTTTTAATATTCGTAATAAAAAGCTTACAAACCATATTGCCTTTATACTAAAATATACAAAAACTTTACACTGGATTGAATAAATTAATTCAAAACAATTTATCTTAAAGCTATATTTGCTATAGGCAGATAGAACTTTTATCGAAGGAATAATTTGCCGCTTTGATAAATGATGTATCGCCACAAATTACGTACTCCATTTTTACCTTTAACAATATTTTGACGACACAAAAACTCTTAAACACTCAAAAAATCCTCTGTTTTAAACTATTTAAATAGCTTAAAATTTTAAAATATTATAATCAATTATTGATCAATTTTTTTCATCATCAAGTTTTAGGTATTTACTGCAAAATTTGGTGCGACGGAATTACGTGGTTTGTGACTTAATAATAATCCTCGAATAAAATCTATCTGGCTATTGAACATTTGACCTATTTAAAGTTATGTGATAATTTTAAAATTATTACATATTTGCTTTGTATTTCAAAGAAATTTGATGTAATTTATGAGAGCTCATTACTTTATAAACACTTGGTAACAACACTAATACTTCAATTATTTTACAAACAAACCTTATTTAATCATACATACTAAAATATAACACAGCTTTAGTACGTTATATAAAAAAATAATCAAAGATTCATTTATTTGGCAATCATTAGCGTATCAATGATACAGGCAAACACGAATGTCAAATGCAATGCAATTTTTCAGACATATCTAATGATAAACAAATAACGGTTTGAAATTGACATTGTTGCGGAGGCAACTTTAGAAAATCAAATTTTTTTATCCAAACAGGAATTAAATAAGATATTTGAGTATTATTATTTTTGGCATCTTTCACGTTATTTAACAACGTTCAAATCAGTTCAGTTTTGTGTTATACAATATATCATTAAAAATTTTCATTTCATCATTGTACAATACAAGCAAATCACATTTTTCATCGCCCTTACAAGAATTGAATTCCTCATAATAATTAGTATGAAATTTAAAAATACTCGTCAAGAATATGTATCAAAATTCTAAGCACAAATGAAATTTTAGTTTTGTCATACAAAATTGTAATGTTTATGAAGACAAATCACTTATTAATAAGGCACAATTTTGATTGATCGAATTACATTTCAGGGTTCTTGGAATAATAGCACTTTTATGGCATCTTCAAGTATCGGATTGCGAGGTCCAAGTTTTAAATAAATCCGGTAGTTTAATGTTTAAATACTTAACTAGATTTTCTGATAACTTTCTCTGGAGAACTTAAATATTAGTTGTGCAACGTTGAATCGTACAATAGCTGAGGAAATCTCTTAACTCAAATAAAAAAAGCTCAAACTAAAGCAATAATAGTGCGTTTACGGTTACAAACATCAGCGGAGGCACTCTGCTTGGTATAGGCACCAAGTGTAGACGTACAATGAGCCTCCAACGATCACTGTCCTCGAACGTATCATTCCTTTATGTTCGATTAAAAAACTATGGTGCTGGAATACAATCGAGCACAAGCCAAACGCTTCGTGCGCCCTTATATGACGCTCATAAGTCAACATGAATAAGCAACATGACTAAAGTTTAGTTCGTCTTGTAGATTATTCTAAGATATTGAACACGTATTTTTTCTTTTTTTATACGTAATCGAAAACCAAAGGCGATACAATGTTATTGTCACCGTACTAATGGAGTAGTATCACTAAGATTATGACGTAAAGAAGTCCCAATCCTAAACATTAATGAGATTCATCTGATTATTTTTGATTGACTCGTAAAAGGAAAAGAATGTGTCTAACATTTTTTAGTAAACCACATGACGAACTAAATAGAATTTTGATATTCATGCCCATTCTCATAAGCGGCTCGCAAGCGTAGACGCACTTTTACAGTTATTTATTTAAACTACACCCTTGCCCTAATTACAAGTTTTCTAAACTCACTTTAAGTACTTGAACACTAGTCTGAAATCCAGCCCAGCGGCATAAGCGGCAATTATTTAACACGACAGTGAGTATTAACAAAGAACTCTAATTAATTTATAGCATTCATAGCTTGTTTAAAACGGATAGTTAACTGCTGAGGTAGTTTAGCAAGTAAACTAAAAGCTATATCACACTGGGATACCTCATTTCATCATACATTGGCTACACCACCACATCTAACATTATGTACTTACATAGCAGCCAGCACGCGGCGCTAAGTAATAATCATCATTTGCCTGGAATTACTTCTACAACATTATAACTGATATCAAACATCGAATCACTTATAAAAGTAAAAAAAAAATTGATTCAATATAGAGATTCCAAAGAATACCTCATGATAGATTCAATCTTCTTTATCTTCAACAGCAGAGAAGAACAGCTTTTGACAGCCATGTGTGAATTTTGCTGTGGAAATATTTATTTTAAAATTTTCGCTACTATCTAGGGTGAGGCCAATAAAATAAGATAAAAAAATTACCTAAACAGTTCTAAAAGTTTCAGGAATTAAAGCATTACCGGTCTTATTCATAAAAATCTTATAAGACTCTTTAAGTTAAAATGGACTTCCTCCCTTTCTTACTAATATAAATCTCAAGATGACAGACAAAGACAAACGAATTAGAAACCTATTTTAGTTATAATAAGCTTATAAGTAAGCTTATAAGACGTTTATAAATAGGAATACGTGTTTAATTTTATTACGTACTAGCTTTGCGCCGGCGGCGACGGATTCGCGCGGGTGTCCTACATTTTATATCATACTTACGTATACGATCATTGGATAGAACTTTTAAAAACATTGTTAGAGGGTGATTTTTAGATCCAGTAATTTTTTCTGACAGATTTACTGACATATATACCAACGCACAACGCAAACTGCTGGGTCATTACACTTCAATTTTAGCACATAGGTTCCGTGTAAGGTCTAGGAGTGCACTACGAAAGGATTTTTTAACTATTAATTCGAAGCTAGTGATTTCATAAAGTAGATAAAGACAAAACGTACAGTATCAGTAAATAAATAGAACTTACTAGAACAAGTATCGACCCACGCCGGTCGGCATCTGATCAAAAGATAATACACAGGTACTCCAGCGAGGGTCATCAGCGCACCTGCTATAACTGCAACTGGCTCACTGACTATCGGCACAACTAGGAGCACCGTGCTGACTGTCACGAATATTATCGGCATCCATAGTTGTACCTGTGGCGAGTGAATAAAAGTTTAAGACAAAAGGTAATGAATCTGAAAGTAACTCTATCATCTTTTCACGGTTACACCCACCAGCTAGACGACCACCAAATTCCAGTTTCTCTAAATATCATCAATAGTTGGCAGGGTATCGGGGAAAATAACTAATTTTGATTGGTTCGCTGTCGTTGAACGAACTAATAAAATTACCTTGTGGTCGGACAATATGTAGTGTGGTGTGACAATATTATAAATGCAAAAGTTTGAATGTATGGAGGTGTTCCGGATGGATTTCTATTAGTCTAGAATGTACATAGGTGGCAGGATGGTAATTAATGCAAATTCGTATAAATTTCATAAGCATACGAATTAATAAGTCATAGCACTCTTCACTATTCAAAGATAATTTTTTGCTAATAGTGAAGTATATGCGAATTTTAAAAGCTAAATATTTTACTCGCGGACGCTGCAGTAAGGTCACATGAAACATAGAGATATAGTAGGAACGTGGTGGCGAGTGATAAAGAGCATATGCTGCTGGCCACATCCGATGAAAAAGGTAAATAAGTAGGTATGAATGGAGTAGTGAAGTCTCTTCATATTTTCACAGTAATTCGCAACTACATTTAATTTATAAAATGCTAATGAATGCTAGAATTAGCATGCTAACAATTTTTGTGAATGCTGATTAGGTATCATTACTAGCTCATAGGCTACTTTTTAACGTAATGCGACGCGAGCGTGGCTGCGTTTGGAAGTTAGTAAGTAATAACACAAACCTTGATAGGTCTCGGCAAGTCAGGCTTCTTGTACCGCAGCCACAACACCGCGCTGCAGCTGAGGGTGGTGAAGAATGACTCGACGACTGTGCAGTACGTTATGAGCGACGTCAAGTTGTCAGGGATCAGCATGATCAGGGAGATCACCATCTGTATAACATGCATGTAAATGAAACGAAGCAGCGGAATCCCGGCCGTGACTACACATCTATGTATAGACCAGACCTGTAGACAAATTACAAAGCGAAAGAACAGATAACAAAACATCGAAAAGAACAAAATGTATGGGATAGAAGTCGAAATGTCACGTGACAATTCCACAGACATTTTGTTCTTTTCGATCTTTTGCTATCGTTTCGCTATGAAATTTGTCCGGTCCACATTTCTAATACCTTTGAACAAGAAACTCTTGTATTTAAATACATACTTACTGTATACAAGAATTCGAAAATGACGTTTTATTCGTGTTCTGAGGCAATGAAAAGCTGCTACATTTTTTTTATATAGTTTTTATATATTTTTAATATAATAATATAAAAATTCAGGTACGAATGCATGCAAATCGTTAACATCAAGCCATCGTTAACAATAGTTAAGCCATCGTAAAGAGGATGATGAAATAAGTGTATAATTGATTTGCACTCACCAAGAATACAAGAGAAGGCAGAGGTGACATACATTTCATGTTAATATGCGCCAATAGTTCCGGCATATGTCCGTTTCTGGCACCAGCAAAGCACATGCGCGATGACGTCATGATGTGTACAGATAAGCCGCCCAGAATTGCTATAGCCACTAAGGTGGGCATCACCCATTTCACGAAGCCCAAACACGAGGCAGCAAAGTCCTGTAAACACCACAAATTTTGTCGCGTGATGCTACGATCGATCCACGATACGACAAAGGATTTAAATGTTTGTTTATTACAAATAGGCTCAAAAACTACTGAGCCGATTTTAAAAATTCTTTCACCATTCAAAATAATGATGATGAATTGTTCAAAATAAATAATTTTATATTTTATTTATTTATTAGAAAGCGCCATTTTTGAGTAACGTAGGCTGTAAAATAATCTTAAATAAATTAAGCATATATATATATATATATATATATACTTCTTATTTCTTATCTGGGTGTCATAAATGTCTGTCTGTCTTGGGTGGGAATTAAACCTACGACCTGCGGCGGGAAAAGCAAGTATCTTATCGACCACGCCACCGGCCCACCAATAACACAATATTTATACTTTCTATACTAATATTATAATGCTGAAAAGTTTGTTTGTTTTAACTAGCTAATCTCAGAAACTACTGGTCCGTTTGAGAAATTCTTGCAATTTTAGATAGCCCATTTGTTGATATGTAGTTCACGCGGGCATAGCCGCGGCAGAAAGCTAGTCTATAATACATATATAAATAAAAGAAAGTTGTTTTTGTTGTACTATTTATAACTAAATAAAGACTGAACCGATTCGGCTGAAAATTGGTGGGAGGTAGCTTAGAAAGACATATGACATTTTTTATCCCGTTGCGTTCTCGCGGCATGCATGACATAAAACGTGATACATATGATAAAACGCAACAAACATGGAATAACAAAACACAACGCTAATCATAATATTGAACAAGCAATTTTTGAAGTTGAACGCAAAGAGTAGTATATTATAATAGAAAAAAGAAAGTCCTCTCGCGGCTTTACGCTTCAATTAATTTTGAAGTGCCATTTAGTTTTTGTATTTGACAACATATTTTGGAATGCCTACTGACCTACATACATACCTACGTATAGATTAAGTGACGCATATAAAATATGGTAAGTAAATTTATAATAATAAAATTGTTTGTCAAATACCGATACTACCCGTGCGAAGCCGTCCCGGACGGTAATGTAAATATAATTAAAACATTGTTTATTATTTCTTTAATTAATACTAGGGCCCGCTACGGCTTCGCACGGGTACATATCGGCATCTGACAAAAAAATTAACCCTCTCTTGGCATACTTCTCACACTTAGAACACTCGATCGAGTCTGCTTTGGCAAACCAAACAATGAAAATCATCTGTTTGTTAACTATAATACCGCAACAACCCTCAGATAAACATAAATATAAACTTTAGATTAGGCGACACATGTGGTTTCGGTGAGCCCTTGTATTAATGCACAACGAAACCCCCGTTTTAGAGGGTAGGTACCCTTTGGGTGTTCCACATACCCCCTGCCACGTCAAAATTGCACAACACTGACTCCTAAGTCACAGGTACTCCTAGTTTAGGAGTCAGGGTTTCATCTTATTTATATCTTATTTCATCTTAATCTTGTTAGATATAAAGTAATTGTAACATTTTGTGAATTGTGAATAAAGTATTAATAAACTATAAGTCCTTTATTAGTTGTTATACTCACGACAGCTATCGCCTCCGTAGCCAGAACTCCTACAGGACCCAGCACCGCTAGATACGAGACATTGGCCAGCAGGTAGATAATGGTCACCATTGGCAACGATGTGTAGATAGCACGAGGCAAGTTCACAAACGGGTTCTTCAACTCTTCAGTCATAAAGTTGAGGTAGTTCCTGTAGTAAAAGTATGTGGTAATAGTCATAAGATGCGTGAAAATGACATGTTTTTCTAATCGGCTCATCGCCGTCGCTTAATATCGGTGAGGAAACAGTTAACCTTCGACGACATATGATTTCCACCAACTTGCACCTACCCAGCGTTCGTGGTTGAAGGCCTAAGCTATTAACTTTATGATAATAATGGAATATAGCATTATCTTAATATATATATTTCTTGTGTGCGTGTGTATGTGACTGAACTCCTCCTAAACGACTGGACCGATTTTGATGAAATTTTTTGTGTGTGTTCAAGGGGATCTGGGAATGGTTTAGATTCACAATTTTGTCCGCTGGCGGTACGAAGTTCGCTGGGGCAGCTAGTCTTCTATATAAATAAATAAATTACATACCTGGTATTTGAAACGTTCGACAGATGGACTAATTATGGGATTTTTATTAAATCGATCTGGTAGAATTTAATATAACTCCTTTGTACATACTAAAAGTTATGAAAACAGAACCGTTTTATAACATAACTTGAGGGTTATATTACTTGTAAGTGTAGGTCGGAATGGGTACAACCTCATGCTTCAAAATGGTTGGAATTACGACTACACAAGTTATGGGACAAATGTAGTGAACTATTTAGTTGCGGACAATGCGAATGTTTTAGCGTTACTTATATTTAGTGCCTCGACTGCCGAGTCTCGATGGCAATAAGTCCCATAATGTATCCAAGGCATATAATTCAATGCGTGAGATTGTTGAGAAGTGATTACTCACCAGCCGGAGTACGAGAATATTCCCGAATAGAAGGCTACGGACCAGTCACTTACAGAGGACTTGGTACCAGCCCAGCCATCTTCGAAGTGTTCTACGCCACCTGTAAATAAAATGTTGAGTGAATTACATATGAGTAGAACTTATTACACTCATCAAGTGTCTAGATAAGTAAGTACGAGTGCAGTTAAGATACTGGTGTGTGAGACTAAACACGAGAAGATACGACAAGAATTATTGTCCATAGCCAATTCGTTTTCGTAGTGAAAAGTATACAAAAACGAATTAAAAACCACTCGTTTATAGCCTTGTTCTAGATAAAAAATAAAATAGACGTCTCTAAAGGTTAAGTATATAATATTTATGCATTCTTTTGCGTAACTTTCCAGTTATTAATATGTAGATATACAACCTACGCCATAGCCGATTAAGCAACGTATTGTATCCAATTAATTTGAATAGAAACTGGCAAGCAGCTGAACACGACAATCTTCATGTAGTTAACCAAGATAAAACTGAAGTCAATTATTAATATTAACTGGTCAAGTGCGAGCTGGACTCACACACTAAGAGTTCCGTAGGATTTTATTATTTGTTGGTAGAGGATCTTACCACACGTACCTACTCAGCCCAATTTAATCAGCTTTTTTCTGTAGAAAACCCTAGTATTTTTTCTTTTTGGTAAGACGCGGCTGGCGTATGTATTTACCACAAATAAAAACTAAGGTAATTATTACATATTTTCCCAGCATATTGATAGATTCCTGGAAATGGTATTGGTATTGCCTTTTCCAAATTCCATTTTCGTTATGGTTAAATATTGCAATGGATTAAACAGAATAACAAAATAAATAAAATCAATATTTTTTATGGGACTTAACCCACCACCCCAATCCCGCCACTGCTACTCCTTTAAGCCAGCGACGACAGCGGCGCCGTGAAGAAACTCGAGATTTGAACCGGGCCAAGTCTTGGAACACCTAACTTGTCTTGGATCCCGGACGAAACCAATCAGAAAAACCATAAGAGAAGTTGGAAAGTTAGATTATCCACTTCCCTCCAGGCAAAACGAGAGACAACATCTATAAGAGAGGTTTGAAATCGCCTCCTAAAAACACACTAAGCGCCACGGGTAATATAATCTAAGGGGACCTATCAGAACCGATTCTAGCAATAATTATGGCAAAATCGTTTGAACCCACGAAAATTAACACCAGCTGCAACAAAATCAGTATAGTATAACTTTTAGCAACGGTCTCATTGGCAATGATACCTTTCGAGTAGGGAACCCTAAAAACTATCCATTGTAGCTAATCAAGACAATATGGAAAAGAAACGAGAATAATTGCAGTAATTAGTAGACTAGTTAAAACAAATAAAGACTAAAGTACTGAGTGGATAAGGCACTAACTACAAATCACTTCACCCCTTTTTAGGGTCTCATAATAAAAATAAATATCTTTCGTGTTTAGAGAGTATAAGCCAATCACACACGCTGGCCAAATGTGGATTCTGAGACATGCTGGTTTCCTCAGGATGTTTTCTTTTACCGATATTGAGCAGCAGCTATGAAATAATTCATACAAAGATGTGTGGGCACAACTGGAAACCGTACCCACGACTTTATATTTCTAAGGCGAGGTCCGTACCGCTGCGCTACCGCTGATATCGATAAAAGCGAGCAGGGTAAGCGGTCTGTGACACTAGCGAGCACATAGATGATACAGCGGCGTAAGCGTGACCGTAGGTACAATTAGTGTCAGTAGTAAACATCTTTTGTTAATGATTACTTAATTTTTAAGATTACTTAATTTTATTTTCACACATACACAGAGCGCCATCTAGTCCCAAATTATCAATTTAATATGCTTGTGTTATAGGTACTAGGAACGGATGTAATACTTTTGTTTTTGTAAATACATACATATTATAGATAAATTACACCCAGACACAGAAAAAATAATCGGGATCATCAAACACAGATTTAACCTGGGTCCCCACCCATCAGACCCACGACTTACAGCGTAGCAGTCAGAATCATATCGAAATAAAAAAATGTTAAAATTTGTTAAAAACGTTTCTTGTAGAAAATTTTAGATTATATTGTCTTGTGATTTGCAAGTTCTAAATTTTAAAACTTACCTTTACCCATCCAGATGATGCCACCAAAAATGATTATAACCAAGGCAGTTATTTTTGTGAACATAAATACGTTTTGGATCCTTGTAGTGAATTTAACATCATAGGCATTTACAAATGTTAGAAAACCTGAAACAAATACACATCATTAATAATAAATTCTTTTTTTAACAGACTGGAAAATATATGTTTTCATCTCATTTATTGCGGAATAACAACATTACCTTACTTTTGCACAGCCTTTGCCTTCCCTACATTTGAAAATATTTCCATATCAAACCACATTTAACTCAGTTTGGCTAAGCATGGAAATCCAACAGACAGAGTTACTAATAACACAATAATTATGTAGGTACATCATTGCTTATTGTTAACATGTGTAAATTTAACAGTAGAATACTAATTGCTAAGCTACCATAAATGGCATCAATGGAAATATACTACACCTTTTTCCTACCCATGATTGAGGTTTTAAATAGAACATGATAATTACTACATTACACATGTATGGGACAAGTTCAACGACAAATATTAATATTCTAGCATATAAATAACACACAGGGTCATCAAGTTCCAAGCTGCTGGTAAACAGATAACTGGTATATACTTTAGATACATAGACTAGTTTTCTTTTGTAAACATATACTTAAAATAGATGATTACACCCAAAATTCAGACATGTTTATCACACAAACATCTGTTTTGGGTGGGAATCGTACCCACAACCTGCGGTGTAACAAACAAGTATCATAGCGACCACAATACTGGCCTGTGACCATTTACTAGCATTAAATATATTGATAAAATGTACTTACATATAGTGATGGCTGCAATAAGTTTTCTGCACATTGGGTCTATGGAGCAATTTGGAAATATCGGATTCAAAATATTACTCGCAAATGTCAGCGACATAATAGCATTTGTACTTGGTCTGAAAAAGTATGAATATTTAGTAAACATTGCTTAAAAAGATTAGGTGAAGTTTTAGCCATTTTTGCTTAATGATAACTCATAACTAACTAAATGACATAGTAATGTAACTGCATCAAAACCACTAACTTATACATGTGTAAAACTTAAAAAACCCCTTTTTTGTTGAGGGCTAAAACCACTAGCATGAATAAAAAAATGAATCTCTGAAATGAATATACCTTCATAACTTCTGAATGACTGCACCAAATCAGATAATTCATTTTTATTGTGTTTGTAATTACTAGATGGTTTGTAAAAAAAAAAACGGGTACTTCAACCACCCGGGCCAAGCAGATGCGAGCAGCTAGTAATTTTAAATAGTACTAAATACTTACACAAACACTAAATTTGCATCCCATAAGTACAGAAATGCCGGTAAAGGCCCATAAGCTTCGTTAATATAGTGATAATCACCACCACTTTGTGCTAGGGTTGTGCCTGAATATAAAATGTTATATTATTATAAATTATCCTCTAACCAAACTACATAAACATATTTTCGTTTTATCTATTCTGCCTGACTGTAAGATAAATAATTATAATTTATTTATCCTGTTATACTGGTTTTTATACTGCGCAATTGTTATTGTTAATTAATTTTATTGTTTGTAACTGCATTTCAACTACCTCAGTGAACTTTTTAGCGAAAGCTTCATTTCACTTACCTAGCTCTGCGTACGACATAGCTCCAAGGGTTGCTAAAATTCCACAAGCACCCCACACTGTGAGCGCACCCCATACTGACCCAGTGTTAAATAAAACTTCTTTTGGTGATATAAAAATGCCACTGCCGAAAATTATACCCAGAATTATAGCAACACCCTCTAGTAGCCCAAGCTGCTTCCGCATTTTCACCTTCTCTTCACCCATTTTTACGTTTTAAAAACACGAGTGCGTCTATCAAAATAGTTTTTACTTCTTATAAACAGCTGTTGCGTGTCTGCACTGAAACTTTATACCTTTCATTTCTATTTTTACATATCGAAATTTTAATGTCGCGTCTAGGCTGCAGTAAGTAAACTGGTGAAAAAATTTCTTCCGAATACTAATAACTAATGGCTTAATTAGGAAATTATGGAGCAGAGCAGCGTGGTTAGTCGAAATATTTGGGATACAAAATAATTTTCGCGCTACCTTCCAAAGACAACTTCAAAATTGGACCACAAATTGGACTGACACAGATTAAGTATTATAAGTAGAGAGAGACTAGACATTTGCAGAAAGACAATAAAAATAAGACAAGGCTGTATAGTCAAAACAAAACTTTTGCCTGCCTCTATTAGTCTATGGCCTGCTTTTTGGCGAATGAAATAACAAGTATGTGACATTTCTTTGACAGTAAATACGTTATACTAGTTTACTCACTAAGAACTTCCCAGAGAGCATATTTGTAACCGAATACACGATCGATTACAATAATCGACTTTTATTGTTCGTAGCAATAATCGGATACCCCGTACCTCGCAAAATGTCGGCTATTCGCCAACCATACAAACGGGCACGCAGTTGTCCGTGTGTGGTGCATGTGTGTTAAAGAATATTATGGTGGAAATATGTTAAAATCAATATTTTCGGGATTATATATCTCTCTACCAGTTGAAGATATGCTTAATTGCTTAATTATGCTTAATAAATATTGTTTATATGTCTGTCATATATCCCGAAACTATAGAGCTTTAGAAGCTGAACCGAACAATACACAGCCTACTACGAGAACCAAGGTTGTTTAAGCACGCTAAGACAATTTTGATCTAAATGTTATGTGAATATCTATTTTCGCACCATATAAGTACACTGAAGGACAATTCCCAGTTAGTGCAGGATATGGAAACTGAAACGTGGGCTATGGTGATTTTATTATTATTATATTAAGTACCATTATTAGCTTATTGTTATTTATTTATTTACTTATGTCCAATTTGTTACATAGCCGAAGGTTTTCTTTACCAACAAAATAAATAAATATTATGCTGCAGCAATATCCGAAAAAATAATGGCATATTATATTTTTTTAGAAACATGAACAATTTTTTTTTTTATTATTCATATTATAACAAACTCTCTATGCGGATAATTTCTATATTTTCATTGGGTGCCTAAAACTAGCTTAAGGGAATAGAAAAAGGTACTTAAATTGGGCTTAAGAAGTTTTGTTAAAACAGGAACATAATTTTAATATAAAACAAAGTTACATTTAAAATAATTTTGGAGTGATTTCAGGATCTGGATCCGGATAATACTGAAGCAAGTCAGCTACTGGTGCTTCCTGATCTTCATAAAAATCACACGCTAATAGATATTCTCGCTTGGAGTAATCATCTCCTTTGCAAAACATCTCTCCTGAAAATTAAAAAATAAAATATTGTTAATACTGCGTATGGCTTGGATGCACATTATGTGGTAAAAGAATTACCTTCAATATCCATAATATGGACAGCACTTTTAGCTTCAAGTGCCCCGACACAATAATGTTCTTCGGTCAAATCTGGATGCCAATACATTATTGCATCTCTACAAGAACTTCCAGCAATAGGAAGCAGTATTCTGTCCTGCATCATAAACGATCATTTATAATTTAGCTTACAGGCTGTGTATAAAATTAGGTATTAAGTGCTCCTTGTGCGATTGTGGACTCCATACAAGGTCAAAACTTGTACTACAGATGTACAGACTCTCCGGATTTTTATATATATTGTGTAATTACCTAGCCATGTAGTTCGATTACATATTCCGTATAAATTTTAAATATAGGTAGGTATGTTTACGAAGTATAATATTACCTTGCAAATAATTTTGTTATTAACAATGGGTTCTTTAACTTCACCAGTACAGAAAAATTTACGTTTTTTTCGCATTATTAATGTGCTGACTTCTAAAACAGTTTTGATACTGTTTCCTAAAAATAAAGTCATTAGTTTAAATAAAATGTAACTTTAAAGTTAAAAAAAAAAGAAATACAAAAGCAAAACCAACCCTTTTCTCCATTGATGGCTTCAAGCTCTCGCATGCCACGGGCTTGAGTTTCTCGGCTGTTCTGCTGCTTCATATAATTGGCTAGTCTACTCATGGCTTCCACGAATTCTTGGATTGGGCCTAAAAAGAAAATTCTATTTATCATTTAATTAACATGAAAACATAATTAACCCAGTTAAGTATAGAAATAAACCTGATCCAAAACTAGATCCATCTAAATAGTTCAAGAACTGATAAAATCTCAATGCTTCATCAGATTCAATTTCATCCATCACTGGTCTCTGAAATAAAATTAAAATTTGAGGTAAAGAATTTAGTGAATAACTACACCTTCATGAAAATGTAATAGACATTATAACATGTTACTGCTTACAAATTTCCCGCTCCATGCTCCAACATCTGAGTACAGAGAATTCACTCTGCTTGGCATCCAATCTAAAGATGACCGGGCGACCAATACTGGATGCTTAAGGAAAAAACAAAAATTGATTTAATAATACCATTAAAATTGTCCCATGAAAAATAAATGAATAATTTCATACTAACAAAAAATAAAAGATCTAATCAAGAACAGTGTGCTCAAAATAAATGCTCTTATTACCAGGGACGCAAGTTTAGCTTTAACATTCTCGGATAAAAATATAACCAACAGTAAAATGGAAGTAGTAAATAACATTTTAGTCATTCTTCTTCAAATAAAACTAAAAGCTAAATGAAAAACGAAATATTTCACAGTGCGTTAGTTAGCGTTATCAACCGATAAGGTTTATGGTTTTATTTCTTAGTCCAATTAGAATTGCATATGGTAAAGTAATTTAATGCTTAGCTAATAGCTAGCAATATTTTGGCAAAATACTATAAAATGCAATTCAACGTACCTACCCATTGTTGTAAATAAAAAAAACGGTAACTATTTGGGCTGTTTATCATGTCCTTGTTTTCCTTGTCTCAGTCAGTATGTTTATTCAAATTTCAAATTATGCTAGACAAAGCAATGGTCTTTGACTTGCATGTTTTTATTACTATGCGTTTCAAATAAGAATAGGACTGGACTTGCGGCTAACTTCATACCAAAAACCAAGCAAAAGTAGCGCGAGCACAAAATACTAAGCCATGGAGAAGGAAAAGGACATGGAAAAGTGATTTATGTAAAAACTTTACACAAGTATGTAGTTAAAATGCAGCTATCTACTTAAGTAAATTTATATACACGGATAAAAACACACGTTGTAACTTATAACTCCGATTTTTGTCGTCGGAAGCTAATAAATTATGTTCGTATCTAAATATTCGACTCCAAATGTCCAATCGTACTCATAACGCAATAAGAAATACGCATTTTTTTCATCTAGATGTGATTATAATATCAAACAAACATTTTGCTCACTGTATTAAAAAATGTGAAGTTGTTGCGCATTCCAGTCCAAGATGGCGGATATCCAATCCTATTACCCAATAATATTTTGTCATACTAATCTATGAATCCTATTCATATTTGAAACGCAGTCTCATAGTACCTACTATTGTTTAATTGTGCTTTGGCTTTTTTGATTATCGAACCAAAAAGTCTACTATGTCGCGGTACTTATTATTTTTTCTGCCATATAATCTTTATTTATACCGAAAGTACCTTACTATTTGATTTTACACAAAAATCGGTATCATTCGCTTCACAACAACTAATATCCAGATGGTATAAAAAATCAATTTCGCGCTATTTTTGTATTGCTTTTAAACTGTCACACCTCTTTACTGTCATTAATGTCATTATTTATATAGTTTAGTTTAAAACGGCGGTTTTGGTGGAGTTACAAACGTGTTAATTTAATTCAACTTATTTTCTATTATAGGGGCTAATTACATCATTAAAAGTTATTTTATTCTACCTCATGATTAAACTTTTAGTTAACTGTATAAATTAAGAAAATGCATGTTAAAATACGCATGTTTGGCAAACCGGACAGCATTGTTGTTGTCGAATCTAAATTGACTAAAATTGAACAATTTCGTGTTATTGTAAAAGATAAGTTTGATGTAGAGCCCAAATTGCAGCGCTTGTTTTATGGAGGGAAACTGGTAAGTTGATTAATTGTTTCATATAAAATTTTTGGAACCTAGACACTGCGATAAAGTTTAATTGTGGCTTAAAATTTAAGCCAAGTCATGAAAACGTGTTTATTCACAACATTTCTTTTTAAATATTTGTTAAACATGCAAGTAGATAGACACTTCACACCTACTTCAATATCTCGGACTACTTTATTTATTGATGATTTTTCGCGGCTTGACGTAGTGATCCTACCTATTGTTTAAACATTGAAAAGCTATGTATAGGTACTTATACATCGTTGTTCGGCTGCTTACTATTGCACTACACTATGCATAGATACATAGTCACAGTTTTTATATTAGGCAAGAAAATAAATTGGATACATGGACTTGCCATAACTGTTGAATAATAGTAATAATTGGTAGCTATGCAACATTTTTGCAACCAATTTAAAGGACCAGTGGTATATTTGGTAGGGTACTTGCTTTTCACACTGCAGGTTGTGGGTTCGATTTCTAATATTTTGTGTGGTATGTACACATGTCTGTTTGTCTCATGTCTAGGTGTAATTATTTAAATAAGTATGTATTTACAGAAGAAAAGTAGTATATGTATAGTATATTATCAGTTTTTTGGTTACTATAACATACACGGTTATCTGATCTCAAGGTGAGTAGAGTGCTCACCTTGGGATCAGATGACTGCGCGTCAGTGCCCTAGAATATTATTTTATCATTCTAGTAAGTTATTACAAGAGTTGCAAACATCCATCTATTATTCCTTGTAACCTTTTTCACTTCATATTGTAATATTAAGAATCTGAAAGAAATGTTTTTGCTTTCAGTTAGAGAATGGCTACACATTCCATGATTATAATATAAAGCTGAATGATGTTATCCAGCTGATGATCAGGGCTCAGCCTGAAGACAGCCCTAAGGAAAAGGAGGTTATGATTAATAATAAGGAAGTAGATGAGGGGGCTAGTGATAAAAATGTACAGTACAAAGGTTTGTATCTCTACTTGACTAAACTGGACTTCTTGCCTATAATAGCCTTGAAAACTCAAGAAAAATGGTCATATTTCGTGAATTTTACTCAGGAACTCATAATATCACAAATCATAAACTGCCCTGACAAAATAAGAATTCTACTAGTTCCCAATATTTCTTGTAGTCATTTGACAGTAATAGAATTACATTTTTTAATTTTTTTATTATTATTGTACTAGCTGCCCCGGTGAACTTCATACTACGTATTTCTGACTATTTAAACTGTCCCTAGACTTGTTTGAATATTTGAAGACCAAAATTAGTCAAAACAGTCCACCGTTTCTCGAGTTATAGTGAGACTAACAAACAGCAATTCATTTTTATATATAAGATTTTTTCACCTATTAAACCAAAATAAGTTAAATGTGCTCAGTCGTTCTCAAGTTTTAGCGAGACTCACGAACAGCAATTGATTTTTATATAAGTATATAGATAAACAGATCTACTACTTATGTTAGTTGCTGCACTTGAAATAGATTATTGTAATTTATAGATGCAGAAAGCTCATTTTATGCAGTGGGAGATCTCATTGACATGAAAGACAAGGAACATGGAGCATGGTTCGAAGGGAGAATCACTAGAATTGTGCACCCTCTCAGTACAGTTACTGATATCCAAAACATATTTTCCAAAGATACTAACACATCTGAAAGTGATCAGAATCCAAGCTCCGATAAAGATGATGAAGAGAATAAACCTCCAGAGAATGGTGAGATTAAAAGTAAAAGTAAGGGTATTGCAAGGTATTTTAGTAATGTGGCTTTAAGAAAAAAGAGTGAAAAAGATGTAAATAAAGGTGATAAAAGTGTTACTGAAGATAATCTTGAAGAGGAACTTCTTTTTAATATTCAACTTGATGCAGAGTAAGTATTAAAACTTTGTTATTACATTGTTAAAGTATAAATCAATAGGCCACTGAAAAGAACGGTACTCTTATTCCATATACTTGCAAAATTATCTGTTATTACATTGATTCCACTGTCTACAAATATTGCTACATGTGCAAAGTTTATTCAAACATTTCCCTGCAAAAGAGTACTTAACATTCTTACAGCCTTATATTTTTTCATAACATTAATAGAATAGGCTCACTTAACTATCTTCAGCTTGTTCACAAGGCAGATACTAAACCACAGAGCAGCCAACCACCCCTAGAAGGTTGACAATTTAGATGATCTTGAGACTAGACTAAGCGCTAGTTTAATCAGTTGCTGTTTTCAGATGTCACAAGTTTAGTGTTTTTCTTACTTCATATCAAGTGACAAAGTAAAAAATTGTGAATTAGCTATTCAACACTTGTCACCAACTGGTGAAATTGGCTCTAAGACTTAACAGATGTTTACAGCTCAATATTCATTGTTTTAAGTTTAAATTATCGTTAAGTGTGTGTAAATAAGACCATCATCCCATGATTGCTGTGATAAAAGAAGTTGGTATAGCTATTTTATTTTTATGTTTGCAGTGAAGAAGATTCCAATTTGTACTGTAAATTTAAAGAAATACGTCCAAGAGCTAGAACTGTGATTGATATTAAAGATCTGAAGGTTGGGCAGAAAGTCATGCTGAACCACAATACTGATGATCCATTGGAAAAAGGATATTGGTAAGTTGTTGCAAGGACATTCAAAAAGTGCTATGAATCATTTCTATCTATTAGACATGGACTTAATCCATGGACCCGAAAAATAGAAGCAGAACAAAAGTTGCTTCTGGGTAAAATACCAGATCAGGTGACCTGACCTTTGTGATCGACATGTAAAAATTTCAATTGATTGTTTGAATATGATCATTCAAGACGAAATATTAGTATTAACATTAAGTAACTTATGTTATTAACAGGTATGATTTCAAAATATCAGAAATAAAAAAGCTAAGAGTAAACTACGAGTTGATAGGAACACTGTACCTGGGCCCAGACGCTATACCTCAAAATGATACCAAAGTCAAAGTACTAGATAAGATATATGCCATTGAAGAGGTGGTTCCAATACACCAAAGGTCAGAGGAATACAAGAAGATGTTGGAATCTCCACCTGAAAAACGTAGGTCTTATCAGAACAATGTGTATTTAGTAACCAACATCAATAAGATTTGCCAGTTGAATTGGCTGAAATCTGATTGGTGAATGACAGTCAGTCCAGCTAGATGGTGTGAGGATCTGTGAAATATAGCCGGCAGTAGCTGGATGTGACAAGTCAAGACTGACAAGCAAAAACAGGGTGAATTGGTGCTTATTGGGAGAGGCCTATGTCTAACTGCAGACTGCAGTTCTGACAAACTAAATACCTTGTATTTAATATTCTATCTACACCACATAATTTTACTTTCAATCTAGTCAAAATAGTTATTAAATTGCATTGTGTGGAGAGAGTTAAAAATGTAGCTTTTTACTTCAGGGTCACAACCTCTTAACTGTTTGACATGCCGTGATGATGAGGAAGCTCCATGCAAAGACTGTGGCTGTTATGTCTGCTTAGGGAAGGAGTTTCCAGAAAAAGTAAGTCATTTGCAGTTGTTGTGTCCTTAAAAGAAACGAAAGAATCACATAGAGTTGGGACTTATTTACCTTTCATTGACAAACACTGGTGTTACTCGTACATCTTTTCGATCGTTTTTAAACTTGTTGACACAAACTATTTGATTGCTGCTAATAATAATTTCCACAGATAGTTCTATGTGATGAGTGCAACTACGGATATCATATGAAATGCTTGGTTCCTCCTCTCACTGAGTTGCCTGAGGAAGACTGGTACTGTCCATCCTGCAAACGAGATCCAAATGATGTGATTGCGCCGGGCGCAGCTAAGCAGACTAAGAAGAAATCCACAACTAAGCGGGACTGGGGTAGAGGAATGGCTTGCGTAGGTTAGTGACCCCATAGGTTTTCAACCGGTTTATAATAAAGATGATTTAACTGAATTGAATATCTATACAAGAAAGTTTTTAAACACTGATAATTTTTACGAACTATTATTACCCGCTTATTCATAAAAACAATATTAGTTAAAATGATTTTTATCTATTTTGTACTAGTATAAATGTTACGATTACAGTTATAGACAAATGAATTATAAAGCTATTTTAGCTATTAAAAGATTATTAGATGTTAATGAATAAGGGGGTAAGTTAATAATCGTAAGTGGCTCAGGTATATAACTAGGTATAGTCCTAAGCCGGTCCGACACCTAAGTTCTTGTTTCCTGTATAAGTATTAATATGAGTTATTTTTACTAGAGTGTGGGTATTGTAAATTGCTGAGTACATACTGAAATATACACTTGAATAAATACTTACTTTGGTGATAATCTAATTTCTAGCGAATGCTTGTCTTAAAAGCAGTATAACGCAAAAATCTCATGGCAACTGTAAGTGCGAAAACTGAATAAATAGCGAAGCGAATGTGTGACTGATGATGATCATTTTTAAATAAACAGTCGCAGAAATCTACAATTACTTAAATGTTCCCTCTGTTGATGTTGAAATCTCACAAGCAGACATCTAGAGCGTTTGTCTCTTCACCCCAATAAATAGAGACTGGGCTTCTAAACCCATCTTCAACCAGGAATGGGTTTTAAAGTAAAGCGTTAATATCATACTTTAATTCAACTTATTAGCTTACAGCCTTGCGACTGATCACTGATTCAAATCAGAAAAAAAAATAGAAAAGCACTTTTTACTTTGTCTATTGTTTTGGTTAATTGATTAAAATATTTCAATGCAGGTAAAACAAAAACATGTGCGATGCCGCCTAATCATTTTGGGCCAATACCCGGTATCGAAGTTGGCATGTGTTGGAGATTCAGGATACAGGTAAGTTTAATTGCATTTTTCTCTTGTAACATAGTTAAGCATACCTATATTACCTATTTATTGCACTGTGTAACTCAACCGAAAAATTTCTGATATATTTAACCTGCGACAATTAAGAAGCGAACCGAAAATCGCGGCTTATACTTATAATGACAGTTTAGAACGTCAACAAAACAACATAGATAGAGGATATTTTTTAATATAAACTTATATTTAAAATAAATAAGCAAGATATTATCTCTTTAAAAAGCCAACCACGTGCTAATTGAAATCGAAAACTGGGTTTTCTACTTTCCTAGAATGTATAAGACCTAGTGCCTTATATTGAATACACAGTTAAAATAGATTTTTTTTGTGGACTGTACCGATGTGTGCGACTAAAGAGAATAATAACGTGCGAGAAAGAGGGAATGATTCGTGTCGCCATATATGATTCGTTTCTTTATTGGCGCGGGTTATATGTGTATGTACAAGTTTGTAACGTCTCATCAGTAATGGAAAAAAATGGACCGCTTGTGATGTGTCGTGTTTTTGTTTTGAAATTCTATTCTTTAATTTAATTATAAGTATTGATGTATTTTTCTTTTTCATTTTAGCTGTCAGAGACAGGCGTACACAGACCCCCTGTTTCTGGTATACACGGAAGAGACGTAGAGGGAGCATACAGTATTGTGCTGTCTGGTAACTACATATTATTATTAGACATATTTATAACATAAAAAATGTAAAATAATGTATTGAACATGAGCCAGTTGAATGTCAAACCTTATATGGGTTGTTCGACTGCCTCGGTGGGTTCTGCCCCTCTAGGGTTCAAATCCCACGCTGGATCACAAAGAGTATTGCGATCTTTCTGATTTCTCAGCACTAGTACGGAGTTAGGAACTTGGTGCCGTGACTCTCCTCCGTGATTCGGACAGCAAGCAAAACCGTCGATCCTGAACCCGATCTTTCATCGGTCGTGTCTATCCTATGTCGTGTCGTGTCTATGATAGTGTAGGGAATAGAGAGTGCACTTGCGTGCACCTACCTGGTTAGTCAGCTTAGCATGCAGCCGTAGCCAAAATATGGCCAGAAGTGTGTTATTCTTGTATAAGACTGAAAATTGTGATACCTTTATGGTGACTAGGTGGCTATGAAGATGATGTGGATTATGGCAATGAATTTACATACACGGGAAGTGGAGGGCGTGATCTGTCTGGTAATAAACGCACAGCGGAGCAATCCTGTGACCAAACACTTACCCGAGAAAACAAGTAAGTATTAGTAATTATATATTGCACTGTACTCACAGCATTTTCTGAACAATGTCCTGAGAAATTTAGGTGACCTGGAAGTTGACTGGGTTCAAATCCCAAGTAAGGATAGAGGCCTACACTCTCTTAACTCGTAAGATAGTTGAGAGAAGACCCATGCCCAGTAGTAGGACACTAAAAAGGGTTGAAGCGATGTCTTTTCCGCTTATAAGTAGGTAATAATACACAAAAAGGTTTGGGCACCATTTCAATGATCAAGAAGACGAATAAGTGTACAGAAAACCCAGTGATGATTTATGCGACACTGCTAATGTAAAACTTTCTATTGTGTATTTATTTTATTAAATAAATAAATTATCTCAAAGTTAAATCTGATACCGCTCCGCTACTGCTGGGTTTAAAACCGACTAGATACTCCTAGATGCTACTTACTTCATTACTGATATTCTAAATGTCAACGTAACTCAGTCTGTCTCGCTTTCACGCTAAAACTACTAAACCAATTTGAATGAAATTAGGAATGAAGAATGAAGATATTTTGTCAACCCTGGGGAAGGACATAGGATAGTTTTTATCTGACTGAGCAAAAAGAAGTTAATGGTTTAATACGATAACCGACATTAACTAGTGGTAAGTTTTGGCCGTGGTTATTGACCCACCGACCAAACAAAGCCGCAACGACAAGCGGCTTTGCCGTGTTCCGGTGCGATTACTGGTGACACCATGCATAGAGGGTGGGTCAGAATTGTTGCTTTTATATGGTTTCTAATCAAATGGAGGCTCATTCCGCTACCACTTTCTCATCGAAACTTATTCGTAATCACGAGTGGATCTGTGTACTGGGCTAACGTGTTCCATCGTAGACTACATCATTGGTTAACATCAGGCAAGTTCTGGTCAAGCGCAAGCCTATGTCAAAATAAAAAAATGGTATTATATAAAATTGTTATCGTTGGCGTTGGCGGGGTATTGGGGAATATGATAATTTTGATAGGTTTGTTCAAGTTGTTGTCCTTATACGAACCAATTAAAATAAGTTTGTGGTTGGACAATATGAAGAGGTAAGACAAGTTAGGCGAGCAGGGGCAGGCAAAAAATATGGTGTCTATATGTATCTGGTCGGTGATAAAAGAATGTGAATATCTAATAGGTTTAAAATAGAATATATCGTCTTAGCTAGTAGATTATGATCAAATTCTTGCCATAGAAAACTAGTACTAATAGTCTTCTTAGCGTATCTAAAACTAATAGTTTTTAAGTGAAAATGAACTTAAACTTCTATTGTATAAAGTCACTTTTTCTAACAGAGCGTTAGCTCGCAATTGCGCCGTGAAAACTATTAGCGAGGAAGGCGGTGACGCTGGTGATGATTGGAAGAATGGCAAGCCTGTGCGTGTGGTGCGGTCTTACAAGATGTTGAAGCATTTCCCCAAGTACGCTCCTAAAGAAGGCATTAGGTAAGTTCACATTACCATCCTAACTAATATAATAAATGCGAAAGTAACTCTGTCTGTCAGTCTGTCGCACTTTCACGCCATAACTATTGAACCTATTTGGATGAAATTTGATATAGAGATAGAGATCTGGGGAAAGACATTATCTTGCGTCGGCCTGTTCTTTGGCAATACCGTTCAAGTTATAAGTAGTTTGACCAGGAATATGAATATCATGTTTAAATAAATTGGGCGCATTTTCCAGGTTGACCGTCGTAAAAGTTACTCGGTTTTCTAACTCAGTTAGTGTAACTAAGGTTATTTAAGCTGCCTCAGTAGCTTAGGAGATAGTGTGTTCGCCTCTAGCCCCGAGGTCGTGGGTTCGAATCCCGCGCCGGCCAAAAAGTGTTGAGACTTTCTAATTTCTCAGCACTAGTAGTAGAAAGTTGATGGTATAATTCTCCGTGCCTCGGAGAGCACGTAAAGCCGTCGGCCCTGTGCCCCATCTTTCAGCGGTCGTGTCGGTCAATCCGTCCCACCGGACTCAAGGGAAAAGAGAGTGCGCCTGTGTTTGCGCACATATTTGTGCTCTATTATATCTCCTGCATTCATCGCTAGTCAGCTTAGATTACCTGCCGTAGCCTGATAAACGGCTATGAGACTTTATATTATGTAATAAGCTGAACAGGTCATTGTCTGGTCCACGTATATCACACCTTAAACCTTTTATAGACTTGTATACCAGTGGCGAAGAGCCAATACAAGCCGATTACAATCGGCTTCCTTTTAGGAAATGATCAATATCACACGTACTTAATAATATATTATGTAACGCCTAAAAGTTTTAAATAGCAACAAATATAAGTATAACATCAAATGTAAGAACGATCAGTGACGGTAGTGAAGAGATATTATTTACCTAAGTAAGAACTTTTTCGCTTCGGGTTCCTTTTCCAGACTTCCAACCTTCGCCTCCGATGAGTTTGTACTCTATGACAATAATGATCCAAATCGGTTAAACTATTCTCGAGTTTTAGCGTTACAAACATCTTGATATTTATACTAGTAAGAAAAAGATAAAGTCCATTTTAACTAAAGAACCGTATAAGATTCGTATGAATAAGAGCGATAGATTTTATTATTTTGTGTTGATGTGTGTTACAGATATGATGGGATATACAAAGTGGTAAAATATTACCCAGAGAAGGGGCTGTCTGGTTACCGTGTGTGGAAGTATTTGTTACGACGGGATGACCCTAGTCCCGCGCCCTGGGAGCCAGCAGCAAAACAATATTCCATCGTTGTAAGTTCAGACTACACAGACACATATATAAAGTGAAAGTTTGTATGGATGGATGATGAATGTATGGATCTTTGTATCATTTTCACAAAAAAACTGATAGGTGGTTGTTTACATGCTTATCGTGGTTGTTTGAGGTAGGTTTGAGGTGAGCTACGAGCGCCGCGCGCGTATTTATTCTTGGTATATAAAATTGACTATATTTCAAGCTTACTAAGGTTTATGAATATTAGAATGTTGACTTAAAATGCACTCCGTCGCGTCTTCAGCGGTGAAAAACCTTTATTACTTTGTTTAAAACACTTCAACATACTTTTACGAGCTGATGGCATAGTCGGTAAGATACTTGTCTTTCACGCCGCAGGTCGTAGATATTTTTATAAACTACGTTATTAAGCAGCTGGTTTTGTATAACCTATGTATGTAATTTTATGGACAGTGTACATTATTCCAGTCCGGCAATCCAGCGAAACATTGTCTTTCATTCTTATTACGCGTATTTTAATACCCAGTAGGCTAATTCACGTAATTTCTTGACGCGCCGATCAAGTTGCGGTGCAGTTGCAATCACGTTGCAATTAAGTTTACGTCTTAGTGCAAAATGGTATTCTTGTGATTGTCATACTAATAACATACACGCTAAAGCGCTCGCGTGACGCGTACGTGACGCGAGCGTATCTGACAGCGGTCGTCAGAATTAGGAGAATACCAAAAGGGCTGTTTTGATCGAAACTTAACTGAAACTGCACTGCAACTGAACTTATTTAATTACGTGAATTAGCCCACTGATATAATAATAAAACTTCTGTTTATGCGTATCTTTGTTGTGGCTATCAACAAGAGTACACTCCAGTCCAGTAGTGCACTGGTTTGTATTCGATTACTTACAATTATTCCAGTCTCCCATAACTTGTTGAATTCAGACACTGGACAGAATTGCAAATTATCTAGTCCTTTTAAATAATGGTCATTTGAATAACTGTAATGGATACATTCCAGTGCAATTTTCACATTATTCTACTGGCCCCTATGATATGATAACAAGGCCCCTAGCCCTAGACTAATTACATAGAAAAGCTATAACGAAAGATCAAAGAACAAAATGTATGGGATTGACATTCGCCTTCGAATTGTCACGTATCTTATGTCAATCCCATTCAATTTGTTTTATTCGAACTTTTATCACTTCGCTATCAAATTTATTTAGAGACCCTGACTGCTACTGAAGAAATGTAAACCGGTCATTTTACTACTTTGAGACATTATAATTAATATATACATAACTATTTTATGTTTTAATCATGTGCTTTAATTTATGAATTTTAATTTAGTGTGCCTGACAGCGTCCTAATGATCTCATTTTTTATTTTTACCACTTAAGTAAACACATTTTGAAACACAATAAATTAAATTTTTAATTTGATTTGTTTCAAACCCAATAATAATTATGCTTAAGTTTTAATATTGCTACTACTCTATTATTAACAGTATCCAGATGGATATTTAGAAGCAGAAGCCGAAAAAAAGGCTTTGAAAGAGAAAACCATTAAAAAGGCGAAGGGGAAAGGCACTAAAAAGAGGGCTTTACGGGAAAGTAACCAAAGCACAGAATCTGATAGCGAGGCATCTCCACAAGGTAATAAACAGAATACAGGGGAAAAGAAAGCTTTGAGAGAGAAAGATATTAAAAAAACTAAAGGGAAAGGCACCAAAAAGAGGGCGTTACGGGAAAGCAACCAAACTACGGAATCCGAGAGTGAGAAATCACCACCGGTTAAGAGACAAAAAACAGCAGAAACAAGTAAGTCCAGTTTTCAGGATATTGCGTGTGCAATCTTATTGAATGTTAAGTAACAGTCAATGTCATATCTCAACTGTCTAAAGTTTAAAGCTTAGGCCTCCTCGAGGTTTTCCTCAAGCGTGCGAACCACGCGAAGAGAGCATATGCGTTCATATGCCGCCGCATATGAAAAACGCTTACGCCCTAGGGGCGTTTTCCACATATAAGACATTATGCTAGCATACGTGTAGCCGCCAACGCCTTGATGAATGTCACACACATGCCCACTCAAATGTTCTATTCTAAGATTTCTAACACCATCGCAGGTTTTGCCTTAGTAATGTTTGTTCATATTTGAAAAAAAAATATTTCATAACTAATCCTTTCCTACAACTTAGTAAACAGTTGTTAAGTACAATAAAGATTTATTTATCGAAGACGGTCCGTTTTCATTCATTTTATTTTATTAATTTCAAACTTGTGGGTTATATAGTTTCAAAGCTTAATCTGATACTGTTGCGTTGATTTCGTGAGAAATAGCCGGGATAGCTGGTAGATTCATAATAATGTCTATAGCCGTAACTTATATAGCTATGTCAGTGTTAGAATATTGTACTTGTTCCAGCTCCAAACACTAAATTAAAACGCAATTCACCAGTAAAGATAGCAAGTATATTTACAAAGAGTCCCAAATACTCTAAGAAAATATTCCGCAATGAGTCTGAAAGCTCACTGACGGTTGAAGAAAGAGAGGCTATAAAGGCAGACACATTGAATAGTAAACTGTGGGATGAATGTCTCGAAGTCTGTGATGCCAAGGGTAAAAAGGTAAGAATTATAATCTTAATGCATATTGTTCTTATTTGTCTGTGAAGACTGAAGGTTCGGGTGGTAGTGATCCTCCAGTATAAACAGAAGATCTTCCGGCAGGGCGTGGTGTCCGAAGATGCCCTGTGACCGCGGTCTTCCCCAACTGTTCTTGTCGGGAAACTTTACGTACGACGTAATGACTCTCTCTCTCTCTCTCTCCCTCACTATTTGTCACCAAACTCTTCAGTTTTATTTAGACATGCATGGTGGTTGTAAGTGCTGTTATTTGTAATTTCAGGAGTTTGTGGAGCATGTTACTCAAGTGTTCCTTTGTATTATATGTCAAGAAGTCACGGTGTCCCCCGTTACCACACCATGCTTACACAACTTTTGTATGGTAAGTGTTTTAAGTATTCCGCTTATGACTACCACTGTGAATTATGGCCATGAAGTTCACACATTTAATGTGCATTATGCACTAGTGACTATAGTGGTCGCATAGTAGACTCTTGACAAACATTTACCCCATTTGGGGCACTGGATAAGGAATGTTTTTAAACTGAATACTGCACAGAAGATATGCTGCAAATAATTGTTTAATAGACACAGATCCTATACACCTAATGCATGTTACAATAATTGAGGGAAGATTGAAGTAAGACTGTCGTGGCTATCGAAAGTGACAAAGCCCAATGTCATCAACAAAATACTGGACTTACTTAATTTGTCTTGAGTAATAGTAAATGCATGTTTTTTTTTTTTGTATGTTTTTGTATTTTATTTCTGTTGTTTGACTGGCCTTGGCGTCGTGATTAGTGACCCTGACTGCTACTCCGGAGGTAGTGGGTTCGGTTCCCACTCAGAACTAATCTTTGTGTGATGAGCATTATTGTTTGTTCTGATTCTGGGTGTAATTTATCTATGTTAAGTATTTAAATAGTATATAAGTTACTAGTACTCATTACACAAGCTCTCAACCCGTAAGATAGTTGAGATGAGACACTGGAATTGCTTAATTTAGGACTAGATGGCACTGTGTCTATGTGTGAAAATATTATTATTATTTTTCAGTCGTGTATTAAGTTGGCGTTTAAATCAACTGGCGCACAGTGTCCATGCTGTAGACAAAGTCTTGCTAAATACGAGATCGAGCCTAACGAACAACTGAAAACTGCGCTTCGGAGCATCATGGCGGGTTATGACGCGGGAAAGAAGTAATATTGCTTATCTATGTCTTGTCACTGTCAAATGATTTGAGACCATAATAGACAAAACATAGAATAACAAGTCTAAGGTTAGTTCTTCTTTATTTGTGAAACCGTGTAAATGTAAGGCCGTTGAGATCGTCTAATCTTAAACAAGCTTAACACTAAACGTTACAATTTCAATGTGTGTGAAACGAAATACATATTGCAATAACATATTTGTGTGCATATAGCGAATTATCGTAAACTTGAACTCGTTTGGTCCACTAATCGTCCAATCTGTCCAAATTCTAGCTTTGTATGACAGGGAGCGTGCGTTTTGTTTGTGACAAAACATCTGCGCTGCCCTGCGCTTGGGGTTTTACTTAGTCAACAAATTTAACTATTTGCTTGAATCGCGTCTATAAACCTAATTTGCAGGTGAGCGTCAATGGATTAGAGTGGCGTTCATTTCAGGATTAGACAATCTCTACCCCACTTTAGGTAACCCTGTTTTGATTAATAACAAAGAGAAATTTTGGAGTTATATTCAATAAAAAATATACTGGAAAAAATTTATAAGTCTGAACTTCACCGTGGTTATAAAGTTTGTATAGAAAGGACATCATTCAAGTCTCGAACATTTTGTACCCAAAAATGAAAGTGCCGGCCAGAAAAAAAAAATACTAGATTCTTAGGCGAAATAATGTCCTGAAGATTTTTTACTAATACAAGAATCGTCTACAATTAACCCCCAGGCTGCTATTTGACTTTGAAAATACAAAAAATAATTCTTTTCCTACAATGTTTGGAGCATCACATCACGCTTAAAAGTTGACAAACAACCTAGCTGAGTAGCTACCCGCTATTGTGTTATCTCGCACGGCCGCACCCCGGCCCCTTCACCACGTACCCCCTCCTCCCCGTGTCCGTACGGCGAACGCAAGCAAGGACAATGCACAAGTTACAAGTTAGTTATCCATGCGCATGCGCATCCATGGTAGGTAGTAAAAAATAACAACAAAAAGATTGGGGGAATCTTTTATAATTATTTAATATACATGTTTTTACATTTCAGTAGACCTTATTATAACACTTTCTAACCCTATTGCGGGTGGACTTAAATGAGGTTCGTGTCTTGCGAAGCTCATATACCATACCAAACACATTGTGTGAGAGCAGCAACCGACGGTTCGCTTGCCTACATTGCAAGTACAATAATAATGTCCTATGGCTTCCCGACCACTTAATCTTGTATTCCAGCCAATGTATACATAATATGTTCTGGCTCTCACATGGCGAGACTGAATTCTTCCCCTTATTATTATTACATTTTCACCCAACTCTCTGGCATGATCAGTGAGAAGTCCGCTTCCGATTTCAATAATAAACTCTCCATTTGGGTTTAAATGTTCGCCGTAGTAGCTCCTCGCTTGTTTTATCTGGTATATGCCAAGACTAAATAGCACCAAGTCTTCTTCCGTTAGCCTCGGGAAGTCATTTAATTCTGGCACATCTGCTGATAGTGAACGAAATTGTACTCGCCTTCTATTATAATTATGTCTTATGACTATATCTGCCAATATGTTTGTAAGAGTCAATCTTTCGTTAATTATATTTAAAAATGTCTGTGCATGAATATTATCATCTATTAACCTGTGATAGGCATTTATTAAAGCGGCAGCTATTTTGAAGAACTCAAACATATAGTATAACGTTCGGTTTATATATATGTTTCTCAGAAGCCGAAAGTCTCGTTTAAAACGTCCGTTCACCACCTCAACAACCCATCGGCAAATAGTGATTAAACGGGATTTGTTTGCCTGGTCTGTAGTGAGTTGTGTTTCATTTGGATGTTTGCTTTCTGGCATATGTACTGAGTAACCATGTTGTTGCATGGGTACAACCGAGTCTCTGAAACCGCGGTCCAAAATAAAAACATCACCATTTCTGTAGAACCAATGAAAAACGCCATCGCCACTGTCTTCTTCATTGTCTATAACACTATTCATTACTTGAGCATCTGATGTAGTGGCAGCATGAGGTCCAGACACTTCTATTATTTGTCCGTCACAACACACAAATAAGAATGGTTTTAAGAGGTTTCTGTATTTGTGATTACTGTATGATTTTCTTTGGAAGAAGTAATTGGAACTCTTCTGAATGTATATGTATGTGCCATCACAAATCGTTATCGCCTTTCTTTCATTAGATGGACTATCTGGATTGCCAAAGAGATTATCTGGCACTGTGAGGTTTCTGCGAGCTACGTCTTCCCTGCTTAAGTGATCAAAGCCCAAGTGCAGCGGGACAAAATCTTGCATCAGTGCAATGCGACCAGTTTTAAGCATGCGGGCAAAAGAAGATTCACTCGTTCTAAAAATTGTAGCTAATCTCGCATTTGAATCTCCTGTCCGCAGTTTCACAAGTTCAGCTGCCAATATTACGTTTTTATTACGTCTATCGTTGAGACTAGGAGTGTTTGACAATAAATCTGTATATTGATCGTGAGTAAGTAAGGCCAGTCCAGGTATGAAACTCGTTTGGACTTATTGTCTGGTATTGGGCGAAGTTCAAAACATCAGTAGTTACATGCCTGGTTAATATCGACAAGGCTCGTGCTATATGGGCAGCTGTAAATTCCGAAATGTTGTTTTGTTGTACGGCCAGCACATGCCATAAGTCTTCCTGCAGATGTTCATTACAAACACGACTGTTTTCGGATATAAGAAGATTATAACGGCCTAGCATCCTAAGTACAATATTATTCGGTATTTGGTACCTTGTACTGTTTTCGCAATGTTGGAAAACACACGTGCGCCTAGTGTCCGGAGTCCGCACATAACCAGGCAAAGTCATCTGAACTGGTTCTCCGCTTGCAACTGGCTCCGCAGAATGAACATCAGCGGCGTCGTCTTCTTGACGTGCTTCTCGTATGTTTCGATGGTACGTTCTTTCTGCCCTTTGCCAACAAGGTCGACAAATGTATTCCGTAGGCTGAGCCTGAAAGGTAAAATAAACGTGTGAGACGAATTACATTCAGAATCCGTTCTAAAAACTTGAACAGAGACGAATATGGACTACTTCTACACAATAAACTGAGACTACTGTACATAATTATTATAAGAGAGCGACATACTCTTGTGAAACAGAAACAATAACCCTACAACAAAACGTATGGTACATCATAAATAGGTACATACCTGCTGCTCCAATATTTCTTGAATAACAATCTGCGCTATTTCAATGTGCTGCTCCTCTCGGGAAGCCCAAGTGTATCTCCTTCTATTCACAACAGATTCATGACACCATGTACACAGTAATTCCGCCATAATAATAACAGCAAAATAAAAGCACAAGTAAACTGAATAGTAGCCGTCCGATGTAACATAAGTCGCATGGATAACTAACTTGTCCTTACTTGCGTTCGCCGTGCGGACACGGGGAGGAGGGGATACGCGGTGAAGGGGCCGGGGTGCGGCCGTGCGAGATAACACAATAGCAGGTAGCTATTTAGCTAGGTTGTTTGTCAACTTTTAAGCGTAATGTGATGCTCCAAACATTGTAAGAAAAGAATTATTTTTTGTATTTTCAAAGTGAAATAGCAGCCTGGGGGTTAATTGTAGACGATTCTTGTAATAATAAAAAATCTTCAGGACATTATTTCGCCTAAGAATCTAGTATTTTTTTTTTCTGGCCGGCACTTTCATTTTTGGGTACGAAATGAATGATGTCCTTTGTCCAGCATAGTTACCTTTTTTTGCGATTGTTTGCCTTGTACTTTTATTATATTAGTTAGGATTATTAGTATTATAGTAATTAAGTAGTGAAGCGTATAACGCTATTGATTTACACACTACACGATGATTTTGCATGAGTTCATTATTTTAAGATATTAATAAATGTTTTCAGTAACAGTTTAATTATGATATGATTAATTTTATTATATGATTTGAATTTTCACTGTATAATGATTAAGTTTTATTTGAATATAATTATATTATAATTTAATGCTCAATGAGTAACAATAAAAAACAGTAATTGTAAGAATGGTAAGGCACTTGTAAATGTATCAATTATGCACCTACCTCGTCCTTGTTAAGTATATACAATAATTGTAATTATTGTAAATAAACCGTGTCTGTGTTAATACATTAATACATATAATATTTATATAACTATGCACTAGCGTTTCGGTCGCACGCAACGATATTAATCGACTTTTCCATTGTTGGTTTTAACGACCGCCATACCAATATTTAAATAAAGAGTTAATTCGCATTCATAATATTATTATGAACTGAAAATCTCACTTGTACCAGCTAATTAATGTTTCGGAATGAGAAATGATTTTTTTTTGTTTGGATTGATGCCAGTGCACTTTAATACATTTTTAACCAAAATCTGTAAAGAGTATCCATAATGTGCACTAAATAGTATATAAGATCTAAAAGAACTGACGGTAATGCGTAGCCGCAAAAGCTAGTTGTATAGCACATATTTCTTTGTTTTTAATTTATTGCAATCCTGTCATCAGTACAGTCAGATAAATAATGAGCAGAACTTCGGAATTGTTTTCTTATTTGTAATGATTTACTTACATCATGTTAATGTCACTGTGTTTTACTGTTTTCTTGGCGAAAGATGTCCATTGTTAATCTAGATGTATTGTATTCTAGTTATATATTTGTAACTGACTTTTTAAACAAACTAATATTTTTACCCTACTGCCAACATAAAGTTATGGTTTTTGCTCGTATTTTTCAAATATATACCCCCGCGCCATTTAAGAAACGAGAATAAAATGGCGGCACTTATTATTTCTTTCTTACTTGCACATTATTGCTGTCTTTAGCCACAAACGCGACACAGTATTTAGATTAATTCAGTGTTTAGGGTTTAGGTTTTTACGTTCTCAGAAAATACGGAATCCACTGTTTTCGAGTCCATTTGTTGGTTTTTTAAATATCGTTTATTTGTATTAAATCATCCAACGTCTTTATTAAAAAAATACTTATGTATAACTGGACGAACTTGTTTTGCTGACGGTCCAAACTGTCGTTTCTTTACTGGCGCGGGTTATGCCTATCGTTAATTAACAATACTCATGTTTAAAATTAAAAAAAGAATTGCGTCCATTAATTATATCATTTGTGATAACTACAGGTGTCAGATATGAGTTCGTAAACTTTTTATAATTAAATTTTCTTCGGTTGGTTCATCGAAATAGAACTACGTTCGAAGTTAAACATACGATTAGTTTATTTTATTCTCGAGTCACTCAATTCACAGGTATGTGTTCATTTCTTAAATTGATAAGTCATTGAGTGACTCAATGTAAACCGAAATAAAAACCTACACAACTTGGTGCTTTGGTGCGGTAATTCCAAATTTCGTCGTTGAAGTTAACGTACACGTAAGTCAAAAATAGCAATATTTCAGGAGGAAGAAAGATCTACACAATTTTTCGTCGATACCATTATAATACTATTTATGGATTTTAATTTACTTAATATTACTTCTATCTTTTGGACGATGCTTGTGTCTGTTTGGCTGAAATAACACATCTTCCGATTCTTTAGCGAATGGCAACGAAATTTCAAAAAACCACCAAATGTTGACGTACGTGGTGTTAGAACTTTAACGACTATTTACTCGTTTGGATGTCACTAAATACAATTTCTAATGTATTTCAATGAGGAATGAATAAAATAAAAGTTGTGTTAGTTTCAATGCAGTACTATTAAAATAATTTGTACCGGCAGTTTAAGCAACAAACAGGCCGATAACGCTGCGCCATCGCAGCTCATACCGAAGTTTACCGATTCATATTATTTAGTTAGTTATATTTCATGAGATCTATTGTAACGTCCACATTCAATAATTAAAATAGTATAAGTATGTAGTACAATTTTTAATGGTTATAAAATACGAGTACGCGTTAGGATAGCAGATTAATAGTTTTAGCATAAGTATAATACTCTTACATAATACTTAAAGTTGGAGGCTCGTAAAGAAACATTGTCTGATTTGTTATAAGTTGTAAGACCTGGGTGAGGTACTTAAAGGCTTCGAGGGTACTAGACAAGTAAACATATTAAAATCCGTGAGATAAAAGGTAAACAAACTATTTTATGATTACTAAATTAAAGACCACATATACTGTGAACATTTTTCAAATGTAACGTTTCAGCATCAGTCGGGTTATATCCGCCATCTTTAATGTCGAGTAACTTGTATGTGAAACTTCATTTTCTTTGTTTACACTTTGTCTCAAGCCCAAATAAATAGCGTGTAGACTAAGTCACATTGTAATATTAATAACGAAGTTCGGAAATAATAGTATTAATGAGATTGACGTACACGTACGAAATGCCACGTCATGACATGTCAGCCGTATGTCAATCGATGTTGGTTATTCTTTGTTATGTGAATTGTCTAGGTATATGTACTAGACGCCATTTTCTTCAAATATTGTATGAAATTGCGTTGCAAAGAGTTGGCGGGGTGTCGGGGAAACTGCAAACAAACTTGTAGTCATGTGTATTGTATAAAAAAGTCATAAATTGTGAACTTAATGTGTTTCATAATAATATGTTGGTATAAAGGTGATTGGCACACATCTTACATTCTATGGTTTACTATGAACCAATCACGAATGTGTTAATACTCTATGGTTTGCGTGGGAGCAAACAAGTAGTATTAAATTATTGTTTAATAAGAAATATGAATCTAAAAATACTTAATTCGTATGTTTTGGATGTTATCCTAAATTGTGAAATTTTACTCAATGTCATTCAAAGGTCTGTAGTGATGATTCAACTGTAGTTGAATGTTGCTCAATGTATAATATTCATTTTCAAAACTAACGATGTACTCATTCCATTCCAATTACTTTTTAATTATCTGTTCAAAGGGATTTAAAAGACTAATTTAGATATAAAATAAGTTTATTTTAAACTGGCATCAATTGTCCAACTCTATTTAGTAAAGAAATAAATATTAGTGATAGTAGATATTTGATTATTTTTGGTGTATTGTGTATAGGCACTCAAAATCTCCCATTTTATATTCACACCCTTGAAACTTAATTCTGTAGGTGTAGGTTCGTGATAAGTAATTTATTGTGTTTTCTCATAATGATTACAGCATATTTAAATATTTTTTATTGTAAATTGTATTTACAACATTATTGGTAATGGGTCTCCTTAAATGATTATAGTAAGAATAAACTCATGTTATCCTTAACAAAATCATTTCGATACTCGACCAGTATGTAGATAAAATAACATTTGTTGTAAAAGTGTGAAATCCCATAATGTCTCTTAAATCCCTTTGATTTTATTCATAGTATGTTAAGGCTTTTATTTCGTTTTATATTATACAATATCATGTTGATTTTGATTAATAAAATTACTTTTGTAAACTAATTTTGATATTTATTTTATACAATAATATTTCTCAAAATTCTCAACTACAGGGTTTTGGTACAATAGTATTCTGACGTTTAATTTTTATAAAATAATTAGAAAAAATACTTTTGAAAAGATCGCCAATTGTCATTAATTAGTCAGATCGCACAAGAAAACATGTTGCAAGCACTATCTATCTCTGTCGTTTCGAGATGAGTAGAAAGAGATAAAACTATGCTTGTATCATGTTTTGTTGCAGTGCAAACGCCCAGTTGGGATCATATACAGTGCAGGATAGCTATATAGAAAAACCTGTGCGCAAATATTATGTATTGGTGGATCTGTATCATTAATAGAAATACATCCAATGATTGTTAAGTACGTTTTATAGTTTTTTATTAAAAAAAATGCGACTGCAAATTATGTTCTACCTCACGCGCGTGGCGTAATGTTAGCAGTCAGTGACGCACAGCTGATACGGGGCGGCTCGTGGGTACGATCAGTATCAATAGTAAATATATTTGAGTTCGTGTTCTTGGAGTCTTTTTCGATAGTATTAGCATGCGTATCGTTGCTGGGTCTGGTGTTGTGGAGTTCCAATAGACGCAGTCCCTGTCTTTATCTTTGTCACAAGGATAAAAAGTTACTTCTCTTAATTTGGGTAAGTTTTCAACATTGGAAAATAACAACACAATATTGAATTATTATATTTTATTTATGGGTACAACCCATTACATTCTGAGCACAATATCACCTTGTGTCGCGCACAATTGTAACAACCAAACATGCTGCGTAAATACGTCCTAATAAATATAATTTATAACTATTAACATCACAGTTTATAATATTATTGATGGCCGGATCACGGTTGGCATATTTTGTACAATTTTTATTTATTATATGGTAAAGGAACTAAGCTCCTATATGCATCACATTTTAAAATTATGGCGATTTGTAAATAAACTATTATTTAAAAGAATTATAATTGATGATATTATTATTTATTGATTTTATCAATTTAATACGTTTACGATCACAATAACATTACATAAAATACATTATTATTATTATTAATAATAATAATATTACATAAAATACAGAATTTTCTAATACTGTCAAAATTTAGTAATATAATTTTTAGTATAATATTTCTAGAAAATTGAGCGAATTTAAGTAATTTAATTAATGAATTGAATCATCTCGTATAAAAATAAGCAATTGTGATTAGAAATATAAAACTTGTAAGTATAAACAATAGAAAATATAATTATAAGTATAATATTGACAAGTATAAAGGTTAGTAACCCATCGATTTATTAACTGTATGAAAATTAAAATAAGTGTCTGAAGACAGTACGTACTATTTATCAATGTTAAATACATAAACTTGCTTTATACTGGTAAAATAAAAATAGTCACAAGACAAGGAAACAAGTATCTCAAAAGAAGAAAATATGGTACCCATATAGGATCCATCTAGGACTAGGAAAATATTTTAAATATAATACCTAACGGCTTTTATTGTATTAGGCGGGTGAAACAAGAAACTTCTAAATAAAAAACGGTGTCGGTGGAAGTTATAAGAGAATGGTACTCGCCTATCGCAGTTACAAAGGCACGATAGTCACTAAAGTTTGCTACTGACCACTAGACGAAATCGCAATCATAATTATGTTATGTTGGCAAAGCAACTATGTAGCGACATTGCGCTGCCATTGTCGCGACAACGCAACATAAATAGTAGAGCGATATGTCCCTGCAACTTCACTTCAATAACTTGTCGCTTAGTAAAAAAAGTGTTCAGTTATGCAGCAATCAATAAACATCAATAATATCTACTATTGTACTTAGGTTACACTAACAAAATGCCAACATTTCACATTCAATCTCACTGATATAGGACCAGACTTACACAACAATACCTAGGTATATTATTTACTTACCTACTAAGTATATTTACAAACATATTATTATGCTACTTGTATTGTTACTGGATGTATTACTAACACGTAATGATTATTATTTTTTAATTGTTTTGCTTAATCTTTAGGCTTACACCATACTGCGAAAAATCCACACCAGCACAATTTATTACATACCTATACATTACGCCGAAGATCTGACGGCGCTTCTCGCGCTCTTGGCGTTCATTGTGTCTGAATGAATGAAAATTTGAGACGCGAGTCCAATTTCTTTTTCTACCGTGCAGTGAATGACGGGCAATTTAACATACTGATCTGACACTGTCTGTTCTAAATACCAATTTTCCGTCAGCGGATTTTGCGCATTGTGTGGTGATGGCCTATGACTCTAACTTGAAAATGCCACATGAAAGTAACAAATATAATTATAAAAGACATGGCATGTATGTATAATAATAAATTCTACACAATAATAATCTAATAAAATGATTTTCATTTTTTTTTAGTTTGTTAGTGTTATCTACTGAGGTCGTCGCCTGGATTAAGGCCCCTTAACTACTTACCTACAGTAAAAGTAACAAAACAATGGGCATTGACAAAAGCAACAGTCACGTCTAGCTAGCTACCAAGGGGAGTCGCAGCAAATTGCCGTCACTCGCACTCGTGGCAGACGAGGTACCACGTTTGTTACCGAAGCTTTCCGAGCTCCCTTTTTTGTTAGTTTTTGGTAGTGCTAATTATTTTGTTAAAAAATTAAAATAAAAGTACATACATTTCCCCATTGCTTTGTAATATTCGTAAGGCGAAAGAGACAAATGTACGGGGAAATAGTGAAATAACCTTAAAGGGCTAAAGACAAAAGACAAAATTGGGTTCTAAAACTACATAATCTACTTAACAATCTTTGCTTCGATACTTAGAGATTTGCTGACTTTAGGATTCAACTCAAGGTTTGAGTTTGAGTTTTTCATATTTGTCAGCCTTGTATTAGGAATTAGCAATGCACAGACAAATTGCACAATTGTAAACCCTAATTATTAGGAGATTCTCTTATTAAAATAAACTTAATTTTATTTATTATAATTATAGTTAATTGCAATGGATTTACTATTACTACGTACATACAATATCGCTGCCTTCTAATATGATTATTAGATATTGTCTATAACCTTACATGCAGTGGAAAGGCAACCAGTGCACATTCAACGCAATACTTACTGCTCTACAAAAATTCTCTATAGTAAGTAATATCAACCTCTAGTCAAGCATTATACTTTCGTCCAAGTACTACTTTAATAAAGCTGTCTTATAACTCAACAATCGTAATACATCTTTTATAAACTATATATTAACGTTTGCATGGAAAACGTCTATTAAAAATACTCAAATAACTGTACCTACCTAACTAGAATCATTGCATTATTAATGCCGAACGATTTTCATGGCACTGCGAGAGCCTAAAACATTTTTAGATCGTCTCAAGGCGCTTGCGTGCTGTTGTAAATCATGGTGGAGTTCGACTCTTCACTGGGAAGTCCAAATTGTTCGACAATCTTTTCAAGTGATGTCCAGGTACCCACAATAAGTCCAAGTACTCCAAAGAGGACGACAATAGCGTTTTTGATGATCATGCGCATGCGTTCAGAGCGTGATACGTAGTACCAGTAGGTGCAACTCTGGATGAAGGCAGGGAACGCCAGGCCGAGAGCTGATAGACACAAAGCGCCGAAAAGTGAGATGAACAAGTCTAAAGCTGGCACTGCCGCTGCGATACCGACTGAAAAAGATAGAGATACCATTTATATAAGAAACTAGGTACTATACCATACATTAAATCATAATCATCAGCCTATTTTAGTCCACAGCCGGACACATCCTAAAGCACGCCACTGACCACGCTTTTCTTATCCAGTTCTACTTGTTTTTGCTAAGATCGTCACTCCACCAGTCTGAGTGCGTCCTACGCTACGTTTGCTAATCCGTGGTCTCCACTCGTTTACCCCAGCGGTTGTCGGTTCTGTGTGCAGATGTGCACGGCCCTTTGCCACTTCAGTAACACATAAGCTTACTAATTCGATGGGCTATGTTGTTTATAATACTTTAGTTATCTTCTACTACCATACTCTAACTAGTAATTAAACTTTACACCCAAGTTATCTGTGCCAAGTAAATTGTTTAGCAAATAAATAAAATCGATAGCAAATACTCACAAGTGATAAGAACAATAATGGTTCTGAGGACGAATTCTGAAACCAATTTGTACTTGTGTATTCTGATGCCGATGTACTCGTTCCATAAGATGTCGATAGCTACGTAACAGGCCAGCCCGTGAGTTATGAAGATGGCGAACGCTAATAGGCACTGGACTACGTCTGCAAGACTAGAAAGAAAAAAAATACAATAATTATTAAAATAAAAATCGTCGAATAGGTCTTGTAAACCCAATGTGGAGAAGACGATTTTTCGATCTAGTAATGGTGTTTTTTTGGTAAACTCTATTATCTATTGAATTACATTAATATATAAAATTAAGTCAGTAAATAGGTCATAATCAATATGATTGTGAAGTGCGTTATCGAATCGCACAGGTAAGTAGGCGCAACAAAATTAGAATGGTCTACGGGCGGTAAATTTGTGAGTAAATCTGCCACTGCAATGGATTGGCCTCACTTCGACCCTATTTAGTGTCCCAATGCTGGGTACGGGTTTTAAGAGTTGAGAGATTTCATGTTTTAGCACGATAACCGATACAAGCGCGGGCGCATCTTCGGGCGGAAAGCTAGTACTTACATATTGGATTCAGAGGGTAAGTTGTACGTGATACTGCCTTTAACGTCGTCGCCGTATTTGAGGTAACCGAACAGCCCCATCCCGACGTATAGAATGATGATGCTCAACATGGACCAGTTCAGAACTCCAAACCGGCTTACAAATTGCTTCGGTTTCTTCATCTCATTCTCCAGCGGAAGGATCTGAAAAACAGAAATGGTTATTTAGTCTTTCATTTTGATCATAATGATAATCATGATATAATTTTGATCATTTGAATATATCGACTAGATACCTACTCGACACCGCTTTGTTCAAAATATTGTATAAAATTGTAATCGTCAAAAGTTGGAGAGGTATCAGGGAAGCTAATTTTTATAGGTTCCTTAAATTTTTTGTCCTTGAACAAACCAATCAAATTAGCTTGTGGTCGGATGATATTTTGTGGTGGTATGTCACAAGTTAGGCGAGTACCTACAGAGCCCCGGCTATGCGGTATCTACATGTATCTAGTCGGTGTTTCAGCATAAATAAAGTTAAAGAAGTCTGTACGTATACATCACAAGTGTTGCCTTTGAACGATTTATATAATTAATCGTGGTTAAACTGTTCTAAACTAAAAACGACTAGGTACGTCAAAATTTTAGTTACCCAGGCCCAGAGGTTTGGGCTGTGAGTTGATATGTCTATCAGTGATGCTTTTTTTTTGCTGATGACTTAACCCAATCGGCCGGATGGGCCTCTATTGGTTCACCGGACTTTTTCGGTGAGCCTTCCGAGGACGGACGAACCGATATAATCAGTCATACAATTTCTTCTTTTTTATATAATGGTAATTAGGGGTGTGACATTCTATACAGACAATCGATTATTTTTTTTAAAAAAATTGATAATTTCAAATTTTATTAAAATCGGTACCCGGTAAACCGATTACGTCATACTTTAAGGATGACATTATCCAATTAAGTTAGTAAATAAATCTTACCACTCCTATAGCTTCCAATGCGAATAACACGGTTCCGAAGAAAAGTGGGAAGTTAGACAGCTTTCCGGCAGGTGACTTGCCTTCGAACGAAGGTATTTCTTCAAAGATGAAGTACAGAATCATCCCAAAACTGACGATAGTAAGTATGTTGGCTATCGCAGAAAACGGAGCCAGGTACTTGAGGTCCCGCACCCAGTTTATTAATATCAATGGCAGGAGGATGTACAGCATCACTTGAAACTCCGTTATATGTGTTATATGGAAGTAATATTTAAGCACGTGGTGAATGTTTTCTGACACGAACACGACGTACACGCAGCAGGTTCCGATTTGGTAGATCAGGAGAAAGGCATTCACGATGTGCCTGTTGACAAATACGAAAAACATTAAATTGTATGCAAAACCCACTATATGCTCACGGCACCGACTAGATACCTATAGACACCACTTTGCTGCCACAACATAAATCATCCGACCACGAGCTCATTTTGATTGGCTTGTTCAAGGACAAGAACTTGAACGAACTAATAAAAAACACGACATTATCTATATTGAGGTATGTATTTATAAAAGAAAAGTATTATCTGTACTATATTATTATTTATCTGTTTTCCATAGTACAAGCTCTGCTTAGTTTGGGATGGCATACAATGTGTGTTAATGTCCCACAATTTAAAGGTATAATATATTAAATAAAAAAATCAAAATAAGCTACCCAACTCCGATACCCAACTTTTGACGATTCCAATTAAATAAAACATTTGAATAAAGCAATGTCTAGTAGGTATCTAGTCGGTGGTGACAGAAAACCTGAGAGATTTAATTTAGTCTTGCTTTCCCTTGAAATTATGTTTACATTGCAGAGCAGAGTCTCTGCAAATGTTTTCCAATTATCAGTAGTCACTGGCATAAATATATTAATCTCGGCTCTTTGAAATCTGCTTCTATGAAGCTAATGTTATATAAACATTGAAATTTTAAATAATAATTCATAGAAGTGCCAATTAGATTTATATTGGGAGAGCGTAATCAACAAAATATTTCTCGCATAGCGCAGAGATATTTTTGGGCGCCACTGAGCACGAGACTATCTATTTCAGTACTAAAATAATAATGCTTTATAGAAATGAGTAGTCACTCTAGTGTTCAATGGCAAATTTCTTTTCTTAACCTCACGTTGTTTTTATATCTAAGCTGGTGTATTATGGTAGATACATTCAAGGTTCGCTCAATATTTTAATGCGAAAAACTTTAGGGAACCTTCCTTTTATGAAACTAACCTCACTTCAAGCCTAGTATCCAGCAGCAGGGCCCGTTTCTTATCTCAATTATCTTATGAGTTGAGAGAGTTTAGGCCTTAATAAACACATGCTGGCCAAGTGCTGGTGGGTGGATGTCAAATGCCCTGTATTATTAGTTCTTAGATATGCCGGTTTTATCACGATGTTTTCCTTCACCGATATTGAGCAGCGGCGATGAAACGTTTCACACAACCTTATATTTTAAAAGCTAGGCCTATAATGCTGTGCTACCGCAGCTTAAATTATCGAATCTAATGATGATAACCTAATGATAGGTGTTTATTAATAAAAGTAAAAAGTAGTTTTATTTCAATGTGAGATATTCGCATAAATCTAAGACAATACTACTTTTATTAATATTCATTGTAAGTGGATCTTTTATGACCAAATAAAATTCTTTAAACCTAACCAAAAAGCAAAGGCAGGAAGGCTATTCGGTATTAAATTTAAGACAATATTATGGAAAATTTCGATAATAATTGTTAGTTTCGTACAGAACAAAGTTTATTGCAAGTTACTTACGCTGCATAAGGTGCACACGCTTTGCACCAATCCGGGCCCTCAGACAGAGCAGCTTCAGCAGCCGCTGTGTACGTTAAAGATGGTACTTTTCTTCTCTTACACAACACGTAGCAGGAATCCAGAAGAATGTGGATGCAATAGGTGCAGAGGACTCCGATGAATATTGTTCCCACTGTGCCGACCACGTAACCAGCGTTGGAGAAAGCCTTGGGCATCGCCAGGATGCCTGTACCTAAACTACCTTTGAGCAGATGTAGGAATGTCTCGATAGACCTGTAGAGAAATAAAAATATATCAAATATTAGCTAAACAATTGTAAACTATTACATAGTTTACATGGGACGTGTTCGACGCAATTGCTAGCACTTAGGTAATTTGCTTCTGCCAGTTTTTGGGGAAGCGAGCTAACCACGTACAACACATAATAAAAGTTAAAGAAATGAAATTTTTAGAAATGCACACGTAAATAAAAGCATTATATGTTCAGGTAAAACAGAACACGCAGCAAAATAGCACATTAGTTGGGCTCATTTGCTTGTTTACCCTATTTCATTCAGTTCGCGTCCGACGGCTATGCTTTCGAGTTCAAATCATTTACCACCAAAACAATATACCATTTTGCCATTTGTATAACCAGACTATTCTATGTACAGGCTTTTGGTACACACGAATGCTCTTGTATTGTTTGAAACAAAACATAAACAGTTTATCTATACAAACAGTTCATGTAACTCGGCATAGGGGAACTCGCACAATACCAGTTCGGTGTTAAATTTACTAATATAGGAGCTAAATATAGGAGGCGAAAAGTACGAGTAACACTTTCCGATACCCCTTCGGGTATTGTTACTTGTCAACTGCTTCGGTAGTTCAGTGGTAGCATCTCGAAGTTTGGAATTGTACCCGATGAACGGCAATAATCGCCCCTATAGGAACTAAACATGGCGCGGGAACGTGGGTGATATTACCTCTGTCTACGCCTTCGGGTAATACAGGCGTGATGGTATGTTATGTTTGTATGCTAAGGTAGGTAAAAATAAGATTTCTTTTTAATAGGTACATAAATACTCGAAGTTGCAATTGTTGTATTGGTAAGACACCTATGTTCATCATTATTACTATATTTTACTGTAGTGCTGTCAGTGTTGTCAGTGATATCACTGTATTAAGGATACTAAATAGTTGCTATAATTTGGTATTATTAGTTATCTATTTCTCTAACTAATATTTGTATTCTTAATTCTACCAAATTTTCTGAAAATGGTAGCGGATTTCATACCTAATTATTTAAGAATTAGCTCAAAAAACAAACAAGCAATGTGTTTATTATTATTTAGTTAAGTTATACAGGTTGTCCCGATAATTGACCGTGTCCAAGGTTAAGGAGATGGTAAATTAGATAATTAGATTATTTCCAACAACTAATTTGACCAGTTCCCCAAAACACCGCAGGGTCACAAAATAAAATTTATGTAAATGGATTTTTTTAATGTTTCCCGCGTACAAGTCGCGGAGTTTACTACAGACAAAAAACATAGTGGAATACAATAAAGAACCATCAAGCTTTTATTTACAACAAATCAGAATTCAAAATAAAAAATAAATATTATTTTTTTTATTTTGTGCCCTTGTTTTTTTTGGAAACTGGTCAAATTAGTAGTTGGAAATAATCTAGCGTACCGTCTTAACCTTGCACTGTCATTTACGGGACACCCTGTATGTATATATATACCTACCTACTTAAGTAGGTATTAATACAAAGTTGCAAAGATCAGACGTGGAACGAATGACTGTACCGATCTTTATTTGCGAACCGTGAAATGACTTTATTTACAACAATTTTTGCGACTATTATCCTCAAGTTCAAAATTAAGTATTTAAGTAAGTACATACTGTTATTAAGTCAAGTTATTTACTAAAATTATTGTTACATTTAACTACAGCAATCACTATTTTAAATACATCATACATGTTAATATCTGGTTTAATCCGGTGTAGAATGGTTTTGCGGTTAATATGCGCCTTGCGTTACGGAAAATCACATAGGTACCTACTAAAAGTAATACAAGATTGAATTAACTGAATAATGTATTTTCTTAAATTTACGCGAATATCACACATTAAAATAACACGCGATAAAATGCGTTAAAAAGTATTTTTATTTCAATATTTGAGTGTTAATGTGTGGTTCTCAAACTTTTTGGGCCTTTTTATTACAAATACGTAGACTTTGAAATAAAACTACTTAATAACGGACTTTATCGCGGTATATTGAATTTTTTTTCGGATTTTAGATCCCGACGTATTAAAGTCTTTTCAGTCTTCACCACCCGTGACTATGCAGTTTCAACATGTGATACTCGCGTAAATCTAAGAAAATACTACGTAGACTTTATTAAACATAATAACAGTTACTCATGAAAAATAAGATTTTATTATTACTCTAAATTACATTTTAGGCTAGGTTTAACTCAATAAATAACTTATACAATAACTAAAAATAAATAAATATTTTACGAAAGATTGAAACTTACAAGCTTGCAATGGTATGATGAATGCTTGTATTTGGGTTATAATAGACGGCCCGGTGGCGTGATTGGTAAGATATTTGCTTTTCACACCGTAGGTCGTGGGTTCGATTCCCACCCGAGACAAACAATTGTTTAAATATGTCTGTTTGTCTTGTGTCTGGGTGTAATTATCTATATTTAAGTATAATTTATAAAAGAAAAGTATTTTAGGTAGTATAATTACCAGCACAGATAATATAATACTAGATTACCAGTTATCTGGTTTCCATAGTATAAGCTCTGCTTTTGGGATCAGATGGCAGTGTGTGTTAATGTCCCACTATATTATTATATTATTATTATTACTTAATTATTATTATGGGACTGATAAAGTATTATGCTTTTGAAATTTCAGTTTCTAAAACTTAGAAAACAAAAATCAAATTTTCTAGTTTAAGTGCGAAACTAGATGACGCTAGGCACGCTGTGCTCAGATTTGTCATTTTCAAATTCGCCGTCCGAGACAACAACCAGCTCATTGTGGTTACCACCGCGAATTACAAGTTTTACCCCCGCGGGGGTAATTACCTCCAGGTGTGGAACCCAGGTACTGAGTAGGTAGGTACCTTAGTTAGGTAACTACGTTCATACACTTCCGTAATGACGTGGTGCACCTGTGATACATTTGTGTCTCTACAATGAGTCGATTTGATTCGTGAGTTGCATAAATGCAATCATCATTAAGGAAAGATCCTTGCGTTGGCTAACGTTGACGGAGGACAGGAAACAATTTTCTTCCCGAAATACAATTCATGGAATTTCACACGTTCTACGTGGAATTTTTATTAAAGACTGATGGTATGTGAGTGGAAATTTCCAGCATAAGCTGATCTCACATTGTATAGGATTTATGTACAGTAAGGGGTCACCTTATACTGGCTAATTGAGATAATTAATACAAAAAAAGATTTTCAATACTATCTTGAACTTGTCGAAATGCATTTTCAAATTAATTTCTTTCGTTCAGAACATTTATTAAAAAGAATGTGTAATGCTAGAAATACAATTATTTGAAAACAGAATAGGTAGGTAATAGTATAGGTAATTTGGCGATTTTATGTGCATTTTACCGTATTTTTTTGACAGGTTCATGATAGTACTTACTGTATTAACAATTATAAAAATACTTACGTAGTAGGATGTTCCACTACTCTGTTCTCATAGGGCTCGTACTCTTCAGCCTCTCCTGCATCTCTCTCTTTCATGTTGACAAGGAAGATTCCTTTGTCCCCTGGCTTCTTCTTCTCATCCTTTACCGGTGACAGGCTGCAAATATACATAAGTGTTTTGTTAACTTATCCAAAGTTAAATTGCTTGTTCGGTTCACCTAACGTCCCATCATGCTTCAGAAAAATACTGACTAAAAATCTTACAATAAGGGCACCAAGGTCCCGTTTGGTTTATAGGAAAAACTAGTTAAAATTATACAGGATGAAATATAACTAACTACATACGAAAAAATTAATATTAGGTTTAGCCGATTCGAGAAATACCAGCGCCATCTGTCGGTTACAATTTTTACATAAAAAAGATATTATTCCCTTTATCACAAACTATCTACTTGATCACCAACTACTGCTAAGTTAACAATTTTATTAAAACAAATATATTTTAACATGCATTTCAAATGCTGAGTTTAAGGTAATTTTCAAAATTGAAATTGAAAAATATATAATAATATCCTGTTGATATTATTATGTATTTAATGTTTTCTAGTCACCCTACAAGTACCTAATCTATAAAAGATTATGTAAATAAATAACTATTGATTTCTATTGTAACACAATGTTACAATAAAAATTGTCGTGTTGGTATTTTTAATTCTTTCGTTACCAATGTACTAACTAGGTACTATGATTTTGTAAACACATAAAAACAAAACATTTATGCACTGCTGTGGAATTAATATTCTACACAAAACAAATTACGTAACTTTTTGTTATCTAAAACAAACAAAATGCAGATAGAATAGGTGAAGTTTTCACATACCCCTCCATCGCCCGTCCAGTTTGGCATTGCTAGGAAACCGCTGTGTTGATACATCTATGTATAACATGTAATGGAATATATCTAAATAACCAACTTTTATGCATATTTAACTAAACATGGTAATTTTTATTCATAACTAATCAAGAAACATAAAAAGACTAGGTACACGTACGTTTTCGTTCGCGGTTTCGCAATCAAGCGAGCTTGGGTATTGATTTGTTTTGAGTTAGGTCACAGACCATACATAGTACCTATTTCTGTCACGGAATGCTACACGCGAGGTTATGATTGGACAAAAGGCTGAAACTTTGTTCTCAAAAAAACAAATTATGACTTTATTATGAACTAGTTATTTACATATTAGGCAATAAGGCAACTTATAGTATGTATATGATGTTTGTTTATGTTTGCTTTAGATATGTTTTATAAGTTCTATTTTATATTTACTTTTTTTTTAGGCTAAGTTAGTACGTAGGATTTGTTTTTATGGTATCGTAATTGTTGATTCGAAATAAAGATAGTTATAAATTAAAAAAAAAAAAAAATATTATAATATATACTTACTAGAATGAATTAATATGACATCTACTACCTATCCTTACCATTTTATTCTAGTATATCATACAGATAATTAGAAATAAGGGTAATTTTTCTTTGTACTCTTTTACGAATGGCCCTGACTTTAACCCCCGTCGCAAAAGAGGGGAGTTCTCTGTTTGACGTGGGTCTGTGTATCTGTGTACGTAAATTGTTGGCTTCATAACGCTTTAACATAGGGACCGATTTTTTATTTATGGTTCATAATTATATTTCAAGAAGATTTAGCGTCGGTGGTGTGGTACCATAATTTTCTTTAACATTTTTAATTTTTAACCGACTTCCAAAAGAGGGTGAGGAATTATGTTCCACTGTATGTATTTTTACCCCATTTGTGGACTGATTCTCAATTTTTTTTATAAAGAGTATACTTCGTTGTTGGTCTCATTGGCACCATGTTAGGACCTGATCATGGGATCCCAGGAAAATTAAAAAATGAAAATACAAAAAATTACCCTGAAATTTATGAGTGTGTGATGATGTGCGATGTTTGTGTTATGAACCGGTTCTGATGATTCTTTTATTATTTTAAAGGTCCCAAGACTAGTACCATGATAAGGAAACCAGGATCTGATAATAGTATCCCAAAGAAATCGACCGGAACCATCGAAAATCGTAGAAAAAAACTAGTTCTTTTGTTAATTTTTTCATTAAATATTTGAAAGCACTACTATGCAGGTCTGGCGTCGATCTGATGATGGGTCCTAAACGTTCGAGGTAACTCCTCAAAGATTTACAGCAAATACACGATGATTGGACTTGATTAATCTGTATTCATAAGAACTATACACCTAGATGTGTTGTGACTGTCATTAGGGGCCTGATGAAGAAGACAAGGGAACTTCTCAACGGTTTACAGTAGATACCTTGTGTTTGGACTTAATTCTTTTCTATAGATGAGAACTGTGCACCCATATGGGTGGTTAGGTACTAAAAAAATTAACAAAAAAATAAAACCGACTTCAAAAAGGTTTAGTGCATTAATCATAATAAGCAGAGTTATTTATAAAATATTAAGTAATAGTTTAAACAGCTACGGTAGGTATATTACAATGTTACACAAATGCAGGTCATTGCTAATACCTGTTACCGTTTGATTAAATTATTCATGATAAATATCAATACCAAAACATAACTTGTTTGTTGATTAAAAAATATTGAGGCAGTTTCAATATGTACACACCTATATTTTTATTTAACCTGACAAATAATATTTTAATGAATAAACTATTATTATAGGGATGACGTCAAGGTATGAAATATCGTATATTAATTAGTTGATCAGTAAAATTATAAAAAAAATGTTACATACGTATTATTTGCTTTATGATTGAAATGAAACAATACTAACATAATATAACGCATTAAATTTATTGAGTGGAAGTGCGCTACGTCAGACCTCTGTATAAAACCTACCTAGGTGTGACAGCATTCAAGATTTCGCTTGGACGTATTGCCACAAAACAAGAAAAATACATGTCCAATTTAAATCACAAAATTTATCTATCTGACGGACAAGATAAACAAAAATTGTGGTCATCCCTATTAATATTATATTCGTTGTTGTTATTAAGAAATTATAAATAATTTATAATAAATAAATCTATCTAAAAAACATCTCAATAATTAAAGAATTCGAATAAAAAAAACTTACAGAAATCGAGATAGAGAAACGAGTGAATCCACACATGCTGGGCAAAAGCGGGTTGGTGCATGTCACATGTCCTCGAATATTTAGTTCTCAGACATGTCGGTTTCCTCACGATGTTTTCCTTCGCAGATATCGAGGTAGTATGTGGGCAGGTATGTGGGCACGACTGGGATTCGATCCCGCGACCTTTTAAGGCGCTGCTCTATATGATGATGAAGTTTGTGTTTTTATTAAAATTTAGGTATGTCTCGTTTAAGAAAATAGTTATGTTAGGGGTTAACGTTAAGTAGATTTCCTCCCGAGGCCACCCTTTATATCAAAAGTCAATTAAAAAGATAAAAGAATGCCTTTGAAGTTGTGAGAAATTCTCATTAATATACATACATAACAATTCGAAACTGTAATTTTATGTATTTTGACTTTTGTTTTTGGGTTAATAGTTTTCGGTGACGCTGCAAACCGGATCAGCATCGGTGAGGTTAACGACTCCTGAATACGCTATGTCCTTGAGATACTGAAAGGTATCGGAGTATTTATACTTTATACTTTTGTTTGACTGACAAATAATCATTGAATCTTATTATTGACTGGCCTGGCTTGTTAGCTTAGTGGTTAGTGACCCTGATTGCTATGCTGGAGATCGTGAGTTTGATTCTTACTAAAATTCTAGACAAATCCTTGTGTGATGAGCAATTTATTGTTTGTTCTGTGTCTGGCTGTTATTTATCTATATTAGGTATTTATTTACAAAGAAAAGTATAATAGGATAACCATAATTGCTTAATTTGAAACTAGATGGCGCTGTGTGTATGAGTGAAATTATTCTTAATATGATGCCGCGGTATCCAAATTATGGTCACTTTTAGCTACTTTTACAAACTACGCTAAAAAGGAGAATTATAAATTAGACAGTTAGCCGCCGTAGTCCTTAGACGGCTGGAAAAAGATTATTATATTGCAATAATTATCTACGAAAAGCACTTGGAATATAAGTAAATAGATACCTGTATAAACTGTTAAATATATAATCCCGTAACTCGCATTCGTACAGCGTCATTACTTCTACAATTCGCCATAAAAGGTATCACAGATTATAAATCGTGAGGACAAAGGCCGACAATAAATAAAATAAACAATAGATAATAATCAAGTGACGTAAAGAGGGACTCTTAATTCATAAGTGACCTAATGTGACAGCAGTTTTATACACCTAGAAACATCCTGTACCCTTAGTACAAGTTGTACTGTCATCGAGCTGTCGAGATAATACTTCTTTCAAATGTATTCTTTTCCATATATTATGTAAATTTGTTGAAATCAATAAAATACAATTGTAATTAATCTTTCACGTTTCTCCATCCATAGCACATCACATTCCACATCTCTGCTCTTATCTGTAATTTTACACTGACGGACACTGGCAGGATTGTGGCAATTGGCTACAAAAGCCATATAAAATAAAAAATATGTTAAAATGCATACAAAATCTACAATTATATTACCTCTTCTGTTTCCAATCCATTTCAGTATTACATTTTCTCTTTTAATAAACGTTTTGAAAGAATAAAATTAATTTATGAAAACTGATTTCGACAAGTTCACGATAAGTAGTATTCGAAAACTTTTTAAACTTTTTAACCCATACTAAGGGTACTGATGCCATTATACGGGATGGAAAGTAAAAAAAGAATGCATGAACTTGGGTGAATATTCCTTTTAAATTTTTCATGTGATATAATTTTGCGTAACATCTATATTTAATTAACCCTAAACATAGACTGGGTAACTAAAAATTTCCCTGACGCGATTTTCTCCCGTGAAGGCGTCTCTAGATAGTTTTAATTGAAATCATTTATATGAGGCTTATCATTTCACACGCCTACTGCAGTAAGTAAGTAGTACTTGGTAATTGTCTATTGCAGTTATGATTTATTACTAAGAGAGTAAACTTACCTTTGGGGTAGAAAGTCGTCTGGTTCGAAAGAAGGGTTGATCATCGGTCCACTTTTCCGCCGACTCCATTGTTCTGGCTCCTGAAAAAGATACAAATTATGTTTTTATTGTAAGCGACTTTAGTAACTACAGTTACATCCGTACTTGGCCAGTGGAAGTCAAATGTCTTCGAGTGTGTAGTGCTAAGACATGCCGCTTCCATGTTTTGCTTCATCAATACTGAACAGGGGTAATGAAACAATTCACACAAAAGACGGAGGCGCAGGACCTTGGATCAAAAACAATATGTGATCAATAAATTTACATTTTTTAATACAAAACGCAGACATCACAGTCCTATCCGGTGGCGTTTTTTAATTCGTTTAATGTCCTTTTTTATTATTAACTAGCTGACTCTGCGAATTTATACTGCCTAACAGCCTATTAAAGTTTAATCATTTGTATGGGGGTATAGAAAAGTGTTGTCACCGTAGGTACATGTATGACCCGATGTATGAACATTAGTGAGGGTAAGGAAGTATGTCTAGAACGTAGCAAGTGGCGTTCTACAGTCTCTGCCTACCCCCATGGGAAAAAGGCCTAATTGTATGTTTGTAACTAAAAAGGTAGTTTACGGAGCAGGTTACGCTGCATCTATCATTACTTTTTGTGGGTAGTATAGTAAAATGATTGACGGCACATATCCTTGTACATATTATCTACCAATCATTATGTCCACAGTGATGTCAACATCGCCGAAGCAAAATTATTGTGTATTGAAAATTCTTAGTACATGCATAATTTGTTGGTAAAATCCTTTGTTCGAATCCCAGGTCGAGGGTAAAGATTATTTTATGTAGAAAAATGTTAGTAGCAGCTCGAAATTGTGGATTAAGTATTTATAACATACTATAGATACCTACCTATTTTTCTGACCGCGACTCCGCCCGAACGTATGTCAGCTATCGCGCCAAACGATTAATTTCTTTTTACCCAGTTAGATAAAAACTATATTTATACCAAATTTTATCCAAATCGGTTCACTAGTTTTGGCGTGAAAACATGACAGACAGACAGAGTTACTTATGCTTAAATAATATTATCAAGGATTTGAAAACATAATATTTGTCTAAATTAAGATTCCATAGGTTCATACTTATTTTTTTTATATTATTGATTATTGTTAATTTTTAATGTGTATAATTTATTATTTATTTAATTTATTTATGTCTGATTTTAATTTTTATCTTTTTTAAAACTACTTTATTAACAAAGTTTTAAACAAAGCTTCCTCTCTCTCCTACCCTATTTTGCGGTGCTCTGCAGGGTCCATGTCTGTACCATGTATAATGTTACCTTCTAATGATACTATGGAAGAGCAAGGAAGATATTGAGTATTGAGCTTATTAGTCAAGTCGTACCTACTGGCTACAGTCACAATAGTGAATACGAGTCATCTCTAGCAAATACCGCTAAACTAATAATAATACAATTCAATATACACAAAATCAAACCGTTACCTTTTGAACATAGAATCAAAATGCCAATGACTTGTGATGATATTAAAATTGTATTTGCCCCCGATACTTATCTATAGTATCAACCATAGATTTAGGATATAATAATATGATCAACATAGTTTTATTTCAATGTCATTAAAATCGAACTTTACTAATTAATGTAACTGCCTCGGTGGTCCAGTGGTAAGAGTGTCGAGGTCCCGCGTTCGATTCCCGGGTCGAGCAAAAATACTTTTCTAATATGTTTATAGAATCTTAGTTGCAGCTCGAAGTTTGGATTGTGCCCGATAAATGGCAATAGGCTCGCCCCCTATTATGGGCGTGCAAAAGGGTTGACGTGGGTTTCGATCCCCAGGTCTCTTCCACGCATGTTTGAGTGAATTATGTTGTGAATTGAATTGCTGCTGCTTAATATTATTAAAGAGAACATCGTGAGGAAACATGTCTGAGAATCTGAAATAGGCCAGCGCACCACTTGTAAGATAGGTAAGAGAAGACATGTGCCTAGCAGTGGGACTGCTAAAAAGGGTTGAAGGGAAGTGATTGGCAACGGTCGGGGCGGGTTTTTCCTAGGAATACTACCTCAGCTTAAGTGGAATAAGAGCAGAAAAGCCTATAACAGATAAAAACTACAGTCTACAATCAATCTGAAAAGATTTCCAAGAAGTAACTGTTCGCTAAAAGTCGAGAACGGCTGAACGGATTTATCTTATCTTGGTTTTGAAATGGAGGTTTAGGGAAAGTTTAAAAGGTGAGGAAAATTTTAATAATTGCCGGGAAAACCCTAAAAACAGCAGTCGATTGAGGCAGTACGAAGTTATAGATAAAAATAAAACACAATTAACACATTCGTAAATACTTGGAAAATTTCCACTAGTAGGTAGTTGTAACCTCTTGATGTTATTAATTTCGTCTATTAAATGAACAAATATACGCAATACCATATAAACATAAAAGAAGGTACAATAAGTATACAGTTTCCAGAATTGACACCATTTTATGTGTTGTTTGTAAACACCTTAACATTAAATGTCGTGACTCTGTAATATAATTTAACTCACGCATTTATCAACACTATTGTGAATAAAACCTTCAGAATTTCAACTTCCAAAAATAAACTTGAAATGCGTAAATAAATAAAATTAATAATTACTAATAATTATCATATTATTATAATTAAGTATCTTAGTTTATTTAAAATTAATTAGCATAACTAGCTTTTTATATGTATAAACTGTTCATGTTTTGTGTTTGTCTGTAGATTTTATTTACGTGTGCATTTGTAAAGATTTTCAACTTTTATATGCGTGCTGTACGTGGTTTACCTAGCCCAAAAAAAAAATGCAGAAAGAATTTATTTCTAGCAGTTGCGTACCTATACACTCTAAGCTATTTATGGTATCTGATTCATGATTTGCTTTGAAAGACGGTGTTTTTTGCAGCCTAATATTTACTCATGTGTTAAATAATAATATGTATGTACGCAAAAAGTAATCCGAGTTTTAAAACATGCATTAGTTTTTGTGGGTTGTATTTATGTGTAGCTGTTTTAAATACAGTCGCAACAAAAAAAGTACTGAAACAGGATCAACACAGTTTCATGTTTTTTCCTCCGATGCAAAAAGGGGTGTTATAAGATTGATACTATTTTTAATGTATCTGTCTGTCTAGACGGCGATTTTTACCCGACTGTCAATGAAAGGTTATGTTCATCGTGCGTGTTTTGTATGTCTGTAAAATTATTAGGTTACCTACGTCTTATCGGGGATTTGTAACTATAGACAACTTTTTGGAGTCGGTTTATTTTTCTTTGTAATTCTTGTTTTGTTTGATTGTCTAGTAGTGGTTCTTAGACTAGGTATTTAATTTTCAATTGTTTTTTTTCAATTAAGTAAGTGTGACTTAAGGTTAGATACCCATTGTATGCGTCAGGGGTTCATAAAAAATATTTTCACATTGAAATAAAACAACTTTATAACTGATTTTATCACGGTTTATTTTAAAATTTAGATCCCAACGTTTCAAAGTCTTTTCAGATTGATGGTCACCGGTGGTTATAAAATAGTTTTATTTTAATGTGTTGTATTCGCGTAAATCTAAGATAATACTATATTTACACGTTATTATTTTTATTTTTAACTATTATACTTGTGCCTTCGTTTTACCTGTTTATGTACTTAAAGTAATTATTTCATAAGAACACGTGTTTGTCGATTTATTTTCAATAAACTTATTTTTTGTATGATGAAATACCAAATTTTCATCCTCGTGTACCACATTTTATATTGTAATAATACCATACGAACTTTCATCGTCTATTTTAACCCCATTCAACCCTTTTTTTCTATCCTTGCTTAGGCTCTAGACTATCTCTGTACCTAATTAAAAGCGATTCAGTAGTATATGTGTGAAATCGTCAAATACAGATAGACAGTGACACTTTCACACTTGTATGGATTGTCTCGTGACTCGTGACTACTGAGTCATGAATAGAGATATAAATTAATATTTATTAGATATTTCATTATTATGATGGTAGGTATGTTTAGGTACTCTGAAATTGTAAACAAAACATATAATTAGTTGCACGTGACTCAAACTTACGGGTGACCTAATAGAGGAATGTTTCGCAGAACAATTAGGAAATTAAACTCCATTTACTTAAGGTAATGTCTACAAATAAACCGAATGAGAATAAACAACTAACAAATAACAAAAGATAGTTGAAAGAAGTTGTTAATTTTATTTAGTTCACGCCAGACTGTAGCCTAACTCATGTAATATCCTGACGCGCCGATTATATTGCGGTGCAGTTGCAATCACGTTGCAATTATGTTTACGTCTTAGTGCAAAATGGTATTCTTGTAATTGTCTTAAAAAATAAATCATACACGACAAAGCGTTCTCATGACGGGTATCTGACCGCGGTTGTCAAAATTACGAGAATACGAATAACTGCAACTGCACTGCAACTGAACTTATCTGATTGAATTAGCCTACTGATTCAGCTGGTGCCTTATTTATTGTATTTGTTATTGTCAGTATAAGGTGTTCATTATAAAAAAGGAAATAAGAAAGTTGTGCGGAAAATAAGATACTTAATTTAATAAATGGTACTTTTTTGAATGTCAACTTATGACAGTTATGACGCCAGAAGTTTTATCTATTTTTAATCAGACAGCCTAGTAGGAAATAAATAGGAGGCATTACTCAAGGATACTTAACCCGTTCACACCAATGACAACTTTAGGTATAATTTGGTCTTATGCCTATTGGCAGATTCATCGTGGAAACATAACAAAATCGATGTTTATGTTAACGCGAAAGCTACTTTTGAGGCAAAATTACACATTTTTCTCTTCGATTTACCTGGAAATTTTTCATAATATTAGGTATCTACCTAATTGCCTCGAGTTTTATAAATTAAATGAATTTAACTCTGACGCTCAAATGGTTAATAGGAAAGTAGGCAGTTATATCTCAAATTGCTTACCCATTTTAGATGTCATTATAATATTCATTTACAATTAGAAACGTTACAATAGACAATTTTATTACCCATTAAACTTAAAACCTGCCTCTTATGTATGTTGATAATACTACTTGTTTTCTTTAAACCGTTGAAACGTGCTAAGAATAAAATATTTGCTGTTCAGCCTACCTATGAGTACCTAAATTACTTTAAAACAAAATTAAAAATGCCGGCCTTATGCGTGTGTCTAAAATTTAGACACACGCATCTATCTATAATAATTACGCTGTTAAAGGTATTAGATAATTAGTGTATTGGTAATTAACTAGTAGGCTTCCGCCGGGGTTAGTGACCACCCACCGAACAAAGTGGCATTTATGAGGGTGGGTCGAAATTTTTGCTCCTTTATGGTTTCTAACTATATGGAGCCTCATTCCAATGCTACCTTCTCACCGAAAATCATTGGTAATCACTGGTGAATCAGTATATTGGGCAGGCGCGTCCCATCGTCCCATCACGCCCCACCATTGTTTAACATCAGGCAAGTTGTAGTCAAGCACAAGCCTTTTTCAGAAATAAACGACAAAACTTACCCACCCTGCGCTGTATTTTAAGACACGACGCTGATTATAAATGTATGGAATATTTTCTGATTTAAGATCAACATAATATTATTATGCTAATCTGTGACAGGCTACAATAATATTATATAACACGTTTGGTTTTAAATTAAATAATCAGTGAGCTAGAAGTGGTAATAAAAGATGTTTGCTAAAGTTTAAATTATAGTTTTAATAAATCATGTTGATAGAATGTCACTAGTACCTTTCCAAACTGTATAATATCTTTACAAATGTCTGAGTTAGTCTTGTTGATTTGCCTTTAAATAAAAGAATCTTTGTACACGAGTATGACAGCTTTCGACTGTAAGAAGACGGTATTCCAATAAAATATCTACGGCTAATATCACTTCACCCCGATCTCTCGATCGCACAATCATTAATTCTACCAGATAAAGGCAGATCGCTAAGATTACATTGGATTGAAGCGTATCGTCCACCGAGCACGTGCTTGCATGCGCACTTCCCAACTAAGCAACGGTACCACACAAAATGTCAGCTCTTCTAAGATAGCCGAACACCCGTCCGTGCTCGGTGTTCGTTCATTCGTTCGATCATGCTGACATTTTCTAGTGACAGCTGACTTGAAAGGCGGTTGCGATGACAGTACAAACTGACAGCTGATATATTGAGATGCGTATGTGCCACCATTTATTTAAATTATTTTAAATGCAGTCGAGTTTCATGATTTGCTGATACTTTTGAATAGTGTTGTGTCCCTTTCTTACTTTATGTCAAGTAACAATGACTTAACTTGTGAATAAGCTATCATATCTGCAACTGGTGAAACTTGCGTCAAACTAGGTGTACAGTTCAATATACTACAAATTTAGGTAAATGTTAAGTATACATTTAGTGTATATTATCTGTAGTAGAGCATTTTAGTACTAAGTTGGTTAAGTGTGCGTTGGAATTAAATTATCTTATTCCCCCGTCCCTGTTCTTTCATCGGGACAAGTATAGGTACGGCTATGCGCCACCAATTTATGGTGGAAATTTCAAGAGAACGCAAAAAAGGGTTTTGCTCCCACTCTTATTGTACGAACTGCCAAGTTGTTGAATTCGCTGCAAGCGGTTTTGTTTCCCGGGAGCTGTGCCTAACTTTATGTCACGAGTGAATCGGTATTTACTGTGTAAGCGCGTTTCATCGTAGACTACATCATTACTTAACTACAGGCAAGTTGTGGTCAAGCGCAAGCCCATTATAGGTGCCACAATTATGTAGACATAATAAAGACTCAGTAGTTACTGACATAGTCTGTAGTAATCTTCATTACTAGCTACTAAGTCCACCCGTGGCTTTTCCCGCGTGACCTACATTTTATATTAAGCCCAGCTGTGGGATATTTGGTCTATAACCTTCCTCCATAAATGGACTATCTAACAGTGCGAGAATTTTTCAAATCAGACCAATAAGTAATCCCTGAGATGAGAACGTTCAACCAAAAAACTCTTCAGCTGTATAATATTAGTCAAAATTATTTATTGTGGCGACCGCGACCCTCAAAATATATAAGTCAAATATTTAAATTCCCAAGTGTATTTTAATATTTAACTGCTTTTTTAGACGACGCGACGTAGCGTCTGCATGTATAACTTATTTCCAGAAAATATGGAAAACAAATCAGTCGTTATGTGCTTATAAATGTAGTCTCCTTTAACAGAAATGTAAAGCCCTACTCCGGTATGTACCACTAACGATAGATTATACCTACCAACGATTTTTCGGATCCGGTTACCTGCATTTTAATTTTTTATGTAAATTAATCTAGTTTAATAATGTTGGCTGTTGCATCCTTGAAGCTGGTTTCATGGCTAGATCTGTGACTGAAGCATGAACTTTTCACTTGTGTGAGTAAATTGGTCGATACCGCGTATTATTTCCCATCCAAATTGACTGCTCACCTACTCACATTTCGTTTCGCGCAATAGTTAGTATTATTATAAGTACCGAAATTAAAAGTACCCTTGCATGCACATGATCTTCTCATTTCTGTGAAAATTAAACACACATTCATCCTTACCAATTTCCGCATTTATGAGAGCAGGTAATAGAATAATGCACATTTTAAGGACACCGTGTAAAGCTGGGGCACTCTGTACCGAATTACTGTACCGGTTTTTAAGAAAGACCTATTCAATTAGTCTGAAGGGATTTTATTGGTTCACCGAAAGAGCCATTAAAACGCATCGATCCTTCTTGTATCGGACAGCAGCAGAGTAGCGCTCTAGGCCATAATACGCATAAAATTTTATTGAGTACCTAACTATCTTGCATGAGAAACCAGATAAATGCAGTTTGAACCGAAACAAAAAGCGAATCGAGTAGGTGATACGAGATTTTTATTGCTTTCAACATAATTTATTAGATTGTAGCGATTTGAATGAGTGCATTCATGGCACAAATTGACACATTGCCCTTTGTAGAATTCTGTTTACTTGTAGACTAATTATAAATAAATAAGAGGTTTTGTATTTACTACGTATTTGTATTTTCTAAAATCTAGTCATTACGTATTATAATAAAACAAAGTCCCGGATCTTCACGCAGTTTTAATTAATGGACGGAAACATGTCCTTTCTTTGAAGTTAATTTTAATTTCTAACTAACGATCTGCCCCAGCTTCGCACGGGTATAAACTATTCACCTAAACTTTCATCATTGATCACTCTGACTATCAGTGAAAACCGCATGAAAATCCGTTCAGTACTTTTTAATTTTATCGCGGAGAGTAACTGAAGCATTTCATTTTGTTACGAGTAAATAGGTACTTGCCTATCTATTACTAAATCCTTTAAACAGGTTGCTTTTTACTATTTAAAACGATAACTTTGTGTTTACAAGAACCGTCTTACATACCTACATACGTAGGTACCTATATTTGCATTGTAAATAAGACTGCTCTTCGCGACGTAAAATAGTTAAATACAAATAAAATAATATTTGTTTGTGACTATCTAAGTGTGGAAAAATCCAAGGAAACATGAATAATAAATAATTGTTGCAGGATGATGGATGCCAAAACGTTTAGTTACCATGTCATGAATTGCTTAATATTTTGGGTTTCGGACACCAAGGTTGCGGTTTGTTAAATTAATGTCTAGACCAGTGACTTTGATATTATTTTGGTGTTTTCCTAAAACCGATCCGTAGATGTAACATTGCCCACTGTGAAAGAGGTTGGTATTTTTCCATCCGTCCCCGGCCCTTCTGAGATCAGGGCCCCGATTCTCGCGTTTGAAACATTTATCTCTAATAGAAAAAAAATAGCAAATGTCAATGGAAAACTAATGAAATCACATTTTTTTACTCTGTGTATTAGAGATACCTAAATGGCCCTGAAGTACCGTGCGTGACAGTTTCGGCGCAGATAAATATATAATAATCTTTATAAACATATAATTATTCATTGGCGGATGTTTTTAACTCTAAAGCGCAATACACATTGAGCCCGCCGCCGGGCCACCGACAAAGCCCGGCGACACAACCCGGCGGCGGCCTGTATGAAAAGAATCATGTCGGCAACATGCGCCTGCGTGTGTTACCCGCCGACATGTTGGCTTGGGTACGTTGGGTACGAAATGTTAGTACAGACCGAAGGAAAGTTATAAGCGGTACGGGGCTCTTTAATCAGTTTTTAATAAAAATATTGATATATATAATTGATTATTAATTGGTTTATAAAATTAACAAACCATTAATAAATTAAACAAATGTAAGTTTGTATATATAATTAAAAATCATTATCATTACATCATTCCTACAAGCTTTCTTGAATTCCATAAAATTTTCCATGACCAATGTGAGCATTAAGTACGTAGGTAAGTATAGTTTAAATAATTCAGACAACATTGCGCATATAAAATACTATTATTTAAACAAATAAATTAAAGGTATCTAACTCGATCTTAATATTACACAAAAACAATAATTAGGTGCATTCATGTGAAGAATAGGGTCTTTTAAAACGTAATTAATACCTACATACCTTGCAATGTAGCTACTAAAAAACCTTTGTCAAAACCACAGATAATAGAATTCAGTCAAAACTCAAAAAAAAACTATAGTTTCTTGTTTCGTGTTTCAGACCGGCATGCCATAAAACCCTAAAAGGTTACATGATACATCGTATTGATAAAACCAGACACAAATGGATTTTGAGTGAAGCAATTATAAAGGGCTATTCTGAATGTTTCAATCTTTCTAATAAAAATCCATGTAATCATGTAATCCATTCAACACTTGAATAAAGTTTAGGCAAAAATATCTTAAATAATATATGCTATTCTATATCATTACCTAAATAGTACCTAAAATAATTTAAATAGGTACCTAGATATTTATTTTTATTGTCATTAAAATAGTTGAAGTGCCAATATTTTCTTCGAAACATTTGCTTTTCTCAGCATCTTGCCAAGGGCCAGGAATAAATAGAAATAAGTCAACAATGTAACTAATTACTATAGTTACGAAAAAATTGTGTGTGATACATAATTGTTGAAATGCTCTGACTGTGCCAAACTAAAACGATTAGAGGTAGCCCTTGAAAATTTGTAAACGCTGTGTATTTTATGAGTAATTTTATTTTCGACCAGCTTCAAAAGGATTTCTTCAAATTTGACTTTGTTTTCGTACATTATGTTGCCCGATAATTCAATTATGTATCGATTTTGATAATTCTTTTCTTGTAAAGGTAATAGGTACTTTCCAGGTTGATTTATTTTAATTTTATTAAATCAGTCGGTTTTCGGGATATTGTTGAAACATTGATTCGTACTTTTTTTTAATAGTTTATTCGTGGCATTGGCACGGCAAAAAAAAATTCTATAAGTTTTTTTTTTCAATAGCTATTAGCCACAGATCATCCGGGGGGTTGGTTGCTCTATTTTAAGATTCACGCAAGTCTAGTGACAGTTTTTCTTAAATTTAAGTGGTGACTACAAACCGCTCGAAAAAATCCCGTTCATCTGTCTTTTAATCTTTTTACAAAAAACCTTTTCTGACAATATTTTTTTTATGAAAACATTTGTTTTTCTTTAGCTACAGCATATTATTATTGAGCTTATGTCTGTTATAATTGCGTTTATCGTAAAACTTAATTAATAAAAAAAATGATGTGGTGTCGTAGGACACCAGGTAAGAACGAAGTTCCTTCGGCTAATAAAGAAAGAGGGAGAAAGAGAAAGGTATTATACACTACTCGCTTGTGTATGCGACTGTCGCGCCTGCGCACGTCTCATTTAACGGTTTTATTCCACGCACTTTTTTCCACGGATTTTTTCTTACAGTTTTACTATCACATTTTTTTCAGTTCGGTCGCGCAGCAAAATCCCTATCCCCTCCAAGCCTGCCGTAAGGAACTTCGTTCCAATAAGAAATTAAAAGAGTTTGAGCAGCGTTGGCGCATTGACCTCGCCTTTGAAATATAAGGTCGTAGGGTCGATCTTCGGTCGTGTTTACTTAAGTTTGTGTGAATGTTTCGTCGCCACTGCTCAATATCAGCGAAGGAAAAGATCGTGAGGAAACCGGGATGTCTAAGAACTAGTTAACTCGACCTTAACTAATTGCCGAGGACATATGGCATCCAACAACTCGCTCTCGGCCAACGTGTGTGGATTAAGGTCTAAACTCTCTTAACTCGTAAGATAGTTGAGAGAAGAACCGTGCAGAAGGATACTAAAAAAGGTTGAAGTGAAGTAAATTAAAAGTGTTTAGAATCTCCCAAGTATTTTATTGCAATTGTTGTAAAATGGAGGCCTTGCGAACGGTGCACTCACACATGTGATACACAGGTGATTCCGCAAAACCGACGAATTGCGAAAAAGAAATTTTCATAACAGGTTCTTCAAAATTCCGGTTCACTTAAATTCACTGCATTTCTTACTGCAGTTATACGCATGCAATCTGGGAAGGGCATTAATGATTGTAAGATAATGACAATTATTATTTTAGGAACCAATGTAGTTATTAAAAAAAGTATATATTGCAGTACATTTATTGGTCTCGATAGTACAAGCACAGCTTAAGGTAAGAAAAGGTTCTACTCTTATAAATAGTACAGTTTAACAAAAAAGTGTTGAACTTGGGAACTTAGAGCATTTAACAAGTAGGTGTTATACGCAACTTTTAGAACTACATTATTTCTGCCAGTTTTTAGGGCAGGCGACACTCACTTCACACTTAGGTACACACTTTAAACCTTTTTAGTGTCCCACGGCTGGGCACGGGTCTTCTCTGTACTATTGTATGAGTTGAGAGAGTTTAGGCCTCAATCCACAAACGTTGATAAAACAACTTAAACAAAGATGTGTGGGTACGTTCGGGCCTCGAGTCCGCGATTTTATATATCAAAGGCAAAGCTGACACCGCTGCGCCACTGTTACTATACACCACACTTAAATAAGTTGAAGCGTCTTTACAAATGCACACGTCAATAAAAGCGACACATAAACACAAAACACGAAGAGTTTATGCATACAAACTGTTCATGTACCGCAGCAGATGGAAACGCGCGCTATAACAGTTCCGTTTTAAATTTTGTAAGTTCGATAACTACCATTTTTCATTCTGCGTGGCGCCCTCATTGATTTCCTACTCTTATAAGTCGTACCTACCCACAGACTACTTCAAGAACCTTGTCGTACTTACTGTACATGCTATCATAATATTTGAAGTGTATTACTGTTTAGCATAAGAAATTTAGGATAACAAAATATAGAAGTAAAAAAGTTAGCAATAAATGTACAAAGATAAATTGAAGCTTGAAAAATTTAACTAGATATTAAATAGATAAGTTATAATTATAGTCATTATGATAAAATAACTAGTTTAAATAGGAACCCACCCATATAACATTGAAACATAACGCGAGGCAGCCAATGCATAGGCGCCGACTACGTTGGTGGTATAAGATTAAAAAAAAGAACAAAAATAGTAAGCTCTCAGACATTTGAGACTGTGTGTGTTAATGTTCAGAATATAATATACTATTATTATTTTGTATTTGTTTCTATGAGTAGTTATAGGTACCTACATTATGGAGGAATAAAATAACATAGAGGTAATTAATTACATTAATTAAATACCCGATATGTAGGTACCTACTGTTATGTACCTACCAAATAGTTTTCGAGCTAAGTGGGTTCGATGGTCATTGTGAAGAAAATATCATTGGATATTTAATTTATTAAAGAAAATGTAAAAGTAATTTGAAATAAGTGGTGAAAAAAAAATATAAAATTTAAATAAGTATCTTAGAACTTTTAAGTTCTAAGTCAATTAAAATCAAAAGATTTAAGAAAGAAAAGTAAAGCAAGTTAATAAAGTAAGTAAATTACTAACCTATCTTTTGTTGTATTGTAAACCAATGTATGGATTTACATAATAATATTATTTCTACGGGCTGGTGGCGTAGTCGGTAAAATACTTGCTTTTCACCCGATACAGACATATTTTGTGTGTTAAACATGTAAGTTTAAGTCGAGTCTGGGTGTAGTTATCTATTAAAAGAATATATTAACCACAGGTAATAAATATTTACAAAAAAAGTAATTTAAGTATAGTATAAAGTCTCTATAACACAAGCTCTGCTTAGTTTGAGGCCAGATGACCGTGACGTGCTAATGTCCTAGAATATTAAAATTATATTATTATTATTAAACACATTTGTAACATGCATGAATATACCAACTGTACTTAAGTAGGTAAGTATTTAATATTTAAGTATGTTAATATTACCTAAGCGTGAATAAATATTACCTACACAGTTATCCGTGTACCTACCTATACTTACTTAAGCATTAGGTATTATAATATACAGATCTTGTTGCAACCGGTGCTAATTTCCGTACGATCAAACGATTTTGCCATAGTTATTACTGGAACCAACTCTGATAAGTCCCCTTATATTACTTTGCCTTTAAAATGTTAGTTTGATTCCCAGTGGTTCCCATACATCATTATGTGAATTGTTTCATCACCGCTGCTCAATATCGGCGAAGGGAAACTCCGTGAGGAAACCGGCATGTCTACCATCACCATCTACCCATAGATATGATAATTACACCCAGAATCGAGACAAACAGACGTGTTCATACCTGTCTTGGGTGGGAATCGAACCCACGACCTGCGGTGTAAATAATCTTAGTTGTGGAATGTGTTGCCGGCATTTCTGCAGGTAGCTAAAATCTATAAGTCACGATTGAATGAGTATTTACTGGGTAAGCGCGTTTCATCGTAGACAACATCATTGCTTAACATCTGGCAAGTTGTGCTCAAGCGCAAGCCTATATAGGATCGTCGTCGTTCAAAAAGATCAGACTACCACAGATAATATAATATTAAACTGTACCACCTAATACCTAGTTAAAATAGATTTACGATAATCCGAGCGGATATGAATGAGTTTTATAATGTTCCTATTTTCAGTTATTTACGTATTGTATTACAACTGCACGGGCATGAGACGACATATTAAAAGGCGCCTAATAAATGTCGTAAGTATTTGTACAAGCTCGCCTTATTTATAAGCTCAAGGTCGCTCAACGGGCCATGGAGAGAGATATGCTCAGAGTTTCTTTAGGTGATAAGATCCGCAATAAGGAAATCAGCAGAAGAACTAAAGTTACCGACATAGCGATCAAAATGGGCAAGTTGAAGTGGCAGTGGGCAGGCCACATCGCTTTTAGAACCGATAACCGCTGGGGCATAAAGGTTCTCGAGTGGAGACCAAGCAATGGTCGCCACAAGGTTAACTGATGACATTATGAAAATAGCAGGATGCCGATGGATGTGAACGGCCGGCAGTGGACTTCCACAAGCTGATGATGATGACTTCGTACTATAGAACTCTTCAAATCTGTTTCCTGTTTCCTTTTATCACTTTATCTTACAGCAAAACTGTTTATCTGAAGATTTAATATTTTTCTTGGCCTATTTATTTAAAGAAATATCCAATACGCCTCGGAAGTCCAGATTAAGAGGTAATCTTGGTGGCAGCTTGAAGTTAGAAATTGTGCCCAATATGCCCGGCCTGTTATGGATGAGACCTAAACCTAGCAGGCGAAAAGTGGATGATTTACCTCTGCCTACATCTTCGGGCAAAGGCGTGATACTATGTTATGTTAATATTTTTGGTAATTATTATGTCTTTTTCTTTTTCTTAGTTCAAAACAAAATTTATATTTTTTTTTAGTTCAAAATTTTGTTTTCTGTCATCACTTTATCAAACAGCAAACATGTATAATGTACGTTTTTCAAGAAATGACTTTATATGACCGTAATATTGTAAATAAGAAATTAACTCTGTTAAATTTTCAGAAGAATTTTGAAGTTTGAACTCATTTATTGTTGCGCATATATTTTTGCGCAATAAACGACATTCGCATTCGCTGAACGATGATAATCAGTCAGCATCGGTTAAACTAGTTGAAAATAATGTAGGTACCTTCTACTATTACAGAAACACAGAGTGTGATATTTTTACCATCCTGTTTTCTTGTATCGTTGAACGTGGTTTGACCAGTTCGACCAAGGCAAGATGAAATTGGTCGTGAGTTTTTAGCGTGCCAAGATTTTTGGCGTATCTCGGCGCTTGGTTTGAGCTTTTGGCACTCAACCACATATTATTTTATCGGTCTAGTTAACTCTGTCTAGTAAAATTGGCGGGAAAATAACCTCACAACCATTTTTTTGCGTAGATAATATGTATTCCCAGTAAGTTGTTTTTGATTTTACTGCAAAAATAATCGTTTCCTTTTCTTTGAAGTACTGGTGCCGTATGACGAATGTGATTCCGTTGAAAGAAAGGGATGCGAATATACACATTGTATCACTGTATCCCTTTCTTACAACGAAATCGTAATCACTTTCAGCACTAATACGACAGCGGTGAGCGTTATTATTTATTCTATCGTCCAGTCATGTCATGTGGTGTTATAAAAGGAATTAGGTAGGTTAGTCGAGGTTAGGCGTTACGAAAACCGGAGTACAATTTTTTTAATACAGCAGTACAACTGGCAAAGGTACGACGTGAAATTCGGAAAGAGTAGATACATCGAAATCTAAGAAAGCTAAATTTTCCAATTTGGAAACTTCCGGAGAACAATCCAGGTTACTAGCAATTTATTACTATCCAAGCATTTGGTGTATTTCTTACGAAGTTAGGTATATATGTAGGTATTCTCTATACCTGGGTTAATTTAGGTTAAACAATGGGTTCACACTTATGTTAGACAACAACTAATGGATTGGGTAGTATCTCTTGGATGTTGCCTTTATGCAAGTGCCACAGATGAGTTAAACAGTTTTTTTGTTCTGTGCAACTTACTTAAATTAGAATTAAATAAAATCTGATGTAGATCATATTCAGGTGGATAAATGTGAAACAGTTTAGCGACATCGTTATTGAAGATTGTACTACTTAACCAATTTTTTTTTTCACAAAAAGCCATTTGTATACATTTTTATCGCTTACAAAAAAAGCAATCAATGGTGTAGTAAACAACTTGGAGTTAATGGTAGGTAAGTCTCCTTTTATTATAAGTAATTTATTACCGTGTTAAAAGTACCTGGTCTACAGTAGAATAAATAATTTTGTCTATAAGTAAATCTAATCACCATTTCCCTTGCCTTCTTCCCATTTCTATTAAGGTCGGTTCCCAGTCTAACCTGTTGCGGCTCGATACCAGAATTAAACGACCCACTGTCATCAGACCTCGTAACCCGTAGGGAACCCTGAGATAGTTATACGAGATGTCATTTTTTATTAGGCTTCTGGCTACCTGTAGGTACCAGTGTGTTTCAAGTGCGGTATTATGTTATCTGTGTAAAATAAATATTATGAGAATACGCTCCTTCGTTTTGCCACTAAAGAGTGAACAAAGAATTAGGTACATAAAAATCTAAAGGCACTCACAAACAAACTTTCGTATTAGGTAGGTAGGTATTACGTGTAGGCAGTAAGAAGTAAGATGGCCGACGCAGTTGGTCGAGGAAAGCATGGAAAATTCCCAGGCGAGGCGAGTGATACCGGTGCCGCCAACCGGTCTACGAACATTTTCTACATACAGGTACACCAGCTTCGTTGAATGCTGCCGTGCCTGTGTATATGTAGGTATGTAGGTACCAGCGGCAACGTAATCATGGTCCTTGACGTGCGCCGGGGCCGATCGAAAGTTGATTTACTAACGTTGAACATGTAGGATTAGGTAGGTAGTACCCAATTCACTTCTTTAAATTATAGGTACATATATTATTATATTATCTGTGATTATAAATAGAACAGCGGTAGCGCAGCGGTATCAGCCTCACCTTTGAAATACAAGGCCGCGGGTTCGATCGCCGGTTATGGCCACACATCCTAATGTGTATTATTTCATCGCTGCTCAATATACGTGTCAAAAAACTTCGTGAGGAAACCGGTATGTCTAAGAACTATAATTGGAGGACATAAGACGTCCACCAGCCCGCGTTTGGCCAGCGAGTGTGGACTTGAGGATCAAGATCTAATCTCATACATCATTTAGGAATGTGCCCATATAACGTAAAATATTATGTAGCGCCTAAAAGATTCAAATAGCATCAAGAAAGTAGTACATACATACTCGTACTGTCGTTTAATTTTCTCCGTATTCCCTTTTTCAAATTGCTACCCTTCTCCACTGCTACTCATATTAGATTGTGAAGGTACTAATGATAATAGATGCTATCAACGTACGGCAAAATACCTAACCTGATACCAGGTAAGTCCATTTCATCGTAGACTTCTTCATCACTTATCAACAGGCAAGTGGTGGTCAAGCGTAAGCCTAATACAGAATAAAAAAAAATATGCTCTTCACTTAACAATCACATTGTCCGTTTGTTTCGTGTGTTACTGTTACTGCCAGTCAACATAGCAAATATTAAATTGGATCCGGAGTCAAAAACATTTCGCGAAGGTTATTGAATGAACATTTCCTTATTATTGTCAAAGTTATTTTCCTCACTTTTTAATATCATAATCTGGGTATGATTTTGGCAATTTTGGGTGGTAACTAACTAACTAACATTAGAAAAAGATCTACATAAAAAGAGACCAGTAGTCCCATTTTGAACGAGAAGGTCCCATAATACATCACCTGTCCCAGTGTCCCCAAAAAGAACTCCGGGACGCAAAATTGACCATTTTCTGAAAACTACGTAAAATTAAACAAATACCATTAGAATTGGTATGTGATATATTAACTAAGGTAAATATTTAAAAAAGGTGCTAAAAATTGTATAAAAACCTCAAAAATGTATTTCGTTTTATATTGACCACCTGTTGATTGAACTAAATTAAACAAGATTACCTTTTTAAGTAAAAAATAAATGTTCACGGTACTTACATGTAGTATCGAATTCGTTGAGTAATATAATTTGAGTATTACAAGTTTGGACCGATTTTTGTACAGTTTTCATAACTGAAATGATCAAAGTGGTTTCATTACATTTTAATTATAGTAAGTACTTGGGTACTTACTTGAATTAAGTACTTACAATAATTTTTCTTCTGTCTTCCATCAACATCGAGGACAGTCATGGAAACAATAGCAGCACTTCATAAATAATTAATTAAGGTAATTCTAGATATTTATTTAACATCATAATAATTATGGTTACAATAAAACACAAAATTTCAACACGCAACGTCTATGTCTAGGTCATTTCACATTACACGATACTAATACTAATGATATTTCGTTAGTCCTAGTAGCAGCGGTAGCGCAGTAGTACGGGCCTCGCCTTAGAAATATAAGGTCGCGGGTTCGAATCCCAGTCATGCCCACACATCTTTGTGTGAATTGATTCATCGCCGCTGCTCAATATCGGTGAAGGAAAACATCGTGAGGAAACCGGCATGTCTAAGAACTAATCATTCGAGGACATGTGACTTCCACCAACCCGCACTTGGCCAGCGTGTGTGGATTAAGGCCTAAACTCTCTCAACTAGTAAAGTAGTTAAGAGAAGACCCGTGCCCAGCAGTGGGACACTAAAAAGGGTCGAAGTGAGGAGGTTTTCGAGTTCTGGAAAATTGAACCCAGCCAAGTTCCGGGACAGCGGAATATAATACTAGGAGTCTATTTATAACTATTTTAGTCCGGTATCACTGTAACGTTTTGTATTTTTGTAAAATAGGCTGTACATGTTTTCTAGAGCATTCTGTATTACACAAAATCAAGTCTTTTATGGGAATCGAAGCTAACCTCTAGCCACATTGCTTTCTTGCCAGAATAAAGTTACGAAGCCTTAATAGTAATAAAATGGTTAATTATACGATCCTAGTTCCATCTGGTTTCCGAGTTCTCAGTGAGAGTTAATTACCTTCCTACGAGTTATACGTTTTCTAAGTGGGACGCACTTCCATATTGAGGAACAACTGTCGCAAGGAGCCAATATGTCTCTTAAACGCTGGGCTTTTCTTTAACTTCTCTCATCTACAATAATATTATAAAGCTGAAGACTTTGTTTATTCAAACGCGTTAATCTCAGGGACTACTGGACCAATTTGAAAAATTCTTACACTTAGTATTTTTAAATAAATTTACCACACATTTTATCGCGGTTTATTTTTGATTTTAAATCCGTTCTAAAATAGTTTAATTTTAAGTTCTTACACTGTTAGAAAGCCCATTTATTGAGGAAGGCTATAGGCTACTTTTTAATCTAACATTGGGAATGGTAGTCTATCATACGAGTTAAGAGATTTTGAGGCATTCGTGCACACTATAAACACTGGTCATTTGAAGGTTGATGGAAGTCATAGACACGTCCTAGAATGTTTAGTTGTAATCACAGATAATATAATTCATTCAGACTTCTTCAGAGTACCTATAAAGATGTATGGGTCTCACCGAAGATAGATCTCGTAAATATTATCAACGCTGAGTAATAAGTTATATTTTATAAAACTCTGACCTCCTCAACTCCTCCTATTACCTTTCTGATTGTTTAATTAAAAAAACGAACTTTCGTTCGGGATCCAATACAATTTAGGTGTCCCGGGAATTGGACGTGTCCAAAATCCGAGTATCTTCACGGCGCCGCTGTTGATCCTGATTGTGGTGGTAGATTATGTCCCAATTAAAAATAAACTCTCACATAATAATAATGTAGTTAAGAACTATACCTATCAATACCTACAGCTTTTAAAAGCAGACAGTATTACAAACATACTGCAGAATGTGTAAATACTCGTGTCAAACACACACGTCATTATTTTTAATAATAAAATAATAACATACCTACTTACAGGCTAGCTTCGCTATAACCGCCTGTCCAAAAAAATTGGCACATTTCGTTCATATTTGCAAACCCATTCATACTTAGATATGTGTGGGAAACATGTATAAAGTAAGATGCAGTGTGAAGAGCGAATTGGCTAAGCATAGCAAGGCCGCGCCGCCGTCGCGTCTGCGGTCAATTGACCAACCCACACAGTTAAAGTGTTGCTTTCCGTCATCGTATCTGTCCAGTCAGGTGTCACAGAGAACTAGATTACATCTGTCCTGCTAACTTAGGTACTGGTACCACCTAGTTAGCAGTACTAGTTATTACATAAACTACATTATGGATATTCGTAGATTGGTTTTAGATACCAATTTCACTTTTTGTTTAGTTGACTTTGTCTAGTGAAATAAAGTCTATGCTTGTCTCTAGAGATACTATTATATTATCTGTGTTCCAGAGTAAAACCTACATAATCTACACAAAATTTGAGTACAGGCGGCTCAGCGGTTTAACCTTATAAAGGTAACAGACAGAGTTACCACATACATAATGACGGCCGGTGGCGTGGTGGGTAATACCTACCTTGCTTTTCACGCCGCGCCGCCGCATATCGTGGGTTCAATACCCACCCCAGACAGACATATTTTTTCCCTAACACAAGCTCTGCTTAGTATGGGATCAGATGACGGCTGGAACTAGATGAGAAAAGCCGCGGATCGTGCTCAGTGAAGTGCTTTAGGTGAGGATTACGTCCAGCAATGGACTTCAATAGGATGATGATGATGTACATAGGGTAAAAAAGGTTTCATGGTTCTCATTAGCAACAAGTTACATTAAAATAATTTAATAAATATAATTTTTACAAGTATTATTTATAACTTTTATATTTATTATATAAAATATAATTATGAAATTATTTTAGTAATACACTTTGTTGTATAAATTTGCACTTAAGTATTTGTATACAATGTAACATTAAATAATAAGTTATTAAAGCTACACGCTTAGATGGTTGGTTTTACATTCAAAGAGTAATTTATTAGATAAATTACTTGTTTGTCTTAATATAAAAGCCAAAAGCTTAATGTTGCCAACACGTGAGCTGATGAATAATGCTATTCTTTGAGATGTTTGTAACTATTTCTTAATAAGCAAAGACAGAGAACAGCTGAATTCAATGCCAATTACTCATAGGTATGTGTACCTACTCGTACTTCTACAATATTACGTTCATATTTCATTAAATAGTTAATATCTAACAATATAAAATCCCGTTTCCTAGTCATATTCCTTAATAATTTTATTAAATGCGAAAATATCATTGTAGAGTAAACATTGTGAGAAAACCGAGGATATATGATAATATTAATAATATAATACTTAGTGTTTCTTTAAATAATAATAATAATAATAATAATATAGTGGGACATTAACACACACGGCCATCAGATCCCAAAATAAGCAGAGCTTGTACTATGGAAACCAGATTACTGCTAATATACCTACTACACATAATACTTTATTTTGTAAATACATACTCAAATATAGATAATTACACCCAGACTCAAGACAAACAGAAATGTACATCACACAAATGTCTACTTGTGTGGGAATCGAACCCACGACCTACGGCGTGAAGAGCAAGAATCTTACCGACCACGCCATCGCGCATCGGCCCGTAATATCCATATAGAAAAATATGCACAATATTAAGTGATACAGTAAATTAGAGTGTTCAATTGATTATAGCAGTCACCTTAAGATCAGAGTCAAATTGCGTTCTAGACAATCCAAGACTATTGACTAGCATTGGTAGATTAAGACCTAAACTTTTTCATCTCTTATGGTAGTTGAAGGACCCATGCCCAAAAGTTTGACACTAAAGGGTTATTACTTATAAATGATTTCTACAAGTTTAAAATTAAATAGCCGAGCTATAAATATAAACCCAACAATATAAGAACAACAACATACCAAGAACTGAACGCGGAATCAAAGCAGTTATCCTTCGCATGTTCACATTGTTGCACTACACGCGCGAGTTTCCATTACAAACTAGATTTTTATGCGCATTGGTTAATTTACAACGATAGAGCATGTTTTCATTTTATTTAGGAAACACATATTCAAATAAGACACAATAAGACAACACCTTAGATTAAACATAATCCAAATTTCATTCCTCAAAAATATCTACATACAGCCTAGATATTATGCATAGTAAAATGTATAATATTATTGTCTGTGGTAAAACTGTGGCTAGAATTCGTAAGACTGTTAAACTTATAAATGCGACCAGACAGATTTATGAATGGGAAGTCACTATCTCTGAAGATAATTTAAAAAAGGAACACAATTAAAAATAGAAAACAATCGATTAAAAAGAAATTAATTATGAAAATATCTGTTAAACCAACAGTAACTTTTAAAAGTAACATAGCTGACACGCCTGTATTACACGAAGGTGAATATACCCATGTTCTAAGGCCCATTCCTTATAGAGGACGAGCCCTTCACAGGTCACATTCCCACACTTAGACGTGTTACTAACATTTTTCTAAGTAATATAATAATATATAAAAAAAACTACAAGATAAAATTTCCGAATCAGGGCTTGCATATAACTTTGTCAACAGCTTTTTGTACTACTATAGATTCATTTATTATTATTTATTTCTTATATTTTATATTCTCGTTTTGTAATGGACACGAGAGCTCACGTGCGTAGAATATGCGTGTTGTATGCCGTTGTACTACTTCCTTACGTTTCATTCATCTTGTGATAGGTACTTACATGCACCGTCTGTTAATCTAGGCCGAATTGACATTTTGATACCCCGACAAGAACCTTTTTTAAAAAAAAGAGGGGTGTCATAATAAGTAAGATGTGTCGGTATTTATGTATATCTGTGTATAACTTTGTTGTTTGTTTGTAACATTTTGGAGTGTATATTCGAAAGCTGAAATTACAGAGGTGGTTCTTAGATCAAAAAGACGGCGCGGCTGGGTTTATAACATATTTTTATTTACTGTTATTTTATTATATACTAAATAATCAGAAAAAGACCTTACGGTTCATTTGAAGGTAAGCTGGTACTGTAGAGTCTGGACGCTTGCAACACCAGAGGCATCACTGTCGCGTTGCTGACCTTTTAGATGTCAGCGGGCCTGACCACTTTGCTAACGCCCAGGAACGTTATTCAAAACTTTACCCACTGCGTGTAATCTATATCATGGGGCTATCTACTGGGGCTGGGGCTGTCCAATAAAATATCTACGCTGTACCTATTTCTTGACTTTTACTGCTGACTGAGACTACGAACCTCCTATTTCGACTTACTAAAATTGAAGTAAGAGGGCCAAGATGTCTGAATACTACATTCATTAAAATATTTAGTTATCATCTGGCGAATATTATTTACTTTTGAGTAAGTAACTCCCTCCCTACTACTCGCGACTTCCCAGCTTCGGATTCCAGGTCGAGAGAAAGGACGTTTTCAACGCAGAAAAAGATTATTGGTACCAAACAGATGCTGAATCTTGATTTTTTTTATTTTATCGGACGTATGCACGCTAATAAACAGCCTTGATAAAAAAATATTCAAATAAGCACAGTTATAATAAAGTGAATCTATTTGTAAATCAGTTTTAATTAATTTCGTAATTAACTACTTAACACACAAATAGATAATTAAACAATTACACATAATATTATAGCGGGTAGGTTTTGAATTCATAATTATTTTTTTACTCCTCGATGCTGATCAACCTTTTAGATGTACTTAGAAACTACATAATGTAAGATTATCTCCTAAGTTTATTTAAAATGAGGGCTTTTCACACAACGAAACCTAGATTCCCTCCATATGACGAAGAGCGCAAGGTCATGTTCACTCACCGTACCTGGCCCCGCTCATTTTGTTGAACTGGTCGGGAGTAAAGAGAACTTCCGCCAGTTAACACGCTTTGCTCGCGCTTGGCACGCTAAGAGAAGCGTTTTTGACTGCTAATAGCAAGTGATCTGCCAGGCGCGCACTCGACGCTCGCGCCGCGGAGTGTCTGTTTTGTGATGTGGAACCCCCAAATGGGGAGAGGTGACAGAGATAAGACTGGTCAAAGACTAATTTGTAGGGAGGAAAAGCGCGCGTGATGGTGCAGTGGCAAGTAGCGCGCGCATTCCCGTTCTTCGTATGGGATGGAGGTGGGTATTTGCCACCTCAAACCTAGAGTAAATTAGTTTCTTGTTAGATATCTAATAGAAACCCCCATCCCTTTAACCTGTAAAAGAAACCCCCATTCCTTTAACCGGTATCAGAAATCCCCATTTTATGTAATATGGTGCTGTGAATTGTGCAAATCAACTTAAGTCATATGATGAATCATTATTTGTGCAGAAAATGTCAATAACAACAATTATGGTAAAGTTGGTTGTTAATATTTCATACCTTTCATACAACGGCCGGATCAAAAACGTCATATTTACATTGTTTTCAGCATTGCATTGTAATAGGATAAGTTTGTACCTATAATAATATCTATGGGAAATACGTAACGATCACAACACATAAGAAGGTAGCATTTTAATTTCCCAATGATTGGTACTTTGCAAACTAAAACAGTCGAATAACGAATTCACACCTCCAGCCTCCAATCAGAGGTAAGTAAGTACTTAGTCACCTTAGTAATAAAAACGTGTTACTAAAAAAAAGATTTTTTGAGATTTCTTTGGGTACTTACAAATAAAGTCATATCCGGTACCTACTACATTTACACCGGGAGCAGTCTGACAATTAATAGATACTTTTACATGTTCTAAATAAATTCCCGTAAAATTTGTGGTCAATTTTATGTCATGAATAACAGCCAACATGTTTTTTTATTGTTAAAAAAATTCGAATTAATTTTATTCTGACATGTGGGAAGGAAAATTAAATTGTGGGCTTACATACATTTATTGTTAACAATAAACCAGGAAGTTGTAAAGACCTTAAAGATATAAAATATCTCAAAAACAACGTTCAACGTTTCTGTATGTGTAGTTTTATTAAAAATAATAATACTTGAATGAAATAGAGAATCTCAAATTAGGCTTATTTTGCAGATTTATAGAGAAGCACCGCAACATTTTAATAATATTTTCGGTTATAAGTGTGTTCAAATGTTAATGCGACGGCGTGTGGCATCACGGTTGTCGTGACGGTTGACCTTGATCTTGCATTCACGGTTGGCGCCCGACGCGTGACAGCGGCACACAAACGGGAGCTCCCAAAAATACATGCCTTGTCTTTCGAACAGTCGTCTTTCAACATTTCACTCATTGTTACTGAGAATATAATTTTAGCTGATGACATTAGAGGCGCCTTGCTCGTTGTAATTTTTTAATTATTTAGGCACATTTTTTAATTTAAGTTTATCTAATTACCAACATAATGTAAAACTGCGTTATAAGTTGTCAAGGTCAAATGGTATACATTTGACCTTGACTACTTGTAATAGCTAATGTATTCAGTCAAGAAAGTGGGCATAGTTGAAAATACGTGTAATTTACATTCGCCATTGCAATGCATCAAATTAGCTTCTATAGCTTCAGCAATTACTTTCGCCCAGCAAAATAAGTACTTAAGTAAAGCAGAGATAAAAAAAATATTGGGTGTAAAAGTATTTTTAGTGCAACAACGATGCATCTCGTGCTTAACAAACTAAGTAGGAACCTACATCCAACTTTTAGTACAGACAAAACCGATTTTGACAAATTTTGCAATTATGACGGTATTGCACCATAGGTAATGAGAGCCGGTATCTTACTTTGGACTATGTAATAAATAACGTAATATGTAACGTGCACAAATCACTGTAGCATGATCGAATTGTACCTATCAGACTGTATTTAATATTGAATAAACTTATTATTATTATTATTATTATAAAAATGATAATCCGTATAGTTATGGCCTGTTTTATAAATCGGGTAAAAGATTTAAAGAACTCCAGTTAGTGTTGTTAGTACTCAAAGGGAAACATCGTCAAGGAGACCAGCATCATAAATATTGATCAATCATTGTAGAGGAGGTAATAGACTAGTCAGTCAGTTTATAAAGACAATCAAACAAAACAATCACATAGCACAGCATTTTGATCTTAATTTGTTACATGGCGTCACTTACTGCGCTAGAGTTAGTAACGTTACTGTGATTCATCGCTTAGTGAAATATAAATTCATTGCCACGCTTCGGCTAGGGAAAAACTAAAAAAAGAACGTGTTTAAAAATTTTATCACTGTTTCGTCGGCTTTCATCAAGTATAGAAAGAAAAGAGAGGTAACTAATGACGAAAGGCTAGTTTTTGCTCTGGTGTAGCCTTACATTTTTACCTAGAACAAACTATGGGACATTACTAAAGTTGCTATAATTCTTACCCCCACCTATAAAACCCCGACGAATAAGAGGATTATTCTATGTTTGACTTGTGTATCTGTGTATGAATTTGTAACGAGCCTATTTTGTCGCGGTTTTCTTTATTTTGAAACCAAATTGTCAGTGAAAATTATCCTACGGGGGTTTCACAAATACTTTAATTTGAAATTTAATAGTATCTGACTGGAATGTGAATCAACCAAGTTTATTAATTGACCTAAATATTAATATATTAATATACTATTTCAATTTTCAATACGAGACAATACTCAAGCGCTTTGTTTACGAAATTGTTAAATGATAAGGTGGCTTTTAGTCTTATTGTCCTATTGTCTTTTGATAATTGAATAATAAACTAAACTAAAACAAATTGTTTTCATAATTTCCATAAGATTTTCTATGTCCGACCCAGCACATTTTTTACATTTTTATCTGGAAATACCATAAAAATAAATTAGACGTTGTTGATTTCAACTTTCAACGCGTGGAAAATCTAGTATGTAATTCGTTAGTAAAAATGTACACACAGGTACATACTTCTAATTGGCATAAAACGCGATTTAACAACCAGAACAAATTTAATCAATAAGCATAAAATAGCAGGAAGTATTAACGTTAAAAGTAAATGGCGTTAAAATTGTTCTTTCAAATTGGTTCAAAATTACATAAACAAAGACTACAAAAGGTAATACAATTTTCGGGACTTAATTATAAATACTTTTAGTTAAAAGACCCATCATCGACAAGATACCTAATAGACATCGCTTTATTAAAATATTATATGAAATTGTAATCGTCAAAAGTTGCCGGGGTATCGGGGAAGATGATGTCGGATGATATGACATTGTAGTGGTACGACATAAGTTAGGCGAGCTGGGGCCCAGATATGCAGTATCTAGTAGAGCTAAAGTTAAAGCTAGTAAACGGTGAATATTATCAATTTTAGTATCAGCGACTGTTCTGTTTCCGCTGTAACTAATTTTCTTCTACATAACAGCTTCCTAAAAATAAACCTAGCTGAATTTCTTTATCCTCCCCAATATTCCTTAGCCCTACCTACTATAGAGAAGACGTTCCCAAGATCTTAAAAGATGAATTATTTCTGGGAAAACACAACCTTATTTCCACGCGAAGTAGAAGTGATTAGAGTGTTCCTGTAAGTATCTTAATTAAGATATTTTTGAAAAACTGGCGTGCTGAATATGGTACAGTTAGCAAACTCAAATTGCTTATCTTCCAAGTGTTATTAATCTTGCAATTGACACATAACTACTATCTATGTATGTACAGACGGCTACACATCAAGCTGTTTTCCTGCTGCATTCCCAGTATAAGCTGATCTCGAAATATTTATACTATTTCTGTAAAATGAGAGGTCTGTGTGTGTAATTATATATTGATGCATATTGATTCACTTAAAAGGCGTTTAGATTTTGAATAAAATAACTGATGATCAATAGGAACAAACTAGTCGAATGTTTTGTTTGGCAAACTATTTTGGCGAATTGCCGGGATCAGGTGGATACCGACACTTAATGGTTTGTCTAGATTCATGGCGTGGACTGAAACGTGACTCGTTAAATAGTTACCGAGATATTGCCAGAAATACTAAGTATGTCAAATACAGAGACTATTTTGATATATTACATTGTGGATAAAGCAAGAAGTTGGAATTGTTAGTATTACACAGAAGTACTGCTCGTTTAAATATTAAATAAGATGTAGGTATATATGCGTATCTATCTGTAGATAGAATACAAGGTGATAATGAATTAGTGTTGATTAATAATATAATATTTCGTTAATAATCGCAAAGTGATTTTTTCAATAATATAACGTTTGATGTGCAATAATTTACGATCAGCGTAAATTATTAAAAATGTTATCCTTATGTTATTTTGTTCCTTTCTATAAAGCAGAAATCGTATATGTCCTCTACGCAGAAGAACTTTTGATAGATTACTTTGTATTAGTTGAAAATCACATTTTTTTGTATTATGTATTTCGATACGAAGTTGTAGTAATCAATACCAATTAATATAGATTTATCGGTATAGGTATGTATAATGTTTATACCATCTACAATCTAGATAGACCACCGATACCTGGTAGTGTTGTGACATTATGTTTAGCGTTCCTGAGCTCATTTTGACGCCTGGTTCATCAATGATGTAACGCTTCGTGGGGTAATTAACACCACTACTCATAACCAGAACATTAATGACGCAGTATGTTGTAGAACATGGTTTGTGAAAACACTTGAAAATAGAAGATCTTCCGGCCGGGCGAGGTGTGATGTGTCTGGTCGGGAACTTGTATATTATTTTAATTCTCCCACGATTAGCATATTATTGAGAATCTTTGCTTGTGCGATTCAGAATTATAGGTAATGTTTTAACTGGCGTGAACGACGGTGAAATTTTTAGTGAAATTGTAAATAAAGCTAGGCAGATTAACTATTGCTGTACGTAAGAGTAGATGTCGCTAATTGAAATAAATAATCGTGACGGTGATGTTACGAAGACCAGTGTGTTAGACGATGTACCTACTGTATGTACTAATTTATGCTATGACGTGTGGGTAAGTTAATTTGCACCTTGTTAGTTAGGGGGCGCCGAGGGTAACTAACACTGATTATTGAAGACAAAGCCCGTATTGAACTTCTTCAGTTAACTTTGAGATTTTAATGAACCTGTTTTATTTATGTTTTAAGTTATTTCAAGTGTAATTATCTATACGTTTTATGTATGTTACAAAAGGAAAGTAGTACATAATAACATTATCAGGTAGCTGGTTTTCATAGCTTTGCTCAGATTGTGATTAAATGGCCGTGGCAGGATATTATTATATTTCTATTTTAATCGTCAAAAGTTGGCGAGGTCTTGGGGAAGGTAATTAGATATTGGTTAATATTGATTGTTTCGAACAAGTTCTTACTGCGAACCAATAAAAATTTGCTTGTTTTCGGATGATAATGTTTAAAAGTGGTACGACATAAGTAAGGCGAGCGCGGGAGCCCAGGTATGCGGTGTCTATAGGTATCAGGTCGGTGCTGTAAGCTCTCATTTCAATACTAAGACTAAAAAAAGGGATGTTAGAAGTTTTACGTGTGTTTAAACGAGCAAATTTTTGTAAAATACTTTTTATTCTTCTTTTTTTTTATAATTAGGTAGGTGATGCAAAGACAATACATAGACTAGGTTTAAGGTGCCTAATAAATGTTTATGATTTTATTAGTAGCAGCTGGTAAGACATTAATAATTGCTAATTTAAATACTTGTGTCTTTATACATTGCTGGTGAGAATCGTACGTAAACGAAGTGATTAACCCTGACACCTTACCTATAAATGTAAATTTTCGAATCAAGGTTTGTTTAAATTCCATATATGCACTCATGTGCATACTGACAATTTATGACTATCTAAAGTAGGCCAATTAGAATAGGTATTATTATTCTAGATCAGTGTTCGGCTGGATATTGGCAAAGTGTAAGTATTCTAGAAGACGTTGTCGTCATTTCACTAAACAAAAAATACAAAAAGCAAAATGTAATAGTAGCCTACTGAATTTTTGGCAGTGTTTCTCAGTAGTTGTCAGTCATTCATTGCACGGTAGGAGAAGAAATTGGACTATTTTATTCTGTTTTGAATACTTTTTTTTGTTGAGAAACGAGTCTTAAAAAATATAAAGCTTATTAGCAAACCCGGCGAACTCCGTTTCGCAACAAGATGGCTTCGTTTAATGTAACATTTGCCCGCTTTTCTGTTGAAATTTTTCCTGAATTTTCTTTGCTATAAACCTCACGGAGCCCGAGACCTTTCCAACGAATGCAAAACCGTGGAAATCGGTTCGTGCGTTCTGGAGTTATAGCGTCAGGAAGAAAAACCCGACTTATTTTTATATAGTAGAAAATTTTCTTCTTCTTCTTCTTTTAATTATGGCCTCTGCAGAAATTATTCCGCAATTTTGATTTTCGAAGAAGACCGCGAAAACGATAGAGCGACATTATGACATTATGTCGCAACTTGACGGAGAGGGTGCAAATGGAAAAGTTTGAAGTTTTTTCGGAGGTTTTTGCACAGAGTGAGACAGAACCAACTAACTAACTTAAAAAAGGTCAATAATTAAAAAAAATACCTACCTATACTAATTGGCAGTTCGCATTAAACACGTTGTAATAAATTAATCAGCGGTGACTAACTTTTTCTAATTTATCATTACTAAGTAGTTTGAAGTATGAAAGTTGCTTGTACGATGCCTCGGAGAGCACGTAAAGCCGTCGCTCCTGCGCCCAATCTTTCACCGAAAAGAGTATAAATAGACAATTTTTTTTGTCTATCTATACGCAATCTGTAGTACCTTATAATGTTAGGTATGCATCAAATTATAATGTTAGTGCTAGTTTAATTAGATTTAATATTTATAATAACTTACTGGTTATCCAAAAAATAATAATATAGTGGGACATTAACTTTAACACACACGATCATCTGATCCAAACTAAGCAGAGCTTGTACTATTGAAACCAGATAACTGGTAATATCACTACATAGTATAAAACAAAGTCGCATTCCTGTCCCTTATATCTCTATGTGCGCTTAAATCTTTAAAACTACGCTACCGATTTTCATGCGGTTTTTTTATCATATAGAGTGATTCAAGAGGAAGGTTTATGTATATAATACATGCATAATATAGTAGAAAAACACTGATCATTTTAGATGTTTCTGATGCGATGTAAATTAACGCATTTTCTATGCTTACATTGCAAACGCTGGCAAATGTACTACAGTATTGCACACCTTAGAAAGGTCAACAAAAAGTCCGCGATGGTATATGGCTATGTCTTAAGGATAACCCACAATAACCATTTTTTTATCTTTTACTTCCAACCAAAAATAATGGCTGTAGTAACGTTGTGTAAAAGGACATTTTGTAAATATACTTTAATATATTTAGTATCAGCATTGCACCCGTGCGAAGCCGGGGCGGGTCGCTAGTACTACATATAATACTTTTCTTTTGTAGGTAAATACTTACCTAAATATAGATAATTACGCCCAGACACAAGATAAACAGACATTATGTAAACAAATGTTTGTCTCGGGCAGGAATCGAACCCACGACCTGCGGCGTGAAAAGCAGGTATCTTACCGACCACGCCACCAGCCTTAATAAATACATATTAATTATCTCCTGCGTACCTACTACATAGTCGGAAAACCGCAACGCGAATAATTAGTACTGAACTGATGAGCTAATTATTGGTGATAATTAATTAGAAAGCGATATGTATGTAATTAATCGTTTTGTTTGTTAGGCCATGGTACTGGAAACACTAGTTTTGTTCTTAGAGCATTAAACACGGGAGGTATTATGTGTTATACGTAACTTCTAGTACTAAATTGTTTCTGTCAATTTTTGCAGGAGCCGATTTAACCAGGTACAGCACACATGTAAAAGTTGAAGCGTGCATACAAACTGTTCATGTACCTCGGCTGAGGGCTGAGCTTAACGCACAATACTAGTTCCATATAAAATTTTCAGAGGATTTGTTTATCTTTCCAAAAATCTTTAGACATAGGTTACCTAGACAGTGAGTTCAAATGAAGTAATTCGCGGTAAGGAAAAATGCTAACCAAACAACTTTGTAATGTTTGCGACAAGAAATAACATTGTTATATAAGATAACTACCTAAGCACCTGTACTACTACACATATGTATACATAAAATAATACTAAAAGTGACTCGCCTTGACTGCGATTGCTTGCAATAAGATCTTAGATGGTGTTCATTAATTATTGTGTTTAAGGGGGAGGGGGGCTTAAAAACACAAAGTCTCGCGTAGGGGAGAGGGTGGGACTCGGCTGCAAAAACAGTGTAAAATTGAAAATTAATTACGAAAAATTTGGTTATACCTAAATAATTGATTAAAACGAATATGTGTTATAATAATAGGTCCAAATTGATTTCTTTTTTAAACAGGACTAACGCATTTATAGTAAACATTAAAATATCGATATTTGGGGAGAGGTTAAGGAGTGGAGACAATCTCACGACATCTCATCGGTACGGTGATCACGTTTAAATTTGATTAAAATCGGTCAAGCAGTTTATCAGGTAAGTACTATTTAGTACTTAGAATATTTAACACGGAACTGGTATAGCGCGCGTTCTTCTCTGCCGAGGTTCATGAACAGTTTGTATGCAAAAACTGTTAATGTTTTGTGTTTGTGTGTTGCTTTTATTTGCGTGTGCATACCTACCTATCTAAAGACGCTTCAACTTTACATGTGTGCTGTACATGGTTACTTCACCTCTCCCAAAAACTGGCGGAAACAATTTAGTACTAAAAGTTGCGTATATTCACCTCTCGTGTTAAATACTGGTTTAGTAAATTAAAATTTGTTCGTATTTTTAAGGGGTTCCGTAGTAATTTTGGGTAACGGCTATGCATGAGAAGCTGTTGTAAATTACACGAATCAAGCAGATATATTTATAATTGTCATTGACATTTACAATTGGTATTGTAAAAATTCATCATGATCTACATTTAAGCAAGGGTAACAGGTTAGTGACATAATATTTTAAAATCCTAGGAGGCATTTATATATTTTGTAGGTCGACCACAAATTTGTTTTATTAATGCTGCCTTGTTACAAACAAAGTGAGTAACGATAAATAATAATAATTCACACACGCCATTTAGTTTCAAATTAATAATAGTAATAATATCTTTATTTTCTCCCATACATATTACAAAGGTTTAGGAAATAAGGTGCAATATTATCAAGAGGTGGGAGACTGGTGTCCAAGCTGGGTTATAGTTAAGGATCACTAAGCCTCCACCACGGACAAGTTGACAGTATAGCTTAAACTAAGCAATTATATTTACTTGTGTTAAATATATTAGGAACTGATGTACTACTCAAATACATTTTTTTATATTAATGCTCATCTGTCGTCACACAAAAATTTGTCCTGGGTGGGAATCGAACCAGTAGCCAGGATCACTAACAAATACGCCAACAGGCAAAAATTCTCACTATTAATATTATAAATGCAAAAGTAACTGTCTGTCTTTTTGTCTGTCGCGCTTTCCGCCAAAACTACTAAACCTATTTGGATGAAATTTGATATGGAGATACTTAGAAAACCGGGTAAGGACATAGGATATTGGTTATCCTACTGAACAAAATGACTTTGATATGTATTGATTAAAAAGGTTAATAGTTTAGTGTGATAATGATTAGTGACATACGCGCGTGCGATTCTGCGGGCAGAAAGCAAGTAAAATATATTTTAACTTAAATATTACGTATGTAATGTAGGTATGTGTGCACAATATAGATATTAAAACTGAGATAATGCACTAAATTTGATATTTGAAAACGTATTTGACAATATTTTAAATTCCAACTCACTCTTTCCTCTGTCTTTCCATAATTACAAAAACTAGAAAAGTTTTGGTAAAACCCACAACCAAAATTATCAGTTTCGAAACTATGATGCCGCAACAACCTACTGGGATAGGACTGTGTTGTGCAAAAATGGTTTAAGCCGCAAACTGGATAAAATATCAATTTTCAAAATTTATAGTTACATATTTTAAATAATAATAATAATATAGTGGGACATTAACACACACGGTCATCTGATCCCAAACTAAGCAGAGCTTGTACTATGGAAACCAGATAACTGGTAATAGGTATACTACTTACAATACTTTTCTTTTGTAAATATATACTTAAATATAGATAATTACACCCAGACACAAGACAAACAGACATATTTAAACAAATGTTTGTCTCGGGTGGGAATCGAACCCACGACCTGCGGCGTGAAAAGCAAGTATCTCACCGACCACGCCACCGGCCCGTCAATACACACTCCTACAACGTATTAAATACACTTAAACCCTTTTAGTGTCCCACACTGGGTAATGGTCCTCTCTTCAACCGTCTTACAAGTTGAGAGAGTTTCAGCCCTAATCCACGCACGCTGGCCAAGTGCGGGTTGGTGGATGTCACATGTCCTTGAATGATTAGTTCTTAAACATGCCAATTTCCTCGCGATGTTTTCCTTCACCGATATTGACCAGCGGTGATGAAACTATTCACATAAACATGTGAGGGCATGACCGGGGATCGAACCTGCTACCTCATATTTTAAAGGCGAGGCTGATATCGTTGCGTTGCGTTGCTGTTCATGTATTACATATGTAGGTTTTTTTTATCCTATCATAGGTTTGCGCTTGACTACAGCTTGCCTGATGTGAACAATGTTGCAGTATACGATGGAACGCGCTTACCCAATAAATACCGATGCACTCGTGACTTTAAGACAGGTAGGTAGAAATCCGAAAATGTAAAGCAAATTGATTGATTGACTCCAATTATAATATTGTGGCTTGAAACATTTCTGCAGAACACGGCTCTGTTAATGTTACGTTGGGTTATCTGCCATGAAAGGCAGAATTAACTTGTGCATTTTCTAATATATTAACAAACTAATTTACTATTTAATAGACGAAGATATCTTATTGTCACATATACCTTCAATACCTGCCTACCCCGTGGGGGATATTGGCGTGATATCCCCCACGGGGATACATAATTTATTAATTTATTCACTAAGTATATTCTGTTGTGGACAAAATTCTTTAAATTACTAGCTACGAAGTTTGCTGGGCAAACTTCGTACCGCGTATTTCTCACCTTTTAAACCTTCCATAAAATTGTTAAATTACTAAAACAACTATTAAAAAATAGAGGTTGGGTGATAGAAGGGTGAAAATTTAGGGTTCTATGTATTTTTTGATGCCACATCATAAAAAATAAATAAAAAAAATGTTCCAATATTTTTTTTAATGTTAGGATAGATAACCCTTGTAACTTAGGGGTATGAAAAATAGATAGTAGCCGATTCTCAGACTCATTGAATAAAATTTCATAAAAATCGTTCAAGCCGTTTCGGAGGAGTATGGTAACTAACACTGTGACACGAGAATTTTATATATTAGATAAATTTAATTAATAATAATAATAATATAGTGGGACATTAACACACACGGTCATCTGATCCCAAACTAAGTAGAGCTTGTACAATGGAAACTAGATAACTGGTACTATACTAAATATAATACTTTTTTTTTGTAAATACGTACTTAAATATTAATTACACCCAGACACAAGATGAACACACATATTTAAACAAATGTTTGAAATGAAATGAAATGAAATGAAAATATGCTTTATTTTTTTTGAGACGCGAGTCTACTTAAAAATAGTCCAATTTCTTTTCCTACCGTGCAGTGAATGACTGGCAACTACTGAGAAACACTGCCAAAAAACTCAGTAGGCTTTTTTCTTTTTTAAATGAAGTACTTATATCTATTACATTTTGTTTGTTTATTGTGTTGAATTAGAGCGACTTAATTCCGAGCGTTTTTATCCGTTACATAGTCTGAAATTTTATAATACGCTTTCTTACATAACGTAGATTTTATAGTTATTTTAAAGTTTGTCTTGGGTCCCACCCAAGACCATCGAACCCACGATCTGCGATGTGAAAAGCAAGTATCTTACCGACCACGCCACCGGACCGTCAATATAATATTTAGTATGTCTCTTTTGTTAAGAAATTTTTTCTCGTAAAAGTTAAGATTTTGCTTGACTAAAAAGCTTCGCGATAATTATAGTAAGATTCCCACTTTCAAGTAATTTAATAAGCTTCTGTGTGTAATTTTGTGCTTTCAGTCCGACATACCTAGTTACTACAAATCTTTTTAAATGTTAGAATTAGCTCAATTCGCCCGTGAAGATGTAAACATAATATGGCCTTCGCTGCTCACACGCGCGGTAGTGCAGCGGTGTCAGCCTCGACTTCGATATAGGTATACATTTGTAATAGGTCGCTGGTTCGATCCCCGTTTGTGCGGATATTTGTGTGTACTCGTGCGTCGCCGCTGCTCAATACTGGTGAAGGAAAAGTGATGAAATTTAATTAACATCCATCACAGACATTTCATTATGTAGTTATTAATAATTAATCATTAACAAAATGTATTTCCTAATTAATTAAATGTATTTAACGTGGAGCAGCGGTGGCGCAGCGATTCGGACTTCGCCTTAGAAATATAAAGTCGCGGGTTCGATTCCCGGTCGTGCCCACGCATCTTTGTGTGGATTGTTTCATCTCCGCTGCTCACTCGATGCTGAGGAAACCGGCATGTCTTAGAACCCGCACTTGGCCTGCCTTTGTGGATCAAGGCCTAAACTCTCTCAACTCGTAAGACAGTTGAGAGAAGACCCGTGCCCAGCAGTGGAACACTAAAAAGGCTCGAAGTGATTAAATGTTATATTCGTCCTCCTCTTTACCTATGCAGAATTTTGTGAACGTTTTTTATTTTGTTTGAACTATGAATATTGTATTATTTTAATTCAACCTAGCATTTCACCAACAATCACTAGGCCAGCCTCAACGAAAGAAGACCAGCGAGCAGCACACATATTATTATATCTATATAATGTTATTTATGGCCGTTTTTTTAACCAACTTCCAAAAAAGGAGGAGGTATTTCAATTCGACCGTATATATATTATTATCCTTTTTTTTGTGTTTTTTCGCAGATAACTTCGTCGTTTATGTTGTTTTTTTTCAGTGTTACCTAGTAATACCTTAGTCAGTGGCAATCAATATGACTACCAGCCAAGGTTTCAAAAGCCTAGGTGATGATCGTAACTAGTGAATGACACAAATTTGTAAAAAATTGAGCTTTCGCCAAGTACCTACCTACTATATAGACTTATTGTAAACATGAAGTAGTAAGTTAGCACTAAATAATTATTTATGTAGTGAAACTTAGGTAGGAAAGTACCAATTTATATAAGTACATGTTAATAATAATTTTTCTAATAACCATTCCTCATGAGTTTATGTATTTCAGAATGTAAGAGTAAACGGTATTGACATTGTACTAGAATATGACGTTCGGGTAGGGTTATTTTTGTCCGGCCGTGAGCTTCTGCTAGCCATTTATTCGGCTCAAATAACTCAAATTCCTAGGTCAATTACGTACCAACATTGCTGCAGAAAATTAAGGAAAATAAAAAATAGTTTCGCAATTCTTAATTCGCTTCGGTTAAATAACTTTATACTTAATTTATTATCAAACTAAAGTGCTTTACCTTTTTATTTTGCCGGGGGGTGAGGCCCACCTGGGACCCCATCTCAGCCAATATATTCTTTGGCATTTTGTCACTAAACAGTTATTCACTATAAATAAATAAAATGTTGTTATTTTGAAAGTTCGCGGTTATTTCACAGTTGAGTTAACGCGAGGTGCGCGGCGTACGCGCTGTAAGCTGTAACGCGAATGAGCGCGCATTTGCTCTCGCGCATGTTATAAACATCAATGTGCGAATGACGTCATAAGGTGATTTGCCCGTTGCCTCCACAGCCTTACGAACCCTAAACAATATCCCTCTAACGTCACTAGATGTCCACCACGCAAGTATTATTTTCCTTATGCAGTTCAAACATGTTTAGCATCTTAATATTGAGTTAAATACTTACTTAAAGCCTAGTTTTCAAATTATCCTTAAACATTTACATATTGTCGTCTTCTGTATCTTAAGTATACCATCAGAATTCCAAACATAAAATGATCTAATTTTCCGTGTGATTGACAGACTAATAAAGATAGGAGGTACTTCATCTGTAGGTACTTCCTTTGAATACTTATGTAAGTAAACAATTCAACTCCAAATTCCTACAATTTTGAGTAGGTATTTACATTAACGTGTGCGGGTCCCGTGACGTCTTCCACTGATACGATTTCACTGATGATGTAGATTAACTGTCAAGCTGGACTAGTGAACACACACATTATTATACACACCAGTGGCGAAGAGCATACAAGCCGATTCCAATCGGCTTCCCTTGAGAAATTGATTATTATCCTTTACTTCACTAAAACTATGTAACGCCTAAGACTTTCAAATAGCATCAAAAATAAGTACGTACCTATAGGTAATAATATGATGATGGTGGTCGCCATATAAACATCGGTGACGGTATTGAAGAGATATTATTTTCATAAGTAAAAACTTTTTTGATCCGGCTTCACTTTTTCAGATGTCCACCCTTCGCTACTGATACACAAGGATCCACATCAAGCTATACAGGTCCAGTATATGATGATTTCGCATTGAATAAGATTTCTGAACTTATTTCGTCAGCTTATTTCGAGTTTTTTATAAATTTATGTGTAGCCCTGTGTACTACTAACACTATCCCCTTTTTTTTTTTTTTTTTTTTTTGCCGGGGGGAAATCCTTTATGGATCCCCCTGCCCTGGCGCCATACAGGGCAGGGGGATATGTAGTATGTGGGACTCCGTGAAGCGTTTACCCTAACTAAAACCCCCCGGGTGTTCCTCCTCGCATCTTGGTCAGGGGGTCACGGGAACCAAAAGTGACACAACCGCGACCCCCTGGATGCTGGCCCGCTATGCGGGCCCCTTCTCGAGGGCCGCCATACCCGCCGCCCCGCAGGCACGGGTGGTGGTGGACCGGGATGACGAAGCTCCATTACTGGCACTCCATCAGCCCGGCCCGGTTGTTCTTCGCCGTGCGCTTAGACGCACGGCCCCCAGGTTGTGCCTGGTACTGAAGTACCAGGCCTCCCTCACTTTGTGCCGCCTGCCTTTGCAAACATAATCTGACCATCGCAACCGTGGCCAGGGTTCAAGTAGCCTGCGCACAGTGCCCAGCGGTTTTTCATCTGTTTCAGGGAGTTTATTAACAATTAAGGGTGAATATCAGAGGATTCGATGCCACCATGTTTCCTAAGTAAGCTTAGCTTTATATTTTAGACGTTGATTGCTGCTACTAGTAGGTACATTTACTCCATAACACAGGTTATCTGTTATTATTATTATTATTCCCACCACTTTATTGTAGTTTTCTGAACACTAAACTATTTTATAAATTGTTACTATGTATGTACATACTACATGCTTTTGCTATATAAAGATTATTATTATATTTATTAATTTAATTTAAAAAAAGAATATTACTATTTAGAACTTTTGAGTAGGTAATTATAAATATACTTTCTTATTTTAAATATTGCCATCAAAATTCAACAAGACTTACGTAATTCACCATTCTTGTTAATTGCACTTTTAGTACTTAGGTTTCAAATTCCAAGTCTCTTAACTCATTCAGATTCAGTCATTCAATATTTTAATAATAGAATAATTAATTCTATGACTCACACATTCATTCTGTTCAATCTGTTAAAACTAATTATTTCAATAAACACTTTTATTCGGTTCGCAAGTCTTTTCCTTTATTCACCGCTCACATGGGGTGCCAAAATAAAGCGTACCTACAGCTAGGCTGTAGGAGATTATTAACCTATCTAAATAAGAATCCTCTTGTTGCGGAGAACGGAGTACCCTACTACAAGCATTAATTGCTTAAAAGGGTGCTCCAATCACTAATGCCAATGTAAAAACTTTTTTGTTGGATACTAATAAAAATATATCGATTTTTTTTTGTTGACGAATTTTAATTGTAACAGCCAGTCTGTGCTGACAGGGCAAACACAGGTACACTCTCTTTTCCCTTCAATCCCAAGTCGGATGGGACAGATTGACTGCCACGCCAGGTGCGCGGTGAGAGAGCGGGCGCATGTACTACAGCTTTACGTGTTTCCAAAAAACGGGAATGTCACACAACCAATTTCATGACTCCAGACTTTCAGACTGGTGCTGAGAGTGAAGTCTCAACACTATCGTTGATTCGCTGGACCCGCGACCTATAGCCTAAAGGCAAACACGCCATGGGGTGAGTGTACCACCGAGGAAGTCAGCACCGCGCCCGACCAGTTACCTATAGACATCGTATACATAAGCACCAGGCTCGTCTAACTTACGTATTACCACCACTACCTACATATTGACCAATCACGAACTAATTTTGATTGGTTCGTTCAAGGATCAAAAATTGAACAAACCAATCAAAGTTAGCAGTCTTTCCCGTTAACCTGCTAACTTTTGACGATTACAATTTCATAGTACTATGGTCTTAGATATAATAGCACACATTGAAATTGAATTGAATTGTCCACCCGTGAACATGAAGTCTGAAAAGACTTTGAAAAATCTATAATAAACCGCGACATAATCCGTAATAAAGTAGTTTAATTTCAATGATTACAATTCCACACAACATTTTAACAAAGTGGCGTCTAGTAGATTTCTTGTCGGTGGGTTGGGTAAAGGTTTATTCAACTAGTTAAGCAAGTGATCTAGTTTAGTTTAAGTATAAATCAATTATCGCTTAAGTTCGTTATCGCTCCTCTAACTAGCTGGAATTAGGGATTAAAACTGTAAAACACTAATTAAACATAATTATCAGCAGCTATAGAAAAAGTAATTAAATGCAGGCCACGGAAGATTTTGTCAACATTAAGGTAAGATATAAACCGTTCTGTAGGCTAATTCACGTAATTAAATAAGTTGAATTGCAGTGCAGTTGCAGATATAGTTTTGATCAAAAACAGCCTATATCGTATTTTAGAAATTTTGACAACCGCGTTTATGACATACGCCCGCGTCACGCGAGCTCTCTAGAATAAATATGACAGCTAAACAATTACAGGAATACCATTTGCCACTATAGTGTAAACATACTTGAAACTGCACCGCATCGGCGCGTCAAGAAATTACGCGAATTAACCTACTGGTATCTGGATAAAACGTTTTTGTTAGGTTTACGAAACAAAATGTTTGGGAACTCGATGTTTCATCTTAGAGTAGCGCCGCCTACTAGCTTTTTACTGCTGCGTTCGCGTCGTCCTCTGGTGGCATAGAAAGCGGTACAAATACTCTTTTAAACCTCCGACATAATAATAATATTTTTACAAATACACACAGCGCCATCTAGTCCTAAATTAAGCAATTATATATGCTTGTGTTATGGGTAGGTAGGAACGGATATAATGCTAAAATTCATGTATTTTTTTGTAAATACTTACATTTATTATAGATTAATTACAACAAGACACTAAACAAACACAGTACACATAAGTTTGATGTGTGTACAATAAGTGGTAAAAAATGTTAGAGATTACGAATAGACTCACTGCGGTTTTTTTACCAAGGGTAGTATAGGTACCTATTTACTTTACTTACAAACAAAAAATAGGTTAAAACATTTCCAATGAATCTACTTGGGTAGTAACTAGTGGTGATGTGACAGTTATGAATGTTGGGAAAAACTATGATAATAGATACCTATCCTATGTTTTTTTTGTTAGAAAGGTGAATTAGTTGGCAGTTCTTATCAAAAAAATTAAAGGCTGGAGTTATTAATTTTATAATTTAGAGTTTTAAACTGTCAAATCTAAATAGCAAATTTAATTGTTAAAAATAAATGACGATATATTATAAGTATATATTTACAGTATTATATTATCTGTGATATTTACAAAAGAAAAGTATTATATGTATAGTATATACCAGTTATCTGGTTTCCATAACACAAGCTCTGCTTAGCTTGGGGCCAGATGACCGTGTGTGTTAATTTCCCAGAATATTTATTATTTATTATTATTAAATTATAATTCATAGTAATGATTTTGGAGCTGCTAAATCTAAAACAGGTTTTAACTATGTAGTTTTATATTCCATACGCTGATGTTAACCCTATACATAATTATAATTTTAATACTACGTGTAGTGTTCGAGAAATCTCAGTGACGATGAAAATCGAATTAGATTAGAAGCTTCTTTTTTAGATTTTATACCATGGAGGTACCTAACACTCCCATGTAATACCTACTCCGACATTAATCTGGCGACGTATTCTACTTGTAACTGTTGGTGAAGTCCTGGAGCCCTAAAATACAGGTTTTACTAGTCTAGGCTCCAGTCCAGAAGGTATGTGGGTAAATACCTCCTATGTAATGTACCTTCTTTCTTGTATATCTAATGATGTAAAATAAAAATGTTATTAATATATTATTATCCTGATGACCTTGGTGCCTTCTTCTCTACTTTTAAATAATGATGTTATCGTTTTCCTTATTCTTGGCTATATGAGCGAAGATTTTAAGGAAACTCTAAGCGGTTGTGCAGATGAACCATTTATGACATCTAATATATCAGCGGTGTCAAAAGCAACGGTGGCGCAGCGGTGTCAACCTCGCCTTTGAAATATAAGGCGGGTTCAATTCCCTGTCGTGCACATGTTTGTGTGAATTTTTTATCGCCACTGCATGTCTAAGAACTCGAGGACATGTGACATCCACCACTCCGTACTTGACTAGCGTGTGTGGATTAAGGCCTAAACTCTCTCAACTCTTACGATGGTTGAAAGAAGACCTGTACCCAACAGTGGGACACTAAAAAGGGTTGAAGTAGTAAATAACTAAGTCATCCTTCGAGCTTAACTAAAGAATGGAACAGAAAGATAACAGCCATCAAAATGGCTTTTCGGTTTTGTTTAAATCCGAATCTTGAATGTTCATTATACAATTTACACACAATGTTAGGAACCCACGGTTGGTTGGTTCAAAACCTTGATTTCTAACTTAAAATATTCACTATGTTTTTTACCATAATTTTTGTACCATAAATATAACAAAATGTATTCGTGTCGTTTAAGCAACACCTGGATGACGACATATCTATATTGTTAGGTAAAATTAAAAATTTAAGTATTTAGTAAGTTAATTACGATGGCATTAAGCATAATAAAGCACATGTTTTCTGCAAAACTTGGTAGATATGAAGAGTTGTGTGGTTTGCTGTAATTATCATCATCATAATGTAATTATAAATTAAAATTTGTTTATTTCAGACTTTCTCAAGTCCATATAGTTAGTAACATTTGAAAATACTTATAAACTCTTGTTACTATTAATTTATTATATTTATCACAGATAATATAATACTATACTTCCTCTGAAACAGAGGGTTGTTATTTTCCGTTACAGTTTTCAGTACACTGTCGGACTGTCTCCCAATTTTCATTAATGCCTTTTTATAATAATAACATTATGTATTTCTATGAAATCATCATTCCCCTTGCCTTGTTCCCATTTCTATTGGGGTCGGCTCCCAGTCTAACCTGATACGGCTAGCTACCAGAATTATACGAGCGACTGCCATCAGACCTCGAAACCCGTAGGGAACCAGTAGCCGAAATGGTTAGACCAGGTGTCAGATTATATTGCCTTCTGACTACATGTAACGATTGTCATAGATGTGTTAAATGACAACCGGGACCGACGGCTTAATGTGCTCTCCGAGGCACGGAGGGTAGTCCCTCAACCAACCAGACACCGAAACAAATTTTTGTTGTTACACAAATATTGTCCGGGGCGGGAATCGAACCCGTGACCTCCCGGGCACAGTATAGCCCAATCGGGTAATTATTTCGTATTTCTATGAAATATTTATTCTTATTTTTAATTATGACCTATGCAGAAATAATTCCGCAATTTTCCCAATCTTTTTAAATATTAGTGGTAAAAACAACTAGCGAAGTTTCAGCGGTCTTGTACGGTCTTGTATGTATTCCATTAAAAAATATCATTAAATACTTGTAACGGACTTTATTTTTTGTTTTTACTTTATTTTATCCTTTAATAGGCGTGCGCTTGACCACAACCTGATGTGAAGCAATGATGTAGTCTACGATGGAACACGCTTACCTAGTAAATACCGATTCACTCGTGACAGAGACAAGTAGATTATAGCTATCGGGAAACATAGATGGCGGCAACGAATTTCACAACTTGGCAGTTCGTTCAAAAAAGTGGAAGAAAGCGCTTTGTGTGTGCCCGTGGAGCATTTGTAGGAAAAAGATACTAAAACTCTCTTCAATTCTTAGGGATTACCAAATTAAAACATAAAAGTGTTAGCACCAGATACCTGTAGACCTTTGTATAGTCACTTTTCGTCGCGACAGGTATTTGAGTTATTTTAAAGATTTAGAAACTTAACACAGACTTAAATAGGTACCTACCTAATTATTATGTCTGTGGAACTTAATTACCATTGCCTGCGAGATAGGTGTAGGGAATTTACAGGGTGTAAGGAGCGGTACTCAACTTTAACCTTATCTACATACTTACCTACCTATTCAGTACATAAGTGATCTTTATGTCCCTAGGATTAGCTCGTATTTCCACTGCCTCGGTAGGCCAGTTGAGGTCCCAAGTTGAGCAAGAAAACTTTTCTAAACATATTCTCGAAGTTTGGAATTGCAGGTACCCGTTGAATGGCTATAGGCTCGCTCCCATTATGGAGCCTAAATAGAGCCAAAAGTTAGCAATATTCACCGCTGCCTAAGACGTAAACGCTATGTATGATTTTCTTTTCTAAGAAAGGACATATTATAATTATCTAAATATAGATATGTTCTACAAACTGTACACTCACACTCACTACTATCTTGAAATAGTACGATTATAAAAGTATTATTTATCAATAAAAACTGAACAATACCTTAGTAACACCTTGATAGAAGAATTCTAATGAAATTCCACTGAATTGGTTGTTAGTTGATGTCGTTAATAAATCAGTGTGCGTTTCCAGGCGATTGGACACCTGCGTTGTTAAAAGGGCGCCAAAAATAACTCTGATCTGGTTTACGCCGGTTTTGGTTAGCTCCCGAGTAATTGGGGCTATCGGGGGCAATATGCGATGGCACGCATCAGTGATAGCGGAAAGCGATTTATAGATAGATACACCAATGAATTAATTTCAAGAACTAATCACCAAGCCGTATTCCAGCTACAGCGGCCAGTCTGACCTGTCTAGTTAGATGCACTCCGAAAATGTTGCACATTTCTAAGTACAAACACATCTTCTCGTTCGACGTACGGGGGGTGCTACACCGCAAATTTATGACTAGGGACAAGCTAGGGACTGATGCTACGAAGTAGGTAGGTACAATTATTATTCTATCCTAGTGCTGAAAAATTAGTTAAGCCCCTTTGGGCAACACCAGGTTTCTTGGAAATAATACCACCTAACAAGATCCAGATTTATCGTTTCCAAAACTATCTATCTACAAAATTTTCATTAGACCGGTTCCAAAATCACTGCTGCTGAAATCAGTGACGGATTAACCACGTAGCAATAGTAGTATTTGCTACGGGCCCCGCGCAATAGAGGGCCCCGCGAATACCTTCAAGCATCAAAGTTCCTAAGGTTTTAGTAAGTAATTCTATTAAAAGTCAATATTAAAATGGTTATTATGTAGTATACAACGAGAGCTAGATTAATTTTATGTAATCATTTTTATGTATTAACTGATTTTATATCACCACATTGTTAAAACATGAAAAATATTCATGATAAAATTTATCTAGCTATTAAAAACTCTTAATAGTACAAAATGCCTATAGCAGAACAAGGGCCCCTCAATATAATTTGCTACGGGCTCCGAGCTTGCTTAATCCAGCACTGGCTGAAACAAAAATAAAAATCTTTTTCCTCCATAACGCAGGATTTATTAAGATGTAAAACGACTTAAGTAGTATAATTATTACGAAACATTTTTTATGTTTACCTCTGTCTGTTGTTTACGAAATAAAGATTTTATTTATTAAATAGATGTTTAAGTCAAAGTATCTGAACTTTTTACATTTTCTGTAACCAGTGCCCTCTTTCGGCTTTAGTGTGTACACATCTTTTTGGAACTTCCCCCACTACCGCAATCCCTGTTGCTACTCCTGTGAGCCAGGATCGACAACGGCGCCGTGAAGATACTCGGGATTTGAACCCGGCCAAGTCCCGGGACACCTAAACTGTCTTGGATTCCCCATGAATTAAATCAAAAAGATAATTGGAGATGTTTGAAAGTTACATTGTCCACTTCCCTCCAGGCAAAACGGGAGACAGAATAGAGAAAAAAAGAGGGGTTTATAATTGCCTAATAATAATGGACTCCAGAGCTGATTCCAATAATAATTAGGGCAAAATTGATATGCACAAAACCTAAAATAATAAGCTGTATCAACATGTGTCGTTTACTTGATAGTCCTCGTGTGACTGAGTGTCGGTGAGTCCGTTGGACTTATTTTAGAAGGACCGCGGGCCGTGTTGTTATTTGCCGTTAACCGCTAGCAGTGACACTACGTTATCACAGCAAATTCTAAATTGATAGAGGTTTCGTTTGTAAGAGTATAATTTAAGATGATGAAACATTGCCGATTATTTTAGTTGGAACAGCAATACCACGTGATCAATATTTTTTATTTAATTTTTTATTCTGTGATAGGCTGGCGCTTGATCACAACTTCATCAGCCTGCTGTTAAGCAATGATGTAGTCTACGATGGAGCGCGCCAGCCTAATATACCGTTTCACTCGTGATTACGAATGATTTTCGGTCAGAAGGTGGCAGTGGAATGAGCGTCCTATATGGTTAGAAACTTTAAATGAGTAATAATACCTACCGACCCACCGGCTCTGCATGCTTTCACCAGACATCGCACTGGAACACAGCTAGACCGCTTGGCGGTGCGGCTTTGTCGGGTGGGTACTCACTAACCACGGCCGAAGTCTGATTTTTGTCACCTGATTTTCAGGACCACGATGATCTACCTATCTAGCTATCGCCTGCGACTTGGCCCGCAATATCAAAAGCAGATTAAAGTAGGTACTTATCCAATGTGGTAGTAGGTACCTAATCTAGTAATTAAGTAATCAAAAAGTAATGGTACTTGTTGTGCGTTGATTTTTTTCCAAGACAGCCATGTTGTTTTAGTGTAACAGATTAACAAACATCGACCGCGTGTAGGTACCTATTAAAAACTTCCTGGGGTATAAAACGTACCAAGCTCTATGCAGGGAAACCATTTAACATTTAACCTGTTTATTTGTTCTGAAAGGTAGATGTAGCCTGTTGTAGGTAGTAGCCACCTAACCGACATCAACACAAACAACCAATTTTTTGGCAGTGTTTCTCAGTAGTTGCCAGTCATTCACTGCACGGTAGGAAAAGAAATTGGACTATTTTTATGTAGACTCGCGTCTCAAAAAAAATGAAGCATATTTTCATTCATTCATTCATTCATTCAACATTCTAGTAGAGTTAGGCAAGTAGTCTGTGGAGTTAGGTTCTTGCCAGTCTGCAGACTATAGAATAAATGCAGACCCAACTGTTGTATGTAACAAAAATTATTGATTTTAATTTGTTGATGACTAAAGACTAACGGCGGAATCCTCTCTGATTCTGTTTTGCCGATGACAAGGAGTACCGCATTGCATACGAACAGTATCTAAAGGTGGGATTGTATGTAGTGTGGTGCACCATGAGAACCATAAAAAGGTAAAAAAGAACCGCTTTCTTAACTACATACTCAAATAAGAATATAAATATTTTCTTTTAATTGAAACCGGGATAAAATTCTATATCGAATTATTTATGTAGATACGTCTACCTACTTCGGTAAGACAAATTTTAATATGATTTTGTTATTTGGTGCCGATATTTAATAAAACTTTTATTAAAAGACTTAAAATTTGTAAAACGGTTTTATAGGCGACAGCAATTACTTTGAATATTTACCTACTTATTATTTAAATAGTCCAAGTTAAATTTTCCTGTTGTTATCATCTTTAAAAATATTGTTATTTTATCCTTAATCATCCAGCTCAACACTTGAGTCGACAACAGCTGACCTTCGGGTGGCTGGTACCTACCTACAAATCACCGCCTTCCTGTTAACGGCTCACATCGCCTTGAGGGCAATCACATCCAATAGCTTCAATCATTGATATTATGTACTTTGATAACAGCTTCAGTTAATACTTAATACCTACCTACTCGAAGATTAGGGTTAAGTACGATCAGCAAGTGCCTGAGCATAGAAAAATAATATAGGTAACCTGAGTAACTAACTGAATGGGTGTGTTGAATAAATCAATCAATACAATCATGAAAAATAGCGTAGGTATTTGTAGTTTTTTTTAAATTTATTTAACCAAATAAAATGGTACAATGTTACATATGTATATATATCCCTTGCCAAACTGTAAAAACAGTTTGTTGGCAAGTAACGCATAGATAAATTACTTGAAAAACATATTGTACCTACATACATGTTTTTAACAAAATATAAAGAAATTAGCATAAAGTAATTTTTCGTAATGTTATGTATTGCTGTTCAACAGTATATTTTTTAATTTATTCTTAACACTTTGTATTGACAAATTTTCATCTAATCTTATTTCATCTATTTTATTATACATATATGTTAAGGACCATCTATTTTATTATATATGTTATTGGATATAGTCTGCGTAAATGTAATTAAAAGTAAACTAGGCCTAAACCCTCTCAACTACTATCTTGAAAATTTGCTGGATATGTGCGGGTTGGTGGATGTTACATGTCTTGGAATCAAAAACTCTTCTGACAGCCACTCCATTATTTATGGATAGCGAAGAGGCAGCCTCTTAGTACAGGTACAGGTTTGTGCAGGGACTCATCCTTGGCACTTCTTTAGAACTCCTATGAATAACCCGTTGTCTTCGATCGATGTATAAGACCTCAATATGCAAATTGTATTTTCGTGCCTATTATTGTAAGTCTTTTAATAAATAAAACGCCTTCAAATATGAATGGTAAGTTTAGAAATTATAACTAATATTTTTTTTTCAAACAAAAAGATTTTAGCAAATTCGTTTTAAGGACGTAAGTAGTTATGGCCGAAAATAGATAAATTTAAAATACCTACTTCTCTCCTTCTGTTTGAAGGCAGTTTAAAATGTATTTACGTATTATTTTACTACGCATGTCAATGCATTATAGAGATCACTGCAACAATAGTATAAGTACATACGTAGGTAATAGGTACTTTACTATAAAATGTGTTTCCCGTGCATTAAGTATGAGAAACGTAACATTTATTTGTTTACCTATAACTTAATAGGTTAAATGTACGCTTACGTGTGGGAAGGTGATCGTTACGCAGACTTCACGTCACCGGGAACCATCGCTATTTTGTGACTGAGACAAACAAACAATATCTAGAAATAAATGCGTCAGTTCTATTAAGTATCTATTAAACTAATGAAATAGGTACCTAAACAATTAAATACTAGATAGCGAGATCATAACAGAATGCTTACGGCCCAAGTTCGCGAATATTTAATCAATTGTTTAATAAATAAATAAATTTGAAACATCTCTACAACCTTCAGTTTCCCAAGAGAAATGAGAGGCAACGCGTGATGCATTTGTTCATAGGCTACAATGACCGCTTCGAGCTAACATAAAATAAAATGCTGAATAATTTAGGTTTCTGAACCCTTCCAATTTTGACGACAGTAACAGTGACATGGGTGTGAATGGATGATGCTGGTGTCAAGTTCAAGGGATGATTTTATACCAAATCCATGTTTAAATTATAAACACCCGATTAAGATGGCGGGAAAGTTGGTCCAAAAGGTATTTATACCTGTAGAGGCCCGATTGGGTTTTTTAGGATACCAGTCAATTGTTAACTTTATAATTTCCTCCACTTTCGAACAAGGAAAAAACAAATACGATTAGAACACATTAAACTTTTATTTAATTATTTGTGGTAAACAAATCTAATGATGACATAGGCATTAGATAGTAGTATTTAAAATTATGGTACAATTTTTATTTAATATCCCAAAACAGTTTAATAACAACAAAATATTTTGCTAATGCTCAATGCTGGCCTTTTCGAAACAAACAAATAGCTTTTACAAAATCCTTGTAACTTGACCCTTCTGAAGGCACAGCAAGGGGAAGGGGACGGGTAAAGAAGAGGGAAGGGAGGAGACTCCTTAATCAATGCATCTTAAGTAATATGGCGTGGGGTATTCCGCCAGCTGCGTTCGACCATTCAGCAGTGCCTAGACAAAATCGGAAATCGGATAGGAAAAACGAAAATAAAGAAATGTATGGGATAGATTAACGCCTACAAAATCACACGTCACTTCAACAGTTTTCAGTATCCCACTGCTGTGCACGGGTCTTCTCTCAACTTTCTGACGAGTTGACAGAGTTCGTGACTCAATACACGCACGCTGGCCAAATGCGTGGACGTGTCATGACATGTCCTCAAATGATAAATTCTTAAACATGCCGGTTTCTTCAATATGTTTTCCTTTACCGATATTGAGCAACGGCAATGAAACAATTAACTTTAAGTGTGTGCACGACCAGGGGGGATAGAATCCGCGACCATATATTTCAAAGGCGAGCCCTTAATAAGGAGATGTCACACGTCAATCTGTTGTCAATTCATTCAGTTTTCGGTGGTCGTTATCGCTATAATAACAATGTTTGTCTAGGCCTCCAGAGCAGCCCATAACCCTTATATCGATGATGGTTCTAATATATCTCAAGTTGTTCTTAAGTAAAATAAGCATTCTTAACTGCATCGACTGTATACCTACTAGACGCCACTTTCTTCAAATATTGTATTAAAATATAATCGTCATTAGTTGGCGGAGGAATATTTAATTTTGATTGGTTCGTTCAAGTTCTTGTCCTTGTACGAACCAATCAAAATTAGCACAATATTTAGCGTTAAATCTTAAGTTAGGCGACCGCGAGTACCCAGTTATACGGTGGGTATAGGTATTTAGTCGGTGTATTACCGTGAGAAAACCTCTAAGTCACACCATGTTTGGGCACGCTAAGTTTGTTTTGAATCAATTGAACCCTTACGGAAAGGAAGAGGATAGCAGGTTCGATGTCCTATTGAGAGGCCAAATTTACAGTGGTTTGCATAAACTATATTTGGATATACTGCAGAAAAAGCAACATACATAACCCAATTTTGGACAGCAATGTTAATGTCTCGTACGTAATAGGGGGTGAGCCTATTGGCGCCAGCAACTACGATTCTCAAAGTATATTAGAAAAGTCTCTTTGCTCGACCCGGGGAATCGTAACTTCTAAAAATAAGTAAATGCAATATAATCGGAATATCAGCTATTGATCATTGAACACTTAATTTTAAGTAATAATAAATACTTTTTATAGGTTTCCTTACTTAATATTAATTAACTTGGCACCACCGTCATAATATTATTTATATTGCAACAGAAAACCTTATACAAAATAAGTAACAATAATGTTACAAATCTAAGCACGGATTAATTTGTGACTCACTTAAGTTTAACTCTGTAAACTTATACAAGGTGAACCGGAAAAGAGTATATCATGTCTTAAATTCTACTTTATTTGAGACATATGCCATAGTATTGTGACGTTCATATATTAATAAATCAATTAGAAAAAAAGAATAGGACCTACAAAATAAAAATATTATTATTCAATTGATTTTCATATACAACCCTAATCTTTGAAAAGACCGCCAATCGTCATTAATTTGTCTTTGATTAGGTCAAACAGTGTTCAGAAAAACAACTATTAGGGTCGCGCAACGCGAATTTAGCACACAAAAAATCGTATCGAAATATATTGCAAATTAATTTCTGACTTCACATAGTCATTAGAAATGTACAGTATAGCCCATCCGGTTCATGTTGTATAACATGTTTATAACTACAGTACAATTAGCTGATTAAGGAGCATTGTTAAAAACCAGTATATACGTACTGCGCATTCACGATGCCAAGACTTAGTGACTCACTCACTAATGTGACCGAATCATAATACGGTTACTACCGAAGATAGGCGATCCCTATTCTTTAGGTAATTGCAATGTACTGTTACACTAAAATGAATAAAAATAAAATTCTACAATAGTGAGGTCATAGAGGGAATAAATGTGCCACCAATTTAAATTAACTCTCGCCTGTATTATCCGAAAGTATAGACTAAGGGACTATATCACATAAAATATTTAAAATATCAATACTGATCAAGAATATATTATAATAATTTTTCATAAATCTTTACTCTCCATATGCCTAAAGATTATGACAACCTAAGCTGCTTTTTCAAAAAAAAGGTCAGTGCGGCCATCGGAATTAAGAAACTGTGATCTTTAAATGCAATGTCAATAAAACGGCCTAACCGTTTCTTTTTTGAAAAGCATTGGTTACGTCATTGTCGATCATTCGGGCAATTGTGTCAAACATTTACTCTGTTTCTTTCATTTCTCTATTCATTACGCTCTGCATCTTTCTTTTACTCACTCTATACTCCATCTCAGAGATTTAAGAAATAACGTCAATTGGAGTACTATATAATATAATCCACATCAATAATATCATAATTATTTTTAAATTATTTACATGTCAATAAATCGATACAAAATATACAAATTTTTCATATATACAAAAATATAAAGTAGATGAGTAAACCAGCTTTTCGACTACGGAATATAATATATCCTGATCAAAAAATAATATATCGCACAGGTTGTTTACACAGTAACAAATATATTTGTACTTAGTTCAGTTGCGGTTACCATACAAGTGGGCATATGAACGTGAAATGTATACATCTTGAAGTAATATTTATATTTTATCTGAATATAAACGATTTAATTCAAAACTATTACATTCCGCAGTCAAATCAACTTTAATTTGAAGTGTCGTTGTGGTATTGACAAGCGACGCATTTTTGTGGAATAGGTTTTCTTTGATTACGTGATTTTGTTTGTCGCATCAGACAGTGGCCAAATGCTTGTTACTTTTACAGTTTATACAAACATTGACAAAAAAAAACGAGATATCAATACACACATACTTACTATCTCATTGATAATGAGGTTGACCAACGTTAAGACACACAAAATGTTTAACACAAACACACTATCTGCATCAAAATAAATGTTATAATAATATTATACAATAGTAAATGTTGGCCTAAAAATAATAATAATACTAGCGGTTTACATTTGGTACAATATTCAGTTAGTAATTAAAAATGGATGTGGTTGTCTATGACACGCATCATCTTTATTTCAATGTGCATTTAATTAACACCTTAGAAATTAATAAAGTAAAATTTTATGTTTGAATACTGCTGATAGCGATAGGTGGAAATCAAATGCACTTGTTTATTGCGTGTGACAGAAAAGCTTAGCAATATTTTCTTTTTGTGAACGTTATCTATATTTTAAAAATGAGTTTCGTATTTTGATCACAATCAATGAAACAAAATGATCATTGGGAAATTTTGATAACAATCGTACTGAAACCGGATCATGATAGAAAACCATCGTGTCAAGTCAGTGGCAGGATTCGAGGTTTAGTCTCAAAAACTTTTTTTCTCTTTATTTAATTAAAAGAACTTTTACACGCAGCGTATGCTAGCCCCATAAAATACTTTACCACGTAGTAGTGCTCCTCTTTATAAGCAACATTCCCAAAGATACAGTTTTGGAGCACCTTTTTATTTTATTTTATTTGCTATTATTTTAAATTGAGTCGCGCAGTATAGAAGTAATAAAGGTACAGTTTGCAGTACATTATATGTGTAGTATACAAGTTTGATGAACTTTACTTTTTATTTATGTAATTTTGCTAATTGTAACCACAAGAGAGTCAGATACTCGTACATACTTCCTTATTACACGTGCGCAATAAGTTGAGACGGCGGGGATGGTGACGTCACAGTGTACTGTGCACAAAAAATATCACAACAAGTTTCCGCCCGCGGTGTCGTCTCTGCAATTTTTTTAATGTAGCGTTTGTTGTACTCCGAATAACGCCTCCTTATACTTACAGTTGTAGCGGGCGGAGTGTTGCATTCCAAGCGAGTCTGAACATATTGCGCACGGGTAGTACATAAAAACGAAGTTTGTAAGTACTACTTTTCTTCCATAAGACACTATGAAATCACACGACAGTGATAAAACATGAATAAACTATAGCTAGCGTTGGTTGTAAATGGCTGATATTTTGTAGTATACGATTGTTACCAAAAGGTATTTTTACGTTAAGCTGTAAATTATACGTAGTGGGAGTGTCACCGGTTACAGAAGAGGGAAGTGTGATTGATTGTTGTGGTGTAACGCAACAGCGAGGGCAGCGTACAGGGAGTGCGACTTGCCCGGCGCTGTGAGGAGAGTCAGCACTCTTGCTTCTGAGTAGTGCTCGTCTGCGCCGGTGTAGCGAGCCACGCGGGCCATCGCCGCGGCACTTATCTGGTAAAAATACGCGTAACATAGAAGAAAAGTAGTGAATATAAGCGACTCACTCCTGACTACAGGTATATGTATTTTCACTTGTCTTGGTTAAATAGAAAAGTGAAATTTAAAAAAAAATTGAACAATTTGGGATCAGAAGGCCGTGTGTGTTAAAGTCACAAGTTATTATTTTTATTATCTACGGGCGAAAATGCGTTGCGTAACACTTGTACAGAGAAATACACAGCAAATTATTCAACCTTTTGACACTTAACCGACAATTCGTTACTGACAAGAGTTGACAGGGTTTTGGGACACAGCAAGCGTTACACCCATTCTTCACTAAATGGTCATTAAATACCTTATACTACGATGGTATCGGAATGATAGATATAAAGTGTATGCTTACCTGATATTCGTCGTCTTCGTCAGTTCGCGCCACCTCAACCTTCGCTTGTTTGTGCCTCTGACTTACACGCAACTGAAAAGAGAAAAGAATAACAATCACCCCAAAAATGTCGGTTTAACCTGATCTAGACATGCGAAAGCGTGTCAAGCCAAGTTCAAACTTAAATCATAAACTTTACCTCAATAAGTTGCCCTTGATAGTCTCCCAGTGTGCAGTATCTGTAATCGATGGTTTCAACTATTCGCTCCGTCTCTGGGTCGGCTACCACTATGAACTGAAAACATTCACTATTAGGACTCCCTGTAGAATTAATGCATTAAGGACAACTACCCAACAAAGCAACAAATATTGCAATGTAAACAATATACTAGCTTTCAACTCGTGGATTCATTAACTAGACTGCACGATTTTGGCATATAGCACACAAATGGTACTTTCATAAAATATTTAATTAAATTATACCCCCTATGTGTGTTGCTAATAATTTAACTACTTGTCCTTTACTATTTATAATATACCTCCGCGTAACATTGCGTTTTCTTAGGTAAACTATTCATCAAGATTAATCAAGATAAATTGTTCGAATTAGTATAAATTTGACATCTAGGCGTTTCTGAAATAAAGTTTCTTGACAGACATGCACACGTATAAATATTTAGTAGATTTTATTTGATTCAAAACACTAAAAAAAATGGAATGAAAACTATACCTAACCTAACTATACAGCGTATTCGTAATAATTATGCTCATCACTTATTTGCTCCTAAACACTGCAGAACGAAAGCCGGTGAAAGAGCCCCTTTACGGCGAATAATGAAAAGTTATAATGAAAACTTCACTGAAATAAACATATTTGCTTTGACACCTACTCAATTTAAGAAAAGTATTGCTGACTGTATTGCAAGTTGTACCATAGATGACTTCTAGTTGTTCTACTTTACATGGGTATCTAATCATCTAGCTTGCTTGTTCTTTAAAACTTAAAGGTTACTTTGTGGATAACGGAGCTGGTTGTGTAATTAACTAAATTGTTATTTAATATTTTTGTAAGGTAATATTTTATTGCACAATTGTTAGTTATCCCGAAACAATAAAAAAAAAATACCTTATGTGTAAGTAACAGCAGCAGTGGCGTGTTATCCATCAGCACTTCGAATCCAGCGAGCGCGGGGAGATCAGCTAATCGGAACATCCAACGAACACAATCCCTCCGCCAGCCACCCCCTTCGCGCATCTCTAGAGGTGCCCACGACTGACGGCGCTAGAACAAAATACCCAATTTCTCGAACAACTGACAGTAACAGGCAAAGTGGAGGGAAAACGCCTGAGATTCGGAACAAATCCACGCTACGCTAAACACCCAACTACCGTAATATATGGCACAAAATTATAAGAACAAAGATTACTCCATGCTAGGGGGATCACGACCCTCAGCGATGAGGAAATGATGAGAGGAGAAGGAGGCTTACCTGAGGCACTGGATCCCATCCAGTCTGACGTAGTAGCCCGTGTCCAGCGTAAGCTACCAGGTCTGCAGTAGCACTAAGAGGTTTAGTCAAAGCTCCGAGAATTCCACGTCGGAGTGCTGCCGCTCCACTCTCTGTTTCACCAACTGCTACACCCACTAGTGGGTGATGAGCTAGTCCTCCTACTGCACCTATAGTAGATAATTTAGGTTGTTTATACGCTGCAGATCATGGTTTCAGATTCCCAAACTCTAGACATTTCTGTGTATGAAAGTCAGGTTATCTTGGGTCTAGGTGTTTTATGCTTATGTATAGGTATAAATATTTAAAAACGAAAAAGTATTATGTAGTATATCAACTGGTTTTCCATAGTACGTTTGTACACAAGCTCAGTTTAGTCAGGGGCAGACGTGTGTTAGTCCCAAAAATTAATTTATTATTATAAATGCGATCAGATTAGTTGATTGTTAAGCACTCAAAGATCTACAACTTTTGATACGTAAACACATCCTATTTCTAAAATTACGCAATTTGCTTTCAAAATGCTCATTTGAATAAGTCAGACTACTTTTTTATATTTTTTTAATAATTCAGCACTTACCCAATATATTGATAGCAAAGTTAGTGATCCCAGTGATCAAGCCCGCAACAAAGTTGGGAGGTGACCGTCTCCTTGCCGCCGCAGCTCTTCTGGCGTGTTCCTCATCACCAGCTAACAGGTCCAAGTTCCTCGCCAGTGACCCCGCCCATGCGCTTAATGAACGAAGAAGTGCGGCAGCAGCGGCTGAAGCTACTCCCCTAACTCCGCCTGTAGCCCCACCCACTCGGGCCGCCAATGCTCCTGGAGCTCCCAGTAACTCAAGACCACCAACTACCCAACCTGAAAATAATCGTAATCCGTTGATATAACAATCGAAATTCTATTTAGACCGTCAGGTTATATTACAGGGTTACGATTTTATTGTTTGTCTCATCCTTCCTTCACATTCAAATTTGAAAGTCAGTAGCTGAGTAGCTAAAGTTGACTATATAGGTACGTGTAACATCCGATGCGAGGGTTGGGGTTGAGCTTGCACAGATAGACAATTGCGCAATTCTGTGTATAATGCAGTCTTATCTTTTGAGGAAAGGTGTCAAGAAGACCTGGGCCCCGATTCTCGCGCTTGATATTTATCTCTTAAAGACAATGTCGTAAATAAATGAGGATTTCATTAGTTTTCTGTCATTTTTCGACATAAAAATTTGTCAATTAAAGTTGCATGTAAAAATTTAATCCAAGCGCCGTCAAGACCCGTTGTAAAGAGTATCGGTTCGGAGCTAGCTAAATGATACAGCTGTAATAAGATAAATAAAAAAAAATGTTTTAACAGAATATAAAATAATAAAAGGTGCGCGGGAGCACACGCGATGACCGTTAATAGTTTAAGTGCACTGCAGTACTATTGGAATATTATTCAGTAAGTAGCGTAAAGTGCTATTTCACCCATCCTAAGCCTTCCTATGCCTACACCTATGTGCGTGCTTTTGAAACCAAGTTTGGTTTGAGTTATGTGTGGACTCATGACCGACAGCTGTGTCGCTAGCTTAATTTTGGACTAAAGCCAGATAGCTGTCTCTGTCAGGTTGACGGATACGTCCAGGAGGACTATATAAAAACTATACAGAGATGTGATGTCATAAGACATTTTGAATGACACTGACGCACAAGTTTTACAAGTTTTACAAGGTTAAACAAATGTTATTATTCTGTAAATGAATATTTTTGTGATAAACACAACAAATAAAATTTAATATTAGCTGATAAGAATTTAATAAAATAATTTAATTTAAATAACTAATAAATAATAAATTAATAATTTAATAATGTTATTCAAATAATTTCATAATGTTAAAATTTAATTATGCTCTAATTTAATTTAAAAAAAATAATAATATTTAATAATTTTATTCAAATAATTTCTTAATTTTTAAATTTAATTATGCTCTAATTTATTTAAAAAATAAATTATATTTCCTATCAGGTAATGATTTTAAGATATGACATGAAATAAAATAAAATACACCACACAATTTTAAAAATGTTAATTAATAATAAAGCTCCACAGGCTAGAACTTTCTATTTTTATTATTATGTAAAATCAGAGCTTCCTCTCGTCTAACACTTTTGCTGTGCCCGACAGGGTCCATAATGATTCTATTATAATAAGCACCTACCACCTAAGCATCTACTTACTTATGGTAAAGCAATAAAGTTATTGAGTATTGAGTATTGAAAGGATTTAAAGAAAACCTCACTATCATCAAGAGGGTGAAGAGGATTTAGTAGTAAATTAGAAACTGAAACCAACCTGCACCCAAAATTGCAGCTGACAGGTAATGAACAGTAAGTGCATGCGTCAATCTCTCTGTTGACGTCATCATGTCGTGGATTTTAAACGCACTTAAACGTAGCGGGCTTTGATCTAAAGCTATATACATACGAACCTGCAACATAAAAAATAAGCAATTATCAGTATACCTCAGTTACTTATTATAGTTTTGTTTCTGAGCAACAAAACAGTTAAAAACTTACAGCAGTATGCAGTGTGAGCGTCAGATCTAAGGGGTGTATGTGCAACCGCCGCAAACGCAGAGGCATCTGTATAGATCTTTCTTCGGCTATCGTCGGTGCTACTTCGGCCCCCGATGTCACCGCTGTACGGGAGAGTTCTAGAAGAGCTGAGACGTAAGCGTCCTCTATGTAAAGTGCTAGAGTGCCGACACGAATCTCTACCTCTGTTAATTCTGTGAAAAAAGGGTTAAATGATTGAATACCAAAAGAAAATCTTAAATACGGCGGTAACAATAAACACAACACGCAAGAAAATACAAAGCACTCAATCTTGCATTTAAGATGACATAATTCATAAAATACGTAGTACCTTTATATAATTGAGAATCTATAGCCATTGATGAATATGGCCTTATGTGTCTCCGCCAAGTAATAAGGGTCATGGACAAGTTGTGCGGAGGGAGTATACTTGACGAATTCTTAGCATCAAGGAGAAAAACAAAAGATCATAGTGGTTCCAAGTGCTCTAGGTTTGTCAGTCATTATTATTGCAAACCATAAGAGCTCTGCCTCATTAAGACACCTTAGCGATGTTGCCAGCGGCGAAAGCCTGGTGACTTCTGGCATCCGAAGGTCGTCAAGTCGAGTGGCCCTGGTGTCTCGTGTTAACGCAGTCAGGAATGGATGTAGAAGAAACTGCACTTCTTTTTTTTCAAAATGTCGGCCTTTTTTGTTGCCACTATGATGATACATTGTGGCAACGTCACCAATCCGCCATATTATCCATAAGCCACGTAGGGAGCTGAAGATCGTGACCACGCCTCCAATTTGGCGTCGTTAAGTTAAACCGTCACCAAGTAAGTTAGGTACCGTCCATTTCAATCTTGAGGCAGAGGTTTATGAATCAGATTAAACTTTCTTTTCGAAACCTTGAAGTCTTGATAACTATATCAAGAAAATTCTAGAACTCCTACAAAAAGTCGACAGTGTCGACTGTTGTGACACACAAGTTAAGGAGATGTAGATGGTCATTAGGATGTTCAGAAACTTTCCAACAACAAGGAAGACTGGAAGTAGCTTCACTGACAAGTCCTGGCTCTTAAATGGTAAGATGTTATGGCATACTAATTCTGCCCACAGTTTTGGCTGCGTAGGATTAGGATAAAAAGTAGCCTATGTGCTATTTCAGACAGATGATGTACCTCTCTGTCAAATCACATCTCAACAAACTTTCGCGTTTATAAATTAGTAAGATTTTATGAACATTTTTTTACCTGTATACTCATGGGAGCCAACTTGCCATTTGTCGTATTGTAAATTGAGAAGCAGCCGCGCCTCGTCGTGTCTACTTCTGAATGCCTCTCTGTCTGCAAACATGTTCCACAGCGAAGGCCATCTACAATGAACACAATACTTAAAGTAAAGTATATATTTTTTTAAAGTGAAAGTATAATGGTTTCAGAATGCTGTTGGGGCTGCCTCGCTTCTGCAGCGTGTCAGGTATGTTTGCTGAGAACAATACAGACTGCTTTAGGACTATAGTGCGAAAACGAGTGGCGTCCCTGACGCGTCGCGTGCGGGGCAGTACCAACAGTCTTCTTAACACCATTTTAAATAGAGTGCCCGATTGTAGGACACTGGAACGCGGTGCATAGAGCCCGAGTTGCCTTCTTTAATATTAAGTAACTACTTTATTCACTAACATAGCTTTAAGTGTATTTACTAACAATCTATGGATGTAATCTGTATGGATCTGCTCCGAAATAAAAATGTTTATTTACTTGAATGCACCTACCTGTTAGGTTGCAGTGCTTCAGCGCGAGTGCTAGCCACAACAGCAAAGTCATAATGTCCGCTCTCATACTGAAGATTATCTATTTGGACATCTGCTATGGACAATACTGTTTTTATTATCTGCAAAGACAACACAAGTTAACAATTTAGTAATAAAAATCCTGATTGCAATGCATTATTTTTGTAATCTCCTTTTAATATGACCCGAAGGTGTAATTTTTCGCTGCTTTGTTGCAGTTTAAGTTTATTGCAGTTTATTGTAGTTGCGAGCCGCAAGTAAAATTCTTTTAATATATTACAAAAGTCTTATTGCTCGACCCGGGAATCAAATGATTACGTTACAAACGTACCTTAATATCGGAAAATATCAAAAGTGCAGTACGGTCGAGATGTACAGCCAATACAGGAGGCTCATCAGAGCTGGCGGCTATTTCTACCACAATACCAGCGATCACGCAGCGAGCACGTTCGCTCGTCGTCCAGTCCGAACCATGTTTGTCTGCATCTAAAATTATTACCCATGGTTAGTACGAAACATGTGCAAGAATGTGTGTATACTGTCCATCTCTATTGCTCACGATTGAGTAGAAAGAGACAGATGCCCGCAACATTGTTGATGGCGCAAATGTTATCAGCAACACATTATAACCTTAGCAACTACACAAATGTAACAAAAGCTAGCAGTCTGGTCATTATTATTTCTTCAACCTTTTACCCGCTAGTCGAAACATAAATTGCGTGCCCTGTGCGTCCAGCTGCGTAAAATGGAACAAGAAACATGCATGTTTTGTCGCATATAGGCGATACAAGCGGTTAAAAGGTTTATAATGTATCTAAAATACACGTCATATACTTATTATTAAGAAATTATTTACGATCTCTTTCAAAAAGTAATCTTTATTTTAATTACTAAAGGGTTATTTTAAAATTTTATGTCGGCAAAATTTGTAAGCTGATTAAATACAAAATTAAATACAAAAATCTTACATGCATAACCTTCTTTTAATAGATAAGGAGTACAAATCTGATCGATAACACTAAATACGGAAGACGATCTGATATTATCTGTAAATAAATCATATAAATAAAGACTTTATCGATATTGAAATAAGTACCGGAAGCATATTATTAAAATTTACCGTCATAACCTGGTAAATACCAAAAAGCCTGATAAAACTTTTTTAGCATACCTGTACTTTTGGTTGGCCCTTGGATCATGTGAAGGGATTCTGGCTGCATTGTCACTTTCAAAGCAGTGCGCATTTGCGATGCTGTTATTTCGTCAGACAATTTCTGTTTACTTGCTGTGTTCAATATTTCTGACGTCACAACTGTAAATAAGGTTAACAAGTTATAAAATTTTTTGATCTTCATACCAATCTACAAAATATGTAATTACAACTGAGGCAAGAAATCGTTCTATGTGTTATTTTAGTAGGTTTCGCAAAAAATAGAACAGGCAAAGATGCTTATTAATGAATTGATTGAAGATAATGTTACGTTAATTAACATCATCGAACATCTAACTTCCCGAGACAAATAAAAGTCTAGATCTTTTTATTACTTCTTGTCGTTAAAATACTTTTTATGTAAACTTGAATAATTTGAACACTTCTTCATCGATATTCTTCTTATTATTATTTAGAGTTTTTTAACCCTACGTATTTCGTGTTTGACGCTTACAGCGCTACTAACGGACTCCAAGTAAATCGCCCCTGACGTAATATGACTTTTCGAATACCTGCATACCTGAGTCTCAAGACAAATTACTAGCGAAGCGATAGCGAAAGTTTGAAAAAAAAAATATACGGAATTGACATAAACTTGTCACGTGACATGTCGAAGGTTTCGAATAGCAATCCCATTTATTCTGTTCTTTTCGATCTTTTGGTATCGCTTCGCTATGTAAAGATAATCAAACCTAAATGTTTTGGAAATAGGAAGAAAACGACTATGGACGTAGAAGGAATCTTTATGGCACTCACAGAGATCGATCTGTGGATTTGGTTAACTCCACTAGGCCAGCGTGTGTGGCTTAATGCCTAAACTCTCTCAACTCGTAGGACAGGTTAGACACTCGTGCCCAGCAGCGGGTCACCAAAAACAGGGTTGATGGTGATGATGATGATACAAATTCAAATTGGTCATTAACGACTCGCTTAATTCATTACATACTTACGTTGAGCCTCAGCTCCTTGTCTTTCAAGCGTTTTATCATCATTAGATTCGAATTTCTGTAAATTAAGTATTAAAATTAATTAGCTATGAGAACATAATAATTGATAATATAAAAAATCATTTAGCGCCAAACATCCGCCATATTTTTGTAAACAAAGAACACTTGGGTTTATTTGCCGAATCTGACGAATCTGCAGATCAATTAAGAGCCTGAACGCACTAGCAGTTGACCGAATCGGCCAGTCACATCATTTAACTGGGTTAGCCGCATGTCAGTACGTTGAGATCATGCGGTTTCATATAAAAATGCGGCCTGAAGCATGCGGTACACCGCATTCCGGTCAACCGCTAGTACGTCCAGGCTCGAACTGTCGCAATCCATCCAGCCATTTAGAAGATAATAAAGAAATCACCAATTTCCAACATACAGCTACAATATCAATGAGGTAAAAATGCATTACTTAATCAATAAAGCACTTACATTTACAACAGATGTAACTTCCTTGAATGGATCAAGCAATCGTCGTCGAATATCACTCGCCGATATATCATTCTGTATTGAAATAATACAAATAATTATGTAACAATAAATATTATGTTAATAAGGTATGCATCAGTGACAAGTCTGGCGCCTGGCGTCACAAAGTGTGAAATGTGAACATTGCTGAAAATCGGTGCTGTGAGTCGCCAACGGTAGGTTATAGAGCTTACCAAGCAATATCCATGTTTGACACAGATGGGTCACACTGTTTGTACATGTTTTTTTATACGTTATTTGATTGTGTTTTTTCTTTCTTTCTTTCTTACATGTGGGATTTTAAGATCGGGTGTAAGTGTTAAGGCAATATCTTTTGGTCGCACCAATTCAGCATTGCTATAACTGTCTATTTTACTTGAGGTAATTCCATATGGCTGTTTCTGTCTTCAGAGAATTATTGATATCCAATACATGTAGTTTGCGTGTAAATATCACTATGACTACCTTTTACAAAACTATCAAATCCTTTAAAATACGTAAGGTCTAAGTAGGTACTGAGTCTGGTTCTATGAGTTATTGAACTATGTTAAAATAATTACCTGTCCGACATCCTGCAGTTCTATGACGGAGGAGTGAGGGTAGGAGCGGACTAACATCTTTATAGTCATGTTGTATAGTTGAACTAACTGTTCCCCATCCGCAACGGCCACCGGCGCGCACCATACTGTGTCTGCCGTGTATTCTAAAACGTTTATTTATTGTTTAGTATTCGACTAGATATTACTTAGGTGAATATTTATTTCTAGCAATGTAACAATTCTGTAGTGTTTCCAGGTCGCGTAAGGGTCTTCATTTATAGAGTTGAGAGTTTTGGTATTCATTCATTTATTATATTGATAGTGGGTGGTGTGCTAATTGTTTCAAAAAAAAAATTCTTCTTACCGTTAGCTTTAGCGAAAGTTAAGAAAGTCATAGTAGTTGGAACTGAGGTAGGACTGGTGGGTGGAGGGAATCGCTCGCAGTGGCTCGGAGTAGAGTAGTGTATCGATGTACCGGGTTGTACCACACATCTCCATCGTGTACCTGGACACTCTGGTATAGGCTGTGGTAAACAATAATGAGTTTTATGCTGCTGTAAGTTGGACATATGTAATTATAATTGTGATAATGACTTTGGTCGATCTCGACAGATAGATAATTTAAAAAAGAAAAGAAAAGTAACTATTAAATTCTACAAATTCAAAATTTAACCGTCTCCAACTATGTCTCTATGGTCCAGTGGAAAACGTGGTGTTTACTTAAAACTGTGAAGTTTTACTTTTTTTCCTTCAAAATAATTTCTTTTTTGAGACGTGAGTTTACATATAACTATCGAATTTCTTATCTAAACGTATAGTAAATGATACCAAAATCCCATCATTGGCTCCCCTACTATTAGTAGTTACTTACATCAGTATTAGAGGTAGAAGGTTCATCACTAAAGTGTTGTGGCTGCGCTATAGCTAAAGATATCCCAGTGTGGTTGGACACAAAGTACTGTGGACACGGATCCGGGGCGACTATTATCAAGGTTCGATTCTCGTGTTTCATCTGTACCACTGTTATTGGCGTCTGAAAAATTATAGATTATCTTTATATCTTTATCTCATCTTATCTTACATTTTCTAAAAATGATTCTTAGCTAGATCGATTTATCGCTCCCGAAACCCCCGTATATATCGTATCGTTGGAGCCGATTCCGAGATTCCAATAGCTAAGAATCATTTTTAGAAAATATCATTTAAAAAAAAATACCGAGCAAAGCTCGGTCATCCAGATATTAACTGTCTGGTATAACATATAACATATAGGTTAGATACATTTTGTCGTAATACCACGCGAAAGAAGCAATTACTATGGGTTTCAAATAAGAATAGATCTGGAAATCCGCCATCTTGAATCGAAATGGTAAACAAATTTAATATTTTTAAAATACGGAGGGCATAAAAATTTGGTAGATATAATAATCAAATTAAGATAAAAAAAATGTATATTAAGGTATATTATTTTCTATCGAGTAAAATTGGATATTTTGATTCGAATATTTAGGTACGAACATATTTTAAGGTACGAACATATTTTAATGAGATACAACAATAAAAAACTGTGTTTACGTTATATGTCTGTGTTTATGTGTATTTGTGGTATCCTAGCGCGTAATTTTACTCAGGAAGACAGCTGCATACTTTTCGGCAAAAGTCACTTTTCCATACATTTTTATTTTTTTTTATTTTTTTAGGTTATTTTGTTTTTTTTTTACATTTTACCTACTATATGTAGTTAGTTATTTTGTGGTGACGCTTTTACTTGGTTTTTGGTATGAAGTTATCCGCGAGTTCAGGGCCTCGATTCAAAACCTTATAGACAAATGTCGAAAAAAATGGCGGATGTTATTGAAAAACGAAAGAAATCGGCATTTTTGTTCGACAAATGTCCTGTCCTATTCTTATCTGGAACGAATAGTAAACTTAGAGTTAAATTATAAACTTACTGATTCACTATGATCGTCAACAAGCGCCAGCGCTCGCCTCGTGGGCGGCATTCCAAGCGGGATAGGCAAGAAGTTACGTGTGGGGTTCATTCGCGAAGGTAACGATAGACACACATAGGTCTGAAGCTCTGATGGATCTCTCCCTCGCCAACGGCCGCGGAGCCAAAACCGACATAAAGGTACGCCGTTAATACTGCAAACAAAAATACTAAGTTAGTCGTAGTTTATACTTTTATACATTCACATTGCACTAATAATATTTATATTTATCATAACGGGCAATTAACGCGCTCACCTTTACGTTTCGACACGGGTTGCACCGGTGGTGGTCGCAAGCAGAAAATTCTGACATAGAGAGTGTAGTGTATAGGGTCCCTAACAATAATTAAATTATATTACAAATTACGGTAGTTAGAGAAAATATTGTTTTACGGTCGCCGTCATCAACGAAGTTGTTCCGCTGGATCAGTCTGCTTGGAACCACGACCGGTGCAACCCGTGTCGAAACGTAAAGCCAAATCATAGGTGAGCGCGTTAATTGCCCGTTATGGTAAAGATAAATATTAATAGTAGTTATTATTATTATCCTATTTTGACTATATAGGGAGACTGGTAATTATGACAATAAAATATCAACCACTAACCTCCCTTCTTTGGTTGGATTAATGATTTTAAAAGCGTTTGGTCTTAAAGTTGACTCTTCATGTTCTTCGGTATGAACTGCTATCGCCGAAGCCTGCAATATGTTTTTTTTAATTGTACTGCTACCTTAGACTTATACCTTTATTCATAAACGTCTTAAAAACTTATTAAACTAGGTTCGTATTTCTGTTGTCTGACACATTTTGACATTTCACAAAGACGCGTGGTCAAACAAGATTAAGATAAAGAATGTTAACAATGTCTCAGGGATTCAAAACACTGTTGTTGTTGTTTCAACTTCGTTGTTCATTCAACTTTTAATGTTGCAATGACGGCGCAAATCAAGTGTGTTCTCTGCACTGGCCGCTTGCCTGTACCATTAATCACGGAACGGCAGTCGCCGTCGATCAACTGACGGGATTATAGCGTACAATAGATAAGGACAAAGATAATAGTCGCTCTCCATCGAAATACAATTTGGTAAAGGTGTACTTGCCTATGAATCTAAAGGTCTACGACTAATAATGCATTCGCTCTGCATGCTTACCAAAATATTAGTCTTCAATCTATTGATGATAACGTATGTGGAAGAAATGCTTATAATGTTGATGTTTTCCTTTATTTCGTAGTACATTGTCAATAACGCCACCTGGAAATTTAAATATGTTATTTTTCTTTTACTGCCTATCAAGTTACTACATACATATATAGATAGCGAGTTAGACTGCCTCGGTGGTTCATTTATAAACGTGTTAGCTTAATAACCGCGAGGTCCAGGATTCAATTTCCGGGTCGAACAAAAAGACTTCTAACATATTTATTCCTTACCCATGGGACCTAGGCATAGCTGACGAAAAGTAGGTGATGAGCCCCTCTGAGTATCTATACCTTCTGGTAATGAGAGAGATGAGATCGAGATGCTAAATAATATGTCAATTACAATTGATTCATTAGTTTAGTCATAATGTAGGTCTACAAACCCCTTCTTATAAACGACGATTAACCTAATAGCTTTATTTGTTTTGTCACTGTCGTGTGGTTTTTAAGTGTTATAAAGAAGAAAAGGACAAAATATGTTTTAGCTGTTCTCATTTTTAGATTCGTTTTTATGTATGTTAAGTATTATGTAATTATTACAAGAATGCAGAAACAAAAAACTGTTAGACATACAAGATATTCACCACTTTACCATTTTTTTACTTTAGCTACTTTACCTATGTGTTCTGAAGTGTGTATGTCTCGATAAAACTCGTGAATGTTGCTGATTTTGGTCAAAGTACTCATACAAGTCTAAGGAAGGTTTAATAGGCGAGAAATACACGGTACGAAGTTCACCGGGGCAGGTAGTTGTCAAATACCTAAACGATTAATATTTGAAAGATGATACGGATTAATAAAATACCTTCTGGTTGCACAGTATAGAGAAGTTGGCAGGGTGCTCCAAGGTAACATGTCCTGATGGCGGCGTACCGTAACGTCCCGGCTCTACTGTGGACACTTGCAGTTCGCAACTAACAAACGTCTCGCGGCCCATTTCTAGCGATATGAAGAAAGGTTTCTGTGAACAAAAAATCCACAAATTATTAACATAAAATTGATTAGTACTCAAAGATTATTCTCCACAAACATTTTCACAGATAATTCGAGCGGATAACGAGAACGGTCATAGGATAAAGGCTGCCAAGGATCGCGTAAAGAGACGAAAATCAGTATCGTAGGCCATGATACATTTTGGGTCATTGAGCCATCGGAGTAATTAAATATAATCAAAGTAGGATGAACCTATCTATACACAAAAACATGAATCCATAATTACCACGCCCTGAATCTATTTTTTATTTGTTTTTTTTTTTACTCTAGAAACACAGGTATAATAAAAGACAAAATTAGAAAATTACTAAAAATTATTAGAGAATTCAAAAATTTGTATAACATAACGACCGTACAAATTTCTCAATAGTAACCTTAACGCTTTTGACAATATAATTTTTAGTTAGTTTCATTATAGTTTAGTAAACAAATTAGCTACAACTCTTACCTTAAGTATAGCAGAAGGGGGTGATATAACACATCCAGACTCGAGCCTACATAAAGGCGCAGCGTCAAACGCACGTAACGTTATTGGAATTGGCGCCGCATTACATAGTAACACTACTGGACATAGTTCCACTTCAAGACAGCACCCACCGCCTGCGTGTATTGCACGGTAACGAACCTGACAACGAAAATATGCATTAATAATCATGTTCAGATTACGTCGGGATCACCAGTTTACAGATTAGCTCCTGATTCGCATTTTGTATTTTTTTGTATGACAAATGCCCTTGATTAATGAGAGTGGTATGAGGTACCTAGGACCTACTTGTAGTAGGGTTCTAGGCTCTATAAAGTTATGATAGGTTTATAGAACTGTTTAGCGCTAAAATACGTTTATGAATACCATTTTTCATCAATTTTGATAATTCACTCTTTAGCAAGCCTTTAGATCTGTTATAAGTTATTATGAATAAGAACTACATCGCAAATTAGAAGAAGCAATTTTCAAAAATTTACAGCGTTTTAAACTACCCTTTGAGAATCGGTGTCTAAAAGATCAAAAAGAATTTTTAATTAAGGCTCCTATTTGCATTGCAAACGGCTCATTTTGATGCTCTTGTGTAATTTAGTGAGTAAAATAAACTGATATTATGTTTCTTTCAAAACACACAGCGTTGGTTGAAGAAGCTGTCTTAAATTTTGCCTTGATTTAAAGAAAAGTATGTAGAACTCACCAGTTTCCATAGTCTGTGGTTACCTTTTGTTCTTTCACTGAAGCAGTAGATCGCTGACATCCATAATTTCAGCGGTCTGTCATCTGTCACTCATAGCGTCAAAAAATTTTGCCGCGAGCGTATGGAAAATTTTTCTCTCGTAGTTTTTAATTGAAAGTAATACATTTTTATGTGTTAAGTGAGTAATTAATAGTGCTCACATTAAGTGTATTTTGCGTTTTTGATAATGAGTAATCATATCGGTGTGATAAAGAGCAAAAGCTCTCATAATGAGGTTACCGGTGCATTCACCGCCAATCGGTGGAAACCGAACTCCATTCTGAAGTTAATGGAGAAGGAAGTTCTTTATCCTGAGAGGAAGAAGGCACCGCGTCCCTACAGCCAAAAAATAATAATATAAAGGTCTTGTTTATATCTCATTAAGCACCCACGCTTCAACAATTTGATGAATCAAGTAAGTTTTATTTTTGGTTACATGATACAATTTTTTCTGTAAATTACTGATATAATTCAGAATTTTATTCAAGAAAATTGTAACCCTTTTATTGCTAGTACAGTTAAGATGCATTACTGTCTTTTACACAACCCAGTAGGGTCTAAACAGAATGAAATTTTACAACCAGGTATTTTAGTGTTGAATATAATCATATCATCATCCCTAAAACTAAGACAGTATGTCTTGAGGTAATAAGACAACTGCACCAGTTTAATTCTCTGGCATGGAAAAGAAACTGCTGCTATTGTAATGCTTAGCTGTACCTGATGTACTCAATTACATCATTTTATTCAATTACTACAAGTACATCACTTTAATTAGACCACATACGGTCATGTCACTGTTAAAGACCGCATACAGCCTGTGCTGATGGAGTTTTAGCCAGGTAGACTAAGTTACTTGGGAAGGGCTGTAAGGACTCATTGATTGGGCTGCGGCGAACCCAAAAAAATATTCCCTCACTCCTTTTGGGAGAGTTACTACCTAGTTTAAGCAAAATTATTCTATTCTCAAGTCCTTTGAAAATAATATTAAGCTAATAGTATGTTACAGAACAAGTGAATATATAAGAAACCAGATTATAAGAGATAGATAGTCAAAAGTTACGGTGGCTTTAATAGATTTTAATATATTATACCCAGTTATACACTAATAAATTTAAAGTTTGCTACAGAAAAATTTAATTCTTCCTTTACAAAAACTAATAAGATTCTTAATCCAAGACTGATCAAAGTTCAGATCATAAACGGCAATGCCATGGTTCAGATTTTAGCAAAAGCCATCCAAAGCATCAGCGATAAAAAAAAAAAAGAATAACAATAATAGTGATAAAAATAAAGTAATAGTCATATAGCTTGGTAATTAAGATTATTCAAATAAATTAAAGATTATTTTTAAAATATTTATAATAGAAATTATATAAATATAACAATTAAATAAAAAGACAGAATGACATGTGGTTATTTGCCACACTACCCTTTGCCTTTTCAGCATTACATTGCTTTGTAGTGGTACCAAACTCGGTGGCACAGATGTTGCGCACCTGTGGTCTCCAGATTTATGTTTTAATGGACAATTGTTTGTTAGTACACCAGGATTAGTCAATTCCTAGGTCTTATTTTACTGACTGTAGTATTTGTGACAAAGCTGGGGTGGCAAGTTAATTCTAGTCCCCACTCAGGAGATAAAGTACTTAAGCCTTCTTTGGGACACTGTTACCAATGGCTATGCTCTCTAAAAAGTGAATTTTAAAGATATTATTACAAAGTCAAATTTATTTTATTACCATGACCACTCCAAGGGTCCATAAAGTATAAGCAGGGCAGACCGTCACAGAAGGTTGCTCCACTGGTTTGCCTACAGTTTATGTGGTGGCAAGAGGCCTTAGACCACAGTTTAGTTCTGCTATATGAGAGGCGTGTAACGCACTAGTTGACCACAGACACTGCAGACCCAAGGTGGAGATCCCACATAGGCAGACTACTCCTGTCAGGAGCTTGGCAACAATACCAAAAAGCATGGCATTTGAAAGAATGAAAGAAATGTTTGCCGTATTATGCAGCAGAAAACAGCCTAACAGCCAGTCATAAGGGTGCATACAGTTAAATTCGATAGAACAACAGAACACTGGTTGGGTGTTTGAGAAACAAGCTAAACATGGTTATAAGGGCTCTTAAACCTGACTTGCAAACTGATAAAGCTAAGAAATCAGCTGAATATTAAAGACTACCAGACATTTGCTATGATATTATGCCAAATTTGAATTGTCTTTGCGTGAGTTTCTAAAACTTTAAATGGAGTGCTTACAAACTTTCTTGAAAACATACAGACTTGTGATGTCCTGTCAGGAAAAAACAACTGCATAAAGTGTTGTTCACTCGCACTCTTTGGTCGTCTTTGATATTCTAAGTATCACCCTATCAGCGGCTTACCTCTCGGGGAGGTATACGGCATAGCCAACCGCTTATTGAGGAAAAGAAACTTGCCGGAATGGCACCTCTTGCCCCCGGCCTCGGAGGCTATACTTAAAGGTGGGGCGTCCCCGACGTAGACGTTTTCGCGTCCAAAGTGTCGGCCGCTGTGCGACATTACGTCATTTGGGACTGAAATGATGGCTTGGCTATTCTGCGATACATTTAATCGATAGTAGCAATATCGACTAGCAACAGTACCCTCCACCCAGCCATATACCCCGAATGTTTAATAATTTGAGCTCAGCCGAAGGAGGCTACATATATGACCCCCCACTAAACTCAGTCTCGAAAGTCAAGACAGGAGCAGTTAGAGCTGATACAGCATCAGTTAAAAAATCGTATAAACTTGATGACAGGCAGTGTCCTTCACAGATCGCCAACCTGTAATTTGGAAAGTGGGGGGGGGGGGGGGGTGAGCACTCATGATGCCCAATAGAGAGAGCTATTAAATAGCAGTTGAATAAGATTTATATTTATTATAAAGCAGATCATGATGTAATATTTATGGTATAAATCATTTGTTTCAAAAATTTAGTTAGGATTTTAACCAAACTATACTTAGTTGAGGATATAGTTTAAAGCACCACTGGGTTAAGATATATCTACATACTGTGAAATAAATACATAAAGAATTTATATTCTAAAAACCTTTTTACCAGTGCAATATCTTTTTATATCGAACCACTACCTACAAGAAGCTAAAACCATTACCTAGAAAAACACCTCTAAGGGATACAAAATTTCTTCTTAACTGGCTTGACTTAAAATATGATTTAAATTATATAGCACAAGTGTGTGTCGAAACACTATTCCCTTTGACTATCAGATTCCGATGAATACATCTTGTGATAATTCTAGAAGTATAGTATTATTTATTAAGTATTGTTTTAGCATCAGGCAGATATTTGATGACCTAACATTGCTAGATATTTTACAAGAACATAGGGTATTATAATAATACTAATAATACTTATGGAAGAGCAATAAAGATATTGAGTATTAGATTGTAACTTAGTAGCCAAAGTATGAATCTAAAACGAATACTGGAAGCCACAGTAGTCATGATTGTTACTTAAAATACTGATCCTGCTGCTTACTGATCCTAAACTTTGTCAAGTTAAACACAGCCAAGTACTCTTCAAGTCAATTTCAATCAAATTTTCGTGCACAGAAGAGAACAAGCTGATAGAATAATAAGTTTATTTATTACAGTAATATGAGTTGCTAATCCTGATACAAAGACCCTGTCCATTAGATCCATCCCTATCTATAATTGTCCAGATCCATCTTTTAAGATGTTAATACAAATCACCTCCATATATTATATAATCTGTGAGAGCATCAAAGAATTAGCGGTTCTTGACTGATTGACTTGAATTGACTCTAGAAGGAATAACTATTGAGATAGTGAATATAGGAGACTGGAAATGTTTTCAATTCAATTAATTAGTATCAACCATTGGTCATGTGCATTTTAACTTTAGTTATTACAAATTTAATCCAGCCATCCATATAATTTTACAAATAATAAAATAACATTTTAGCTTAATAAAATGTTTCAAACATTGGCAATAATTAATAACATAGCAATAGTACTACTAAAGAATTAATGAATTTGATATAAATTTGGGAATTATTTTAAAGAATTAATAATAATAATTCCGTGAAAATGCATTCTCAGAAATTTTTACTGTTATGGAGTAATAGGGAGAAAAAGATCCTGAACCAAGATTTACTTTATATTAACTTTTCTCAAGTTTAAACAAATATACAGGCTTTTATTTTAAAATCAATAGGCAGATTATGTCTTAATTAATCTGATTGCACTCAGAGATTTTTAAATTTTTAGTTGATTAACTTTTAGTAAGACTATTAATAATAAATTGATTGCTTGAATAATTATGAAGATAATAATTATCTTAAATATCATTCATTTTCCTTAGCTTTGGATGTTATTATTATTTATTTTTTTTGAATGCCGAGTGTTGACTGTCATGTTATGTTCAATAATTTCAAATAGATAACAGGAATCTGTTAATAATATTTAACAAGAAAATGAGCAATTTCACATGGTAGATTAAAATAGACTAAGATTCCTTTATTCTTTAATAATAATCTTTGACTTTATTTCAGTACAAATGGATACAGACAATATTCATTTATTCCATACATGCTTAATTCACATAGCGTCCACATCTTTTGGATGTTCTTTCACCAGCAGATATCAAACAGGTCTTCAACCAACGCTGTGTGTTTTGAAAGAAACATAATAGAACTGTTTTGCATTACAACAAAACAGATATTATGTTGAATGAAAAACACACAGCGTTGCAGCAAGGTGCTTGCCGGTGAGTTTTTGAAGACTTCTATGAGTGACAGATGACAGACCGCTGAAATTATGGATGTCAGCGATCTACTGCTTCAGTGAAAGAACAAAAGGTAACCACAGACTATGGAAACTGGTGAGTTCTACATACTTTTCTTTAAATCAAGGCAAAATTTAAGACAGCTTCTTCAACCAACGCTGTGTGTTTTTTTCATTCAACATAATATCTGTTTTGTTGTAATGCAAAACAGTTCTATTATTATTATCTTCAATTTCAGTTACATATTAGTTATAGAAGGTTTATGGAACGTTTACGAATACCAAAGTTATAGTACATTTTAGATACACTTTAAGTAAAGTGCATCTAGAATCTTCTTTATGCTTTTTTTATGATTAAGACGGTTAGTGCTTTTATCGTTTTTATGCTTTTGTGGCTGACCAATCAAAACGGATACTACCTGAGAAGGTACTTTTAAAATTTGTTCAAGAAGTTTGGGACTGTGCGCCAAAGTAATTAAATTTAGTTGAATACTTACAATAACATCACACCGTGGTTGTATCAGCGCCGGTTTCCAATGGCCAGTGAAATGCTTCGTCACCAGAGAATACGGCCAGTGTGAATTAACATGGCGACCCGATTTGCTCAACCTACATTGCAATCAAAATCAATCAATATCAAATGGAGTCATAAAATAACACAGGCTGGAACTCTGCCGACGCTGTTTTTTGAACAATCAATAGATTTTCGTTATTCGTCGACTTAGTAAATTTAACACGGAACTAGTATCTGCCGAGGTACATGAACAACAGTTTGTATGCATAAACTGTTTATATTTTGTGTTTGTGTGTAGCTTTTATTTACGTGTGAATTTGAAAAATGCTTCAACTTTTACATGTGTGATGCACATGGTTACCTCATCTACCAAAAACATGGTGGGACAATTTAGTACTAGAAATTGCGTACGTATTTAAAATGCTCTAAGTTCATCGTACACACATGTCGTCTCCGCTCAATAATTTTACCGATCTTTTCAAACTTAGGTAAGTTCGTTCCGCTACACTCTTTTTCGCTATACTGGAGTCTCAGTCGGGTAACTAGTCAAGATTATGTTCTTACCAATTTTGAATGTCCTTCATAACCTCGTCGATGTTCTGGACCGGCGCGCGCTTGTCGAACACTGACGTATCTGTGACGCCGTAGTGCAATGGAACTGCTTCGCGGGTCACTGGGCATTCTAGGTTCCTACAAATTGATTCTATGTACTTTAAACAGACAGTAATATCGTCGCTGATAAATTAAACCTCAATTACTTAATGATTGATATACCCTTAGCGCAGATATTTTTAGACTGACATTCTTAAAAACTTGCTGAAATTAATATGATAGGATAACCGTTCATAAGTTTTGTAATATTAATCTATTAAGATATCTTTTTTCGTACAGTGCAACATAATATAATAGAAAATAAATGAGAGCACCACATGGAATCTCAACATTTAGTTCCAGGATTTACCGAGTGTTACATATAAGTCGCAATGTATATTATATATTTTTGAAACCTTTGAATTAAGTATGATGAACTCGACTGTAAGAGGGTATAAGTAATTTATAATAACGTACTTATACTGAAATGTGAGTGAATGTCGCGCATGCGTAGTCCCGGGAGCCAGTAAGTGAGTACTACACCCGCGCCCTGGCGTCGTCTGTAGCAGCGGCGCTGGTTTCGTAGTCTCTTCTGTGGTACTTTGGTTGATATCTGTGGCTATTAGCGCCTGTTTAAAAACACGTTGTAGAAATTACCTTTTTTGCCAACATAGTGTGCAATAGACGTGGGCGTTGAGTAAAGAAACCGTTTACTTAAACAGTTTTATGGGTGCACCGTTTACAGTCTACAAGTAAACTAGTTTATTCATAAACGATTTACAAAACCAGTCGAATCAATGGGCGCAACGCATCGCGATGCTCGACCGATTCAATATCTCGCTTCGTTTATGAACGACCGAGCGAACCGAGTGAAAATATACCTTTATTATGTTAACATAAAACACATTTTTGCTGAAACAAATAAATTTACTTGGATTTACGTGGATTTATAAAATAACTCTGCCTCCTGCTCTCTGTGAATTATTTGCCCAAAAAGTACAATACTTGTAGAGCAAATATATTAAAATATGCCACAGGAAATAAATTAAAAAAATGAATATAGTTCTTAATCTCTACGCAACTCACATCAGTATCCAATGGTAAATGAGATCGTAGAACGTACAACGGCCAGAAAGTAGCAAGAATACGTCCGTCAAAACGTGCGCGGATAACGCGACACCAAACAGACACGTACGGAACATCCCCTTCGCTTGGCACTAAAATCAAAATACACTTTGTTTTTTTTTTTGAGACAAAATTCAATTTTTTCCTACCAGTGAATGTGGCAACTAATACCAAGTAAAAATAAACCGGTTGTTTTCGAGTTTTGGAGAGAGTTAGAGTTTCGTCATGTCCGTGTGTCAGCTTAGAGACGCTAGGTATAACAGAACTGTAATACATCAAATTCGGATGGGCATAGTAGTGCAAATCAAAACAAAAATATTTTTTTTAAAACGGATATGTAAGAGATAGTTACCTTTTACCAACCACGGTACATTATCCTTAGGACACTCCTTTAGCGGTATATCGCCCGACCATCCCGTGTCGTGAGTTAAAAATTTTACCCTAAAACAAGTTCATTATAAAAGTAATTACATCTTCTTGAATAGTTTATGGTCATTATTTACTATTCTAAAAAGTATCATTGTTTTAGTCTTGACAGGTGTTTAATGTAAATAAAGTAAATATTAGAAGTTTCTGAACATCAAAAATTTAATTTGATTAAAACATAATGCTTCTCAAATACTCCTCCATGATAAGATTTGTTTTCCAGTTGACAATGTCATATTTAGAAAAGTTTGAGGTTCTATAATAAATCAAAAGATACTATTTATCAGCCGTAAACTACTCATATACAACCAAATTGGATTAGATATGTAAAGTCAAGGGCTTCCTTGTTTTAGGCGGACCGTTTGCCCTTTACCCTATAATCTACTTACTTAAGCACCATTTCGGATTGCTCAGGACATACAACGCTTCTGCAAGCAGTTTCTGCAACCAAGTCACCGGAACACACCGTCCTCCATTGTCCCGACTCCGGGATATGAGCGCGCACCTGGTTTCAATCGCCTGGTTACAAATAACTTTCCCGAAAATAATTTACTATTACTCTGCTCGAAGTACTAAAATAGTTCCTCCTTTAAAGTCTTTCGAAATGTATCGAGAAAATACCAATTTTTAAAAGAAGTGTGACAAAAAATTAAAGTCTTGGAGCGCTGCTGCATTGTGAATAACTTTGATAGATTGCCTAAGAACATGTAGTCGTTCATATTGACACAGTTCAATTTCAGGGATGCCTTTATTATTAAGTTTCAATAATAAAATTTAAAAAATTAGATGGATATCAAAAGGCCGGAATTTTCTTTTTTCGATTTATTTGACAAATCTATCGATACCTTAACAACAATATATTATTTACAAAAATATATCATATGTCATACAAGATACAAACGAAAACATAATCTTTTTTTTTATCGAGAAATAAGTTTTATTCACAAACAGCCTCATAACTTTCAGCTTACCTTGTATAAAAGGTTGAAACGCAGCATATTAGCAAGAACCACCCTTCCGAAGAGATGCATGTGCTTTTTGCCTCCAGACTCTTCAACGTTCACGTGAACGAACATACTACAGCCAGGGGTAATGAGAGACTTATTTGATGCTATATCGGGATTCTCAACACGAACGCGACTGTTGCCAGGGGTGAAAGGCACGCCTGTTGAAAAACAATATCTTCTATTCTACTATGCGTAATGTAAAAGTGTAAACCGAAAATTTTTAGAGTAAGAAGTACCATACAGTTTTTGTAAAACTGTACACATAAGCTTCCACCCGCGCCGCCGCACTTATAGTACATACATATTAGGATAAAAAATAGCTAATCCACACTATAATCTCTTTCTGTGCCAAATTTCTTCAAAATCCACTCATACATGCTAAATTTTGCATTTATGATATAAGTAAGAAAATCGAATTCGGGAATCGAAAACTATATATAGTATGGAGCGTCAGCAAATGGTTCAACACTTTTTAGGGTCGGTTTCTAAGATTGTAAAGGTTTGATAAAAAAGTTTTAGAATTAACTTACCGACTGACCATATCCAATCCGCGGATGGAGAAACCAAAGCGAGTCGTAATCTCTTTGGAGCAGTTGGACTTCGCCACCTGTATAATTAAGCGAAACCTTAATTGAAAACATAATCTACAGAGCGTGAACTAAAAAGTGGTATGACCCGCTGGTATTTTGCGAAGAATTTCCTTACAACAATAGATGTATTTAGTTAGGTCATATAACGTACTTAATAGTAGTTTGGTGTAATGAGGAGACTGGGAAACGAACACGAGACTTCCAAACATGTTGCTATTTATTAATAGGGTTCACTTACCGATAAGCAAGCCTGGCTCCTGATCCCAACGGCACCACTTCGTCAGTACCTTCTTGTCCAATCTTCAGACACGACACACAGCTGTTATGTAACCACAATGAGACTCTTCCTTCTAAAACCATCGCGGTTGACTCTACGATCTCAGATTTGGTAATAGGAAGATCTCTGTCACTGGCTTCTTGATCGATGTGAGGCATTTCTTTGAGCTGTAAACAGGTTTGTGTTGAGTCTATATAATTTTTTTTCCTTTACTCTCAGAGTCCAGTGTTATCGACTAACCGGTTTAACCGGCGATATAAGGCCCAGGAACGACGGCATAACATTTTGTCCAAGGCACGGGAGTGTAACACCAATAACTTCCTGACTACGAAATTACAAATGTTTTGACAAATCTCATCTTATCTTACGAACTAGTTCTCAGAAATTCAAAATTGCGGGATTCTAACTCGTTCCTCTGCCGGCTAAAAGCGAACACGCTATCTCTTAAGTGACTGATGTAATCAGATGATTATACTATTACTAATCACTTTAACCATTTTTAGGGTCTTTTCGCAACTATCATAATAGTTGAGAGAACTTAGGTCTTAATCCATACACGCTGGCCAAGTGAGGAATGGTGGATGTCACATGTCTTCGAATGATTAGTTCTTAGACATGCCAGTTTACTCACGAAGTTTTCCTTCACCAATTGAGCAGCGGCGATGAAACAATTTACACGGCACGATCGGGACTCGAACCCGCGACCTTATATTTCTAAGGCGAGGCCCGTACCTGCACCACCGCTGCTTACTACGGTATTAATAATCTTTGGATCGAAAAAAAGCAGTTTGAAATGAACGAATACTCACCCGTCTCGCAGCTACGCACCAATCATTAACAAGCGCTTGTAATGTCCTCAAGCGTGGCACACTCACAGCCACGTGTAGGATAGTGGTAGCAAGCCGTATCTTCGGCTCATCGTCCGTACGAAACGATATCGCAGCCTGTAGTCTCAATTCTCGCATCATTTGTTCCATAGTACCAGTACAACAGTCTAGCACATCAGCGCTGGAATAATTAAATAGTGTAAGTAAAACAGCTACCGGCATGTCATTGCATCACAGATCTATTAGATCTGTTACTGATTTGAAAAATGTTTAATTAAATAAAAAAAATATTACTACGCAATTTAGCAAAGCCTAAATGACAATGGTCTATCTAATTATACATAATTTATATCAGTAAAGTTAAACGGCTTTGTGCCACGGTTTCCTATTAGAATTGTTTTAAGAATTTCAGAACAGAACATAGTTAATAGAAGATCTATTGGGAAACTAAATAATTAATAGAAGTTGCTAAACTAATATGTCAGAATATTTGAAAAATACACGCTAGACGTAGAGTATTTTGCCTTTGAAGCGTAACCTTATAAATAAATAGTACTTACGATAGATGTGAATCGATCACCAACAACACGCCGGCCGGTGATCCGAAGTTCCCGTGAGCAGTAACATTGCGTGCATTGATACACAACACGCGGTGCTCGCGCATCAACGGTTTCGACACATAGTAGCCCTCCAACGATCTAACGTGACTGTAAAATAACATGACAAATCAATTAACTTTATTCTGTTACTCTATAGTTCAAAAGTAAGTTTCGGAGCATAAAACCCTTTCATAGACTTAATCGTACTTATGTATAAACGAAACTTAGGCTACTAATAGTTTAAATTTACTCAATATTTTGTGATTTCGAGAGTCATAAAGAAAAAAGAACCAAACATGTTTTAGCTACTTTCAGCTCAAAATTCGTTAGTAAAGGGGAATATTAGTCCGAAAAAAAAATCAACGAACGCATGAAAATTTTACAGAAATTGATAGTGAATTTAGATCTGAAATCATTATCGTACACGAGAGAAAACACCAGTAATTATAATCCCTTGCTATTGCAATGCAACTCAGTAAACGTAGTTTACATACTTAATTTGGTCTTGCTGGCCTTCTTCACATATATAAAGTTATTTCTTGTTCCAAAACAAAATTTGTCATTTAACTTCATTCATATTGTATTTAAACCTCTTGTACATTTCTAAAATAAGAATACTATATAGTTTTATGTTACCTAGTGAGTTCCGGCAGCGAGTTATGCGCAAACAATTCGAAATCCACAATCCGCAACGATACCGCAGTGCGAGGTAACAATTGAGGCGCGAAGTACGAATCAACACGCAACACTCCTGACAACTGCTCTGCTGTTACACCGCTGTAACTACTCGGCGCGAACATTTCCGTCGATATGTCTCGTGTCTGTAAAAAAAAAGTTTATCTTGGTTCAGATAGGCCTCCACAACTAAAGTAGTTTATCTTAATTTGGCTCTTTTATAACCCGCGCTAGTAAAAAAACGAATAGACAATGGCGGATCATACTTAAAAGGACAGTTGGGATCGTCAGCAAAACAAGATAGTCAGATGCTATTTTTTATTGTAGACCTTAGTTATTTCAAAATAAATAAACAAGATATGTACGGTATGTACCTATTTAAAAAGCCAACCAAGTCTTAATTGAACTCTAGATAACAGTGGAATCTAAGACGTATAATGAATGCATGCTTAATGATGACAGTAATAACGTACATGTTTGAATCCAAATAGGTCCCACGATTTTACTTTTAAAGAACTTCAATAAAAGGAGTGTAGACTGTATGTATAGGTATAATGATAAATAAATAAAAAATATAAAAACAACAAGTGTCGCGGGTGGCGCTTTTGTGTAGTGTTTGTGAGGCGCAGCGCAGAGCCTCGGTTATGGTCAGGGGAGCCTGCGCCCACGCATCTTCGATGTCTGTGACAGTGCGAGTAAGAAGAAATTATTAGTGCCGCCATTTATGATTCGTATCTTTATTGGCGCGGGTTATACCTATTTTCACTGAGATAATTTGCAGTGGATATGTATGAAAATAACTAAGCCAAGACAATCTAAGCTAAGTTCGAGGTGTACTGTCAACGTTATAATAGTAAACTCACCAACAAGGCATCGACTTTGGGCTTGTATTTGTTTAAATCAAACTCGAAAGTCGGCGGATCAGATGGGATCCCGGTACACGATCTGAATCGCCACAAAACCGCAAACACCGAGTCTAAAACAACATTAATCTTTATTCGAAGGCCAGATACTATGAAACTATAAAAAAGGAAACTATATTATGCTCGACCGGAACATTTGACATGGCAGTATTTTATAAACCGGCGCCGGAAAGAAGCAATTAATAACAACAAATGTCAGATTTTATTCAGTTAAGTGTTGAAGGTTGGTTAATGTCGAATGGAAAATTTTATTCAGAACATTTATCTAAATATACCGAATTTTGCCCACCGGCTGTGTCGAATACTGCCAGTCCATTTAAATATTCAGTGTGAAAATTCGACTCAGGCAGCGTTACTCTTAACTTTCTTAAAATTTTGTGATAAGTTTACGGGATATTGGGAAATATAGCTAACTAGCGGCCCGCCCCAGCTTCGCTCGGGTAGCTTCAGCCCACTCAACAATTTACAAAAAATGTGATAAATAAAGAACCGCTCAACCATTTTTGTGCAAAGTTCACATAAACCATCTACTAAATAGTCTGAACAATGCCTAAACGTTTGGTTTGAATAGGTAAGCCCGTTTTTGAGTTATAAAATTGCAACGAAAAGTGGCATTGATTTTTATAATATAGATTTTGATCTTGTCTTTTAACAAACCAATCAAAATTACTGTAGTAGTAATAACGCGAGTGCCCTACTCTGCAGTATGTATAAGTATCGGGTCGGTGGCTCACTTAGATAAGCTTAATGACAGACAAACAACGAACTACTGATAGTAGTTAATATTGTCCGAAGTAAATCAGTAAATCAAGAAAACAGCAGCTGTAAATGAAGTGTTATTATAATGCATACCTGGCGGTGGAACATAAAGTAATAACTCTCGTGGCTCCCCAACAGGAATCTTGAAGTACGTGTGCGGCGACCATTGGCATATCAACGGCGAATACATCTCCAAAACACAGTCCGTTTCTCTATCCTGTTCATCACATAAATTCAATAAACTTCTTCTAATAAAGCGTTGTAATATTGTTAGTAATCTGCTTTCGAGAAAAACGTCAAAGGTAGTAAATACTTTTTTATGTGGGTATCCTGAAGGTTACCCGCTAAAACCACACGGATGTTCCTTCGAGCATGTCACAGTGGGGTTATGAGAATCACTTGTGACACAACCACGACTAAAATAGTCAACCCATGTTAAAAATAGTTTTTTACTGTTTCTATTTAAAATTTACACTGCCAAATTGGAGAAATAACTAAACAACAACAAGTAGTACAAGCTCTACTTAGTTTGGGATATTATTATTGGTTATGTCTCACAAAAAGTTAGTATAAATTTACCTGTCCGGGTAATGGGTAGGCTACTATCCGCGTGATGGCTCTGGGATGGGGGTAGCGCCACGACACAGTTTTCCCACTCAATATAACTTGGTAAGCCATCGGGAGCTGTCCACCGCTAGATATCTTGAACGCGCCGCTCCTGTTACAAAACCAACCTTCAAAATTTCTATAACAAGTAAATTAGGAATACTAATTCCTGTAAACTTTCGCACCTTTAGGTGTGCTACATCCAATTACCCGAATGTCCAGTAAATCCATATATCTAGCTGTAAGTATAATGCAAACGCGTTCGCATAAAATTGTAGGATATTATAGTTATAAGTGAATTAGGAGATTAATTTAATTAACAAAGCTAAATTAAATATGGTTTACAAACAAGAACCAGCTATAGCTTTAATGAAGTTAGATATGTCAAACAGGTGTATGTTTTAGTCAACATGTTTTTACATATCTTTAAAATATAGCACGATTAACACCCCGTGATATCTTTCCGTTAATATTTACGTTTAAGTGGCAAATGAGAAAAATACTGCACTTACCTCAAATCGTCTTTGTAAAATTGTCCTCCAAGAAAACTTTCGGACTCGCCAACTGGTGTGAACTCTTCATTGATTGGGATTTCTGTTTCTGCTTGGGATTCCTGCATTTTTGTGTGTTTCTTGAATGGAGCCACCGGCTGTAAAACGAATGCAGCTTACAATTACTAAAATATGACAAAACAAAACACACAATAAAAAAACAATTAATTGAACATTTAATGAAACTTCAACGCATAAAATCTTTAAAAAACCTGACTGAAAAAATCTTATCAATTACATTGACTATTACATTGCAAACTGAACCTTGTTCAAGATAAAATTTCGAATCGATCAAACCAAGGGTTGATGACCTTCAAATGCCTGACCAGATTTTACAGAGCGAATAATATTGTTTTTTTTTTATCGTTGTTACTCTTTATAGACACTTACCTCATCATTAGCTAACACAGTACGAATAGCGTCCCAAATTCTGTTGGCAGCTGCAAGGTCTACAGGGCGAAAGTCGAGAATGATGCAGTCCAGTTCCACGTTCACCCTGATAGCAGCATCCAGAACCCCTGGTCCTCCTTCAGCTCGGCGCCATGCTGGCCATGTTGCTTCTGCTTCGATACTGAAATGAAACCGCTAGTTCTGTTTACCGAAGCTAGTCAGTAAGAAACGACCTATTTATGTAAAGGCAAGTCGGAAGACTAGATATCAGCATCACTAGATTGATAACAATCCATAGCATCTCTCAATCAGCTTTTGATAATTCTTTGGATATATTTTATTATTCTACAGTACAGTTTCTACTCATAAATTTGACAGGCTTCTAGGTGTATAGCGGAGGACTGAAACAGTTGATGTTTCACTCCACTTCTGAACACTCGAATTTGCGTCAGTGATTTCATTTTAATCTGCCGATATTCATTATGGAGCTAGTGTGAGTTCAGTAAACTACACGATCCGGTAACATAAACGTCAAATTGTATGGCAAAAACTTCTACCGTTAGTATTAAGCGCAGGCCACACTGCCAGCTGACGGACGGAGCGGGCGGGTGAAGCGAGCGAAGGAAACTACGCGAAATACTGTCGAGCCAAACTAAACGAAAACTGGCTGGCTGAGCGGGCGAAGCGGGCGGGGGTGCTGATGGGAGAGCGAGAGGATAGCGTTATGTCCATTTTTACTCGCGCGCAGAGCACGTCATTGTTGTAAGCGTCATGGAAGAATTTATCGCGAGTGTCCAACAATTTCCTTGTTTGTATGATGTAAAATGTAGGCAATACCGTATGTAGGCCGAATATTTGAAACGGGAAGGACGAGCGAGCTAATCTAGGGAAGTGGGCGGGCGAGCAAAGCTAACAAAGCAGGCGAAACTCGGAGCTTCGTTAGACTTTCATTGGCTTCGCTCACGTCACCCGCACCGCTGAGGTAGCTTAGCTCGTTAGTTAGAGGTGAACCGATGTCGTCCGCTTCCCCCGCTCCGTCCGTCAGCTGGCAGTGTGGCCTGCGCTTTAGATTCGCATTGCTAAAATTTCATAGAATTATTCGATTAAGTTCACACTAGGCACACTGACGACCATTTTTACTACAACTGTTTTCCTACCATTTATTGGACTGTAAGGTAAGCTCCTAACTTGGAATCCTATAAGTGGGAATCCTACGAGTGAAACACAAACACATACATACCCTAATGTCAACGGTTGCATCAACACATGTCTACTTAATGCTGCTGGACCCACAGATATCAACAGTGCAGTGATAAGAGCTCTTCCAGATATCACCTCAGGTCGTTGGCCCACAGCAAACTGAATTGAGGCACTATCCCATCCAATAGACCCTTCTGATCCTGTGACGGATATCTGTTCGATGTGGAGGGAAGCACTTTCTATGCCTTGATTCACTGGGGGGATGAATACGAACAAGTTATGTGTCACGAAGCTATACAGCAACACATTAGCCTCCATACTTACTAACGAATATTAAGTGCAGAACAATTGAAACATGTTCTGTGCTTTCACTTTAAAATATGCATCTGACAAAACATAAATAAGCTATTCTTAGTTCAAGCTTAATTTTAAGTAGGAGGATAGACACGTATCGTTATCGACCAGATATCTATAGACCCGCATAGCAGGGCACCCACGCTCGACAAATTTATGTCTCACCACTACATTTTGTCCAGCCACAACCTGATTGGTCGTTCAAGGACAAGAACTTGATCGAACCGATCAAAATGACCTATCTTCCTCGATACCCAGCCAACATTTCACGATTACAATCTATATATATAAAAATGAAACCCGTTTTCCGTTGTCACGACATCACGCGTGAACGGCTGGACCGATTTCGCTAATTATTTTTTTATAATATTCCTTTAAGTATGAGGATGGTTCTTACGCTGAGAATAATTAAAAAAAAAAGAAAATTTAGAATGCGAAGAAGTGCCGAAAACCGGTTTAGATACCTATTATTTATTATTGGTTACAGTAGATGGCACTGCTTTACCGGGCAGGACGACGTCTGCGGGGTCCGCTAGTTTTAAATAATATTTTAAGTAAGCGAGGTCTAGTAGGTATCTAGTCCGTGGGTAGTAATAATGTAAAAGAAGTTGTAACTTACACATTTGCCTTCGGCATTTGTAAAGGAGTGGTACGGAAGCTTCCTGAACTGTAAATGCCCTAGTAAAAGTTTCGTGTTCCAATTTATCTATGTATTTCTGTTGCTGTAAACCAAATATGAAATTACAAGGTTGCCCATATTCGAGCTGAAAAAAAACTGAAATGACATAGTACACATTTGGAACTTGAAAAATTACAATAAGAAAGCCATCATCATACCCACCTCGATTCTCGCGCTTTAGATATTGTCTAACAAAAATGGCGATTTCTTTTGTTTTTCAATGACATCACCATTTTTTTCGACATTTGCGCCCTTTAGACATTTACATATATCTAATAGACCAATGGAGTTGTAATTGCAAAAATGGAAAGTGATTGGAAAACAACAAAATGGCCATTTTTGTTTGACAAATGTCTAAAGCGCAGGAATCGGGGAACTTGAGCCATTACAATCGTGCGAACTACGTCATACATATTTTTATCGGAACTCTCACTCGCATTCAGTACACATTATGGCATTCACAATTGACACAATCCCTAAAAAGTAGTTCGTATGTTTGTAATGAATCTGTATACAGAATGTATGTAAGGTCATGCCCTAAGTTCAAAGGTCTTTGAGCCATCTGCAATAGTATTACAAGGTGTAAACTTTAAGAAATTATTTGGAAAAAATTAATAAATAAAAAAAACTATCATTTTTCAATTTATTTTTTACAACCCTAACCTTTGAAGGGACAGCCAATTGTCATTCATTTGTCACATCTTTTATTAGGTCAAAGAGAGTTCATAAAAACAGGTGATCAAGCTTGCCTGACGCGAAATCATTGCGAACCTTGCAAATCAAAAATCGTATTAACATATTATGCCAATTAATTTCGGACCTCACGTAGTCATTAGTAATGACCTAAAGAATGTCTGGTTGCAAGTATAGAATAGCCTTTTCGGTTCAGGTTGTAGGGTTGTTATTACAAAACTTACCAATGCTAATATCCCTTTGAGTCTGATCAGAGTATCAGTACTAAGTTCTATTTGCACTGGCCGTTCTATATCAATCCTTATTGTTCCACGGTGAGCAGCAGTCGAGGGAGCACCCTTACCAGCTAGTTGAAAAGATATATATAGTCAGTCCTACCTTATATATTCGTATTTGTAACGGGGTCAACGTACCTTTTGCGGTAATGTATCTGTTTCAAACGTAGCAGAGTTCGTGTGTTTGGGAAAAGGCACCGAAGTTTAAATCATTGCACAAACAAACATCTTATGCATGAATTAATAACAGCGGATAATAATAATTAATTACTGTGTGGTAATAAGATTTAATTTGATTTCTCTGAATTAAATTTGTTAGACATTAATGTGTTCCGAATGGAACTAAATTTTACCCTATCATGATAGGTATCTTTTAATGAAGCATAGACTCGCGGTCCACTCGTTTACTACCATTAGACACTCACAATAAGGTACTTATTTGTCTATTAAATATGTTACAATACTAACCACTTGCTGGCCCCGTAAGCTTCATAGTGATTAACGCGGGAGGTATCTCAGTTTCGGGATCAACGGATCCCTTCGCTGTAGACAGAATAGTTCGACGCCAATAGTTGACAGTCGGGCCAACGCCTAGCCCGAGCCATGCGTTGAATAACGAAACCTAGAAGAAACAACAAGTAAAAAATACAGTTACATTGCCACCGCCCCATTGAATTAGAAGATTAAGTAAGTAAAAAGCGGAGCGTCATCAGCACTCTTGCTTCATACACTTCTTTTCTGACCACATAGGCAGTATCTACACTTAACATTCTACCTACTGTAGTTCTATACAAGCGTAAAAAATAATTCTTACCTGCAGACTCCGTTGCCCTTTCTTCCTCCAATAGTAAAGGTTCGGTTGATGAAGAGTAATGTGAACGAGATGAACGTAGCTCTCTAATGTCTGCGCGCGCTATAAAGTTAATTGTGTAATTTATTTATTTGTTACACTTACAGGTATCAATAGTGACTATCATAGCTTATAACGAATAATTTTGGCTGTTTGTTTTGCCAAAGCAGACTTGATACAGTATTTTATTTTTATTATTTATTTATTTAGATTAGCCAACGATTGTCTACACCATACATTACAGTATAAACTTTTAATTTTATACGGACAAAGTGTAACAATCACTTAAAGGCTAACACCGCATTCACAAAAACGGCTTTAGTAAATTATACATAAATAATATTAAAACCAAAAATTAAATAAGAGTTAAAAAATAAAACAAGTGAATTGCAGTATAGAATCACTAAAAGAAATCAGGTGAATAATTGATGACATTTTTTAAGATAAGGATACAGATATTAGAATAGCTGCAATCACTATTAAAATTTAAAATAAAACTGTTATAATAAAACCTAAAAACATTCATAAATTATTTAAAATAATAGACAAGAAAAATAAAACGGTACCAAGCAAAAATAGCAAATTAACCTTTACATTGTTCATTTTATATAAGTAAATTCATTCATACATAATACATATAATTAAAAACAAAAAATGTATATCTATATCTGGGTATCTATTGCAAAGGAGTGACATTATTTATAATAATTTTAAAGATTTTACTCCAACTGTCGTTGTGAATATCTAGCAAGTCACTAGAGCTGTTAAAGATCCTGCATAACCTGGGTATCGGTGAATTTGCTCCAAGCACTGTTTTCCTCACTGGTGGACACAAAGGTGAGATACTATTTCTTGGATATCTCGAGGGGGCTCTAAAATTAATAAGGCTCAATAAATTAGGACAGTCTATCTTATGTCTTAACAATTTGTGTAACAATAGTGCGTCTGTAACCTCTCTACGCGCGGTTAAGGTATGCATTTTGTAATGGCACAAACGCGATTTATATGATGGTAAGTGTTTAGATTTCCCGTCGCAGAAGGCTAAGTGCCACAGAAAGCGTTTTTGAATACGTTCTAACCGGAGCGTATGAGTGGCATAGTGGGGTCTCCATACTACGCTACAGTATTCCAAGATACTCCGTACGAGGCTATTGTACAACATTATTTTTGTGCTACTTTTCCGAAAAACCCTAGTGTTACGCAGAATGAATCCTAACATTTTTGAAGCCTTTTTAGTGATGTCTTCAATATGAGGCAGAAAGCTGACCTTCGTATCAAATGTAATACCCAGATCTCTCATTACTTCTAACTCCTGTACCTTTCGCTGTTTGATAAAGTACTCAGAGTTAGTATAGTTGATTTTTTTAGTATATTTTACATGATAACATTTATTCGAATTTAGTTCCATGCCATTGTTATTACACCATTCAATAACTAGGTCCAGGTCCCTTTGTAAAAGTTCAATGTCTTTAAGGGATTCAATTGGTCTTGCTATCTTTAAATCATCAGCATATAAGAATACCTCCGAAAAACGAAGGCATTGTGGAAGGTCGTTAATAAATATGTTAAACAATATTGGAGCCAAGTGCGAACCTTGAGGAACGCCCGAAGTAATTTTATGTGATGTAGATTGAAAACCATTTATCACTATATAGAATTCGCGTTCTGTTAAGTATGAACAAAACCATTCCAACAAAGACCCTGTTATGCCATAGACTGCAAGTTTATGCATTAGTGTGGAATGGGGTATTTTGTCAAACGCTTTGCTAAAATCTGTGTACACTACGTCAAATTGCTTGCCGGCGTCAACCGTATGTACTAGTGATTCAGTAAATGTGACTAGGTTTGTAGTTGTAGATCTAGACGGTACAAAGCCATGTTGGTCGTTGCTTAGGTACATCTTAAAGTGATGTTGAATGTATGGACAAAGAATAGACTCAAATATTTTAGCAAAGGTAGACAAAATCGATATTGGCCTGTAGTTGCATACATTATCCTTTCTATCTGACTTGTGCACAGGAACTACCTTTGCTTTTTTCCATTCCGATGGAAAGATTCCTGAGGCTAAAGATTTATTATAAATTGTGAGTAGTGGAGCAAGTAGTGTTGATGCACAATACGAGATAAAAATCGGTGGTATTCCATCAGGGCCTGGACCTTTTCTTTTATCAACCGTTTTAAGTTTCTTCAATAAACAGTCGTTACTGATTTTTGGACTAGTCAAACTTTGGGTGTTACTGTATTGTGCCAAAAGAGCATCAGAGTAGTCATTGTTTTCTTTATTGCTATCCAATGTGTATACTGAGGAGAAGTTTTTGGCGAAAAGATTGCAAATAGAATTACCGTCCGACACTACCGCCCGTCCGTCGGTCATGACCAAAGGATAACTGCTAGAACCGCCCCGTTTGGATTTTACGTAACTCCAGAATAATTTGGGATTACCTTTTATACCACTCTCTAAACTCCTTATGTAATCGTTATAAAGATTTAATGTCAATTTTTCGCATCGCTTTGACATCAATTTTAGTTCAATACTATCTCGTGGATTTTTGTACTTTTTAAAACGTATCCTTATCTTATTTTTTTCGTTTAGCGATTTGATTAAACTATAATTGAACCAGGGGGGAAAACGATTGTTCCTTGGCTTCTTACTCGGTACGAATTTCGTGATAGTATCGTTGACGTATTTGTAAAATATAGCCAACATTTCATTTACATCATGCGTGTTTTTAAAAATCTTACTCCAATTCAACTGATTGAGGTATTCATTAATTTTAATGTAATTTGCTTTGTAAAAATTAGGTCTTCTAGTCGGGTTATACGGTAAGTTACTAGCACTTGAGAATGATAATGATACCTCAAGTGGGGGGTGAAGCTTATCAATTACTGTTAAGGGATCGTTACACTCGCTTACAGAACACGACAGTAGTGTAGACAAAACTAGATCTAAAATACGCCCTGAATGGTTTTTAACACAATTATACTGCGACAGCTGACTTATGTTCATGAAATCCAAAAAATTCTGGCACATCTTTGGCAAAGGAACATTATTAATTTTATCATTCCAGTCTATTTTACCCAAATTAAAATCTCCTACGATGCAGACGGGAAAATCGATTGTATCAAGTACACGGTTACAGTTCTCTATAAAATGATCTAGAGTAGCAAGACATACGGGTGGAGGGAGGTAGATTGCACAGAAAGCGATTTTATGTGATTTATGGGATGTATAAGATAAGTCAATGGTAATCCAGAGATCCTCACATTTACTTTGCCAGGTGTCAATACGCAAGGAGTTAATTTTTTTATTAACTGCAATTAACACTCCACCACCGTCTTTGCTATTCTGAAAACCACTTGTTTCCCTATCCCTCCTGTAAACTTCATAACGGTTGTCAAATAGTTCACTGTTTAGCACATTAGAATTAAGCCATGTTTCCGTTAAAATGATAATATCATAATTTATGCCGCACAGATTACAATAAAAATTATTAGTTTTAGTACGTAAGCCTCTGCAATTTTGGTAGTAAATTGAGATATCATCGAATTCTATAATATATTGGATTTAAAACATGCATAAGTTAATTGTATTTTGACAACACAAATAACAAACAATAACATATTATATAATTTTGCTTAGACTACTTAGGCTTCTAATTTGTATACATTCCGCGCCGTCTATTTTTCTTACAAATATTTTACCACTTCTCACCCAGACGTATTTGTAATTCTTTTCTTTGGCTTTAATCCTTGTAGCTGCATGCAAAGCTCTGTTTGTTGGTGATAGATGTTCGGCAACGTAGATAGGAGACTTTGGCCCAGAGAATCCGAGATGAGAACTGTTTAACTTTTCTTGGGGGTATGCTTTGTTATGCTTAATAGTTGCCGCTAAGAGTTCGTCTCGCATCCTAGGTGAGGACAGTTGGACGATTATAGAGCGTGGGCGGGCACTTGAATGGTTAGTTTTAGCAATGCGCGTGCAATGCAAGATATCTTTCTCGCTGATTTCACATTTAACCGCACGAGAAAATTGGGTGATGATATTGTATACGTTTTCATTTTTGTTTTCTGGTATACACTGCACTTCTAAATTATTCGATCGTGACTGCTGCTCCAAGTTAATAAGTCTCTCGCTGAGTTCGCCAACCGTGGTTTTAAGATCAATATTTTCATGTTCTAATCGTTTGATTACCTGGTTAGATAACTCCTGTTCCTTCTTCAAGTCTTCGAACATAACATTTATAAATGACATAGACTCACAGATACTCTGCATTTCTTTGTTAACCGATTGAAGTTCTTTGTTAATAGTACTGACTATGGTACTATTAATCTTCTCGATTACCTCTTTAAATTCTTCTTTTATTATAGTTTTAATAATAGATCGAAACTCATCTTTTTCATTTGCTGGAGGGGGAGACGGAGAGCTAATAGCCTGTCTTTTCGGGCCTCTGTTCATAGACACGTTGCGAATTGGTGTTAAGTCGTTCTTGAGCAGTTTCTGCGAGCTGACCAAGCATAAGGGGCATTTCCAGGTGCTTGCATTATTTGGAGATTCCTCTAGTGATAAACAAGCATAGTGGTGAGATTTCCCACATCCTGTGCATATTATAATTCTATCTTCTAGGTCTGTTGTATTATCAGTGGTGCAGCACCCCCAATGCACGGATTTATCAGACATAATTATTGTTAATTACGAAGCAGTATTATAAACTTTAATTAGAAATCTATCAAACCGTCCTCTGTGAGGCAATAACAGCTAGGTATAAAAAGTTGCCTCATCTATGTTTATTGATCTTTGGTGCGCGTTATTGAATGTGTCATTAACTGTCATTTGACGTCAGCATGAGCAACATTGTACTTTAAGCACACTACGGAACCGTGCAAATCCCATGCAGTGCGCGTATAGTATTTGTAATATACCCACAAGCTGATATGTTGATGTTTATAATTTTTTTACTATTTGCACTTTGTTATTGTCTAAAATATGCACTTAAGATAGTTTTTATATAGTGGAAAACACTTCACTAATACCATATAATAACTTTAATATAATTCACAACAAAGATATATATTAAGTTAATCAATATCTTTATTTAAACACAGAACAGTTAATTACGTATGTTGACCGTTTGATTGAGATTGAAGTAGTGTTTTTAAGCATGGAAAGTCTGCAAAGAGTGTGATAAAATTTATAATTATTAAATATTTTGTCTAATACCGATATCTACCCGTGCGAAGCCAGGGCGGGTCACTATTTCATATAAAAGCTGAAAATAATTTTTCTCTGAAACTATGGCATTAACAAGAACGGATGTTACGTTAAGATTTAGTTACTAAATAGTAAAAAAATCTTATTCTACTTCGCGTTAAGCTATGAGGTTGAGTCTAGTCAATAAAGCCGAAAATATTGGGTCCTCAGTTCAGACGTTTTAGTCAAATTGGACTTTCATTAACTTCATAACAATTAACTTTTGGGTCATTATTTCTTTTTTACTAATTCACGTAGGTGTCCAAGTTAAACATGTTAAAGTCGCAACTATGTATTTCGTGAGATAAATCTATGTTTTGCAGATTTTATCTAGAGCTCTCAGTTCATTTTAATCTGAACTGAGGGCCCTAGATATACCGCCGTAAATCTGCAAGGTCTTATTCTACAGACTTAGAAATTTCTTAAAATATTTAAGAAATTCATAACTAAATTTTTAAATAAAAATTATTAACCCAGAGATTCTTGAGATTTAGGCTATGGCTATGTTTTATCATAACAGCTTTAATTTACGTTTAAGAAATTTATGGCCCTTTGCTTTAAGTTTTTACTATTTTTAACTAAATCCCTATAAATCTTATTTCGTTGCACAAGGTTTCAAAAAATAGGCCCTCAATCCAGGTGCGCACGTATCACTAGCATTTAACTTTACAGCATTACTGCAATACTAACTATAATATCCAGTTGTGTTTGCCCAACGTCAACATTGCGATGCATCTCTTTGATACTCTCCTGGCTGCCCGGCATCTCAGGGAGAATTCGTTGCTTCTCTTCAGTTTTAGAAGCTTCATTTGTCTAATAACAAAGAATTTATTTAAACATTATGAATTTTTATGATTATTAAATAGATTTGTTCTTATAACTCAGCCATATTCATACTACAGAACTCGTGATAAATATTTTATACAGTTTGCATACACCACATTCTAGTCACATTTTAAGTTACAATGGCAAGATCAGAAAGACCAAAGAACAAAATCATTCTAAATTTTTTCCTGAGATTATATATGCTTTGAAGGTCTCTTTTTAATTACCTTACACTGCTCACCGCTCACATGAGGTGTCTAGTACTTGCAAGTAAGTTATAATACCGTTCGCCTTTCCCACCAGTTTCCACAAGTTCAATATGGTCCAAGATAAGATAAGATAAGATAGTCTTTATTTGTTTTTCAATGAATATGAATAAAGAGGGAATCCATACAAAACGGTCCACTGTATTCCGTAACCGTTTTTGACAACATCGACAGCGGAAACATAAATTGTAATCTATTACGGGAGACAAATTGATAAAAAAATTAAAAATTATAAAAACTTACGAGTATAACGCCTCTAAATGGTCGCTACAGTAAGATTTCCTACAATATAAACTTTATTTTATTACGGCCACTTTGTACTCACAAGAAGCAAATGTATGTTTTCTTGTTGCTGTATTTTGGCTATGTATTCAGATGGTGCTCGTAGGTCCATCACTTCGGGAGAGTCGTCATCGGCTGCGTAAAGTGATATATCGATCACGCCCATAGTCACGTACACTTCCAAGAAGTCTGCCGGGTCGTTACTAAAATATATCCATATTGTTATGATTGAACAGTCCAAAAAGGTTTATACACCTTATAGTTATATTAGGACACATTTTTCTGGGTGTCCTATCATAACTAAATTAATCTGCCTATTAACAATCTATAGACTGTCTTTCTTAGTCTATAGTCTGTTTTATCTTTAATTAATCTATAGGAGCAAGCTTTCGGCATTTCGTGTTAGCAAATAACTGTAGTTTCTGATAGCGGATTAAATAGTTATTAGGCATCTAAGTTGACTACAAAAATATTTAACACTAAACTACTTAATAAAAAAAATTAAGCTGAAGTTATCAGCCATTATAAAATAAAAATGTTTGACCATCGCGAGCTCTCACTCTATTAAAAATCAAATAAATATTTCTAAATATTTTAAACTTACAAAGTTTCAATTAGAGCAATTGACACAGACTTCTTGGACGGCAGATCAATTCTAGTAGATTGTGATGCTAATGTCTCAACTCCTGAATCACACGCCATGCTGTGGCCTATTTCACTAGGCGCTGTAATAAAACATTTTCATAAAATCTTAATTAAAGAATATTGTTGAATAGCCGTAGATTGGTGCACAAGTGTGTGCGTCAACACAAATGCACTCCTATTCCCTCTCCGAAGTGCGGGAGTGTCACACTTTAACTTCTTTACACCAGACTACTGCTTAGAAATCAGAAAAATTTCAACACAAATTTTTGATACGGCGACGCGAGGTCGAGGTTCGAGTTTGAACTCGCGACCTAGAGGTTAGAGACGAACGCACTATCTCCTAAGCAGAGGCAATCAAAGAGGCTGAGACGAGTTCTACAAATTGGATACATTTCGAATAGCTTATTTACAAGTTTTGTCACTTTCTTACTTTATGTCAAGTGACAAACGTAAAAACCTGTGAATAAGCTATCAGACACTTATCAACAACTGGCAAAATTGGCGCTAAATAAACAATAGATACCTTCATTGGTAGTGAGTTCGATCGGCGAGTCGACTGAACTATTACTCGAATCGCTGGCGAGTAGCGCTGCGTACGGACAGATACCCCGTCTCTCTTGATCAATAGTGCTGGCTCCCATTTTAGTTTTGTCAGAACTAATAATTAAAAAATATATTTATAATCAAGTTATATGTGCTATTTCGAAGCACGCTGCGAAAATCCGGCAAGTGCAGCGGGCCATATAAATTGTTTGATACAAATTCGAAAACTGCAGGTCACCCAAAAGCCATTTTTTTAGCCAATTGCGCGTACTATCGTCAGCTGCTTCCTGCAGCCTGCTTTGGAATAGCGCCTCAATTTAACAAAAAACATCTTTTTAACTAACATTTGCTTACAATGGGACTATTTCGGAATAAATAAAACAAGAATTTCAATACATACACGTGAAATTAAGTAAAAGCTTTTAAATATGAACATAACCGTACCCAATGGAGTTTTCGAGGAATTCGCGGTAAAGTATATTGATCAGTACTATTTGCTGCATGCTGATTTCGATTGCACAATCCGACACTAGATTAAAATCGATCGCAGGCCCCAGCACCAATGAACCGCCAACTACAACAGCAGGAGCCACAACGCAGCATATGTCTATCCTACGAATAAAAATACAGCCGTCAGTTTTAGCAATAAATTCACAAGACTCGTCGATATATTATAACTAAGCTGGTGCCATATTATGAGTGCTAAAAGCGATTGTTATTCCGCTGAAAGAAAGGGATGTGAATATCCAAATTGTATAACCTCATCCTTTTCTTTCAACGGAATCATAATCTCTTCAAACACTCACAATACAGCAGGTGAACTTGTATAATAACAAAACTGCATAACTAATACCCTAATAATGTACTGTACTATAGATAATAATGGCCGCCACACAGTAGGGAAGGTAGGGTGGGACGGGAAGTCGGGAGGCACCCCCATTTTATTTTGATACGATCATAGATTTTATTTTTTCCCTAACTTGATTGTTTATTTTACCGACCGGTAGCACTGTTCATCCATCGACTATCTATCATTTCTGCCATTCCTCCCCTACTCCGTAGTAATACGGCTGTTAACGAACACTAATTATTGTAATTCACGTCAACCCTTTAGGTGTCCCACTGCTAGGCCCGGGTCTTCTCTCAAGTACCTAACGAGTTGAGAGAGTTTAGGCCTTAATCCACACACGCTGGCCTAGTGCGGGTTGGTGTATGTCACATGTCCTCGAATGATTAGTTCTTAGACATGCCGGCTTCCTCGCGAAGTTTACCTTCGTCGATATTAAAAAAAAACACTTAAAGCGAACTCGCGACCTTATATTTCTAGGGCGAGGCCCACGCCGCTGCACCACCGCTTCTCTCATTATTGTAATATGTTTATTAAACAAATACTGCATAAACATAATATTCATTCTATTTTCTAAATGCATTCTTACTCGCATCCTACTAATATTATAAATGCGAAAGTAAGTGTGTGTGTGTGTGTGAAGGTTTGTTACCACGTATCTCCATAACCGCTCAACCAATGTAAATGAAGTTTGAAACGAAGGTAGTGTATACCCTAGAATAGGACATAGGCTAATAATATTTCCAAAAATCATCCCCTAAGAGGGTTAAATAGAGAGATGAAGTTTGTATGCAACTTTTTATTCCTTGGTCCTATTCATTTGAAATTCGGTACACATAAACCTTAAGAAAAATAACGAGATACGGGTTTTTTATTTTTCCATAATTACCCCCATGGGGTATTGGAAAATGAGTATTATTGGTAAAAATTAAAGTCTCTCTGGATCTGCTTAGCCTCAAATCCGATTCACTCAAAATTTAGCACACTTATGCCTTAAAAAAAATCATAAAACACGTATTTTTTATTTTTCCAAAACTACCCCCAGGGGGAGTGTAAAATGAACTTTTTTGGAAAAATTAAATATTCCAGAACTGTTTAGTCCTTGATCCGATTCATTTCAAATTCGGTATAAATATAGTTTAAAACAAATAATGAAACACGTGTTTTTTATTTTTCCAATTTTTTTTATATTTATCCTAATACTACGCGAGTGAAACCTGAGAAATTATTCTGAGGGAGATTTTCTTTGAAGTTGATATCAATACTCCTTCGTGCTTTTTAGCTAAATTACTTTTTCTTTTGACACAATGACATTTGATAAATCTTTGCGATGAATAGAATTCGAAATTTAAATTTTAGTTGCTCTTGGTATTTGAATGAAAAACTACGGATTTAAGATAATACTTATTGCAATAAGTATTATCTTAAATCCGTAGTATTTTTTAAGAAACCTATGAGGGCTTGCCGATTTTAAAATGTTGCTTACACGCCTACACTACTGAATTAATTTTGTATGGAGATAGTTCGGGACCCGGGAAAGGATAGTTTTATCCGACTGCGAAAAAGAGATTAATGGTTTAGCGCGATAACCGATATCCGCGGGCGAAGCCGCGGGCGGAAAACTAGTATTTGAATAATTGCACCCATACTTAAAATAAATAAACATGTTAAGGTCACAAATGGTACAACTTACGGATATAATATTGTGATAGTGGATGAAGGAAGAGTGTCTGCATTCCGTTGACTCCATTGAAAAGCTGGGTTCACGCCTGCAGCGGGCGTTCGCGCACATAGGTGCGTGTAATCCTAAACATGGAAATAATTATTTATTGTCCCACTACATTATTTTTATTAATATTCTATTGCTACAAAATAATTAACCTTCATTTAAGTAGGTATCATTTCACGTTTGTACAGAGTAAATTTTGATGCGATTGACATCATGCATGGCATAATGTTCCTTTATAATGTCCATGACAGGTAGACAAGTTTCGACACGACTGTCAAGGAAGTGTTCTGTTTTTCGCGCGTGTCTTTTGTATTAGAACATAACGCCCTTATTCGTAAAAGAAGTTATAAGACCCATTAGTTAAAATGGATTTAGTCTCTTTCTTACTAGTAGGAATGTCAAGATGACAGACAAAGACCAACGAATTATAGACCTATTTTAGCTATAATGAGCTAATAAAATGCGTTTCTTTAATACCACGTATCTCCCAAACAGCTGAGTTGCGACAAGTTAGGTATCATTGGATTTGTCTCAATAACCAAAGTGTTCTTAAATAAGCTTTGTTAAAAAAAGCACATTGGTTATATTTCATGCTAAATTGTAGGTTTAAATTTGTAAAAACCTATTAAAATGAAAAGATTTAAAAGGACATTCGAAAAAATATTTTTAAGTTGTATTTGTCATTAGGAATCCCTTCATTTCACTTATTGACATTGCCATGTATATACATATTAGAGACAGCAGTTTTTGTGAAATCAAACTTACATTTGTATAGCATGCTACGATCAAAACGACACTACACGAAAATATGTAGTACTGCACACCATACTACATTGTTTTCAAAAAGTTTCTTGGGTATGGCACCGAATATCTATGATAAGATACCTAAAAGAATAAGAAATCTGAATAATGTCAGTGATTTTAAAAAGGCTCTGGCAAATTTATTAACAAATTCGGGTTATTAAACAGTAAACGATTTCTTGACTGATAATTTTATATAAACTGACTATTTTACTTAACCACACAATTACTTATTTGACATAATATTGTATAGTATAGTTGTAGTAATAATTGATTTCTATTATATTTTTATTGTTATAATGAATTTAAATGTATTTATGGACAATGTCATTTTAATAATTACATTTTATATATAAATGATGAATTAATTAATTTTAAATTTTTAATATTGTTACCGAATGATTGATTGATTAATAACTAATGTAAACTATTAAGAATGACAATTGTAATTTAATTAATAAGAATCTGACAAATTACGACCCGACTGGGGTAATGCATCTAATGATATATATATATATGATATATATTTGTATGCTGTTTATGGCCAGACATAGCATTCAATGACTTTGAATTGTTAAATCTGTATTTTACCTATGATCTACAAATAAAGAAATTTGATTTGATTTGATTTGGAAATTTAAATAAGCAGTTTTAAATACCTCCATTGCAGTCGTGTTTTTAATAATTTATTAGTTACTTGTTCTAGCTAGGAGCCGATACTGGTATGATATCAGTATCAAGGCTTTGGTAAAATAATATACTGTAAAATAGTAATATCTACCATTTCTCATTAGTTTACTAAAAAAGAAAGTTAGTTCATATATTATGAAGTCACGGTTAATAGCTTGCTATTTTAGTTTAGTCACATAATCTAGATACTATCCTCACCTCGTCGTTGCGAAGGCTGTCAAAGTTAGCTACGTGTATGCTGACATTTTTAACGTTGATCTCGTATTGACGACCATCGCCATTACCCGTAGATGACCATGAGCTTTCGCCAGCGACAACCGGGCGCCTGAAAATTATAGAGAAGATTTATTAATACATTATTGTTAATTATTTCGCTAATTCGACCCCGCTATTTGAAAACCAAGAATCCAGATGTAGTGAGGAATCTCACAATTATTGGTAAATGTATCAATTAACGGAACACTAAGAAAACCCTTTCCATGAGATCTTTCGCTGAGGCAGTTTGCTTGTGCTCGGTGCAGCCAGATCGAATCCATTAAAACATTAATCCAAATATAGCCGCGTTAATTATGATTTTCAAAAATAACGCACCTAGAATGTGTCGTAGTTTAACATTAGTTACCTAAGAATCGGGTTTTCTGGATGTGGATAAACAGTCAACTTCTCAATCTGAAACAAAAAATGGCTTTTCAATAATCAAATAAACAATCCTCAACTCTTCTTCATATAAAAATGAATTAACCTATTAACCCTAGATTTTTATGCTTGTTAAACATTGTGCTCGTATTCGACGTTTACTGCCACGTGGCAGTAAACGTACGACCGTCGGAGTGACGACTTACGGAAAAAACAAAGGTGTCCATAGAACCATCTTGCGCTTCATCTTCGCCGGTAACTAGAAGACGAAGACCGCCTGCGCTCATGTAACAGAATGGGTACTGTCTGGTAGATGAGCTGAAACATTAAACTTAGCTGATATAATACGAAATACAGATGGCTGGGTTCAAGTCATGAGTCCGCAGTGGATCCTGGCTAATCATACCTCGCATGGTCTCTATTTTTCAGAGAACAGAAGGCTCTCGGCGCAATCTCTTTTACTAAACACATGAAACTCTCCAACACAGTCGGCTGTAGAATTGCTTCTAGTGGCGCCAACGTCGCATATATCTCCCACACATCATCATTGTGCTGTGTAATAGAAATACTAATTATAGATAAACTAGTTTTCCGCCCGCGGCTTCGCCCGCGGATGTTGGTTATCGCGCTAGACCATTAATCCCTTTTTTCGCAGTCGGATAAAACTATCCTTTCCCGGGTCTCAAACAATCTCCATTCAAAATTAGTTCAGTAGTGTAGGAGTGTAAGTAACATTTTGAAATCGTCAAGCGCCCATAGGTATATCCATAAATCAATAGGCGTTTTTTAAAAAATACTACGGTTCTTAGACCATACTTATAAGAAATGAAATTTAAATTTCGAATTCTATTCGTAGCATTGAGTTATCAAACATGTCATTGTGTCAAAATAAAAAGTAAATTAGATCAAAATTACGAAGGAGTTATGATATCAACTTTGAAGAAAATCACCCTCAGAATAATTTCTCAGGCTTTGCCCGCTTAGTATTAGGATGAAAATAAAAAAAATAAAAAATACGTTTTTCATTATTTGTTTTGAGCTTTATTTATACCAAATTTGAAGGAAATCGGACCAAGGACTAAACAGTTATGGAATATTTAATTTTTCCAAATAAACTCATTTAACACCCCCACAGGGGGTAGTTTTGAAAAAATAAAAAACACGTGTTTCATGATTTCTTTTAAGGTATATGTGTGCCAAATTTGGAGTGAATCGGACTTGAGACTATACAGATCCAGAGGAACTTTAATTTTTACCAATAAAACTCATTATCCACACCTCATAGGGGTAATTATGGAAAAATAAAAAACTTAAGGTTTATGTGTACCAAATTTTAAATGAATAGGACCAAGGAATAAAAAGTTGCATACAAACTTCACCCCTCTATTTAAACCCTCTTAGGGGATGATTTTTGAAAATATTGTTAGCCTATGTCCGATTCTAGGATATACACTAACTACATTTCAAATTTCAATAACATCGGTTGAGCGGTTATGGAGATACGCGGTAACAAACCTTCACACACACACACACACACACACACACACTTATTTTCGCATTTATAATATTAGTAGGATATAAGGGGGCAACGCTAAAATAAGTAAGGCATTCTACCCTAACCTCTCTTCAGAGCAGTTGATCAGTTTAACCGAATCACGTTAACTATTGTGAACCAATCAGATAACCAGTCAGGAGTTAATTTAAACACGACTGTCAAGGAAGTGTTGTTTTCCGCTAGTATTTAATATATGTACTAGTTTTCGCCCGCGCGTATGTTAGTTATCGCGCTAAACCATTAACCGCTTTTTCCGCTTCGCAGTCAGATAAAACTATCCTTACCCGGGTCTCGAACATTCCATACAAAATTAGTTCAGTAGTGTAGACTTATAAGGAACATTAATTTAAAAACGGCAAGCTCCCATAGACATGTCTGTAAATCTATAGGGGTTTCATAAAAAATATGTCATGGTTTTCACACCGGTGAAGTCGATTTTGTACGGCTCTTAGACCATAATGTCAGTTTTTCGTTCAAATGACTAAGAACAAATAAAATTTAAATTTCAAATTCTATTCATCGCAGTGAGTTATCAAACATGTCATTGTGTCAAAGAGTAATTTACATCAAAAGCACGAAGGAGTATTGCTATCAACTTCGAAGAAAATCACCCTCGGAATAATTTCCCAGGCATCGCAGGATAAAAATATTTTTTGTGGAAAAATAAAAAACATAATACACGTTTCATGAAAATTATAGCTGTTTGTTTCAATTATAGATATATATAGTCTATACTTATATATAGTCGTACTTACTGCAAGTGCTTGCTCCAGCAATTTGGGGTGAAGTTCATCTTTCCAACTCTGTGGTAAGTTTGATATTCTGTGAAACAGATGTTCGGAAAGTTGTAGTTTTATTGCGAAAAGTTACTATTAAATTTTCGAAAAATTTTGGTGACCATCTGATATGTGTTCGCTTACGAACCGCGGGGTCCCGGGTTTGATTCCCGGGACTAGCAATAAGTCTTTTCTAATATTTTGAGATTCTGAGAATTGAGACTCTGAGTTGCATCTCGAAATTTTGTATTGTGCCCGATGAACGGAATTAGGCTCACCCCCTATTGCATAGCCGAAAAGAGGATGATATTCACATCTGCACTACACCTTCGAGTAATACAGACGTTTAATTTTATGTTTAATTTTTTGGAACAACTTTTGTGGGTTTTAGAACTTACAAAGCCTGTGTGACAGTGACTGAAAGGAAATGATTTTCCTCTTTAGCGTCAATGGGTTCTCTCGCTTCCAACACACGTCCGTTCGCTAGTCTCCCTGGTACCCATTCTTCTGCACTCCTACAAAAAACCAATCAATAAACAAGATGCCAATGTTTGAACAAATATTGGTGATTGGCGAAAGACGTACCGTTCGTAGAAATTGATGCGAGCTGAACCAACTTTTACTTTTAGCTGATTGTAATGTGTTTGCAGGTCTATAGTTGATATAATGTCGTCGATCTCGAGAGATACCTTGGCGTTGTCTGAAGCTATAACCAATCTAGCGTAGCCCACCACCCACTGCAGCCAGAAGAACGTCTTCAGTTTTATTTTGTCATCTGAAAATTTAATATTACGAAATTTTACCAAATATACTAGAGGGCACATTCAGAGACGTCAATTGACGTTAAGTATCATGAAATACTGCCAAAATCCATTCTCTGAGTTCTGATTCTGTTATGTAAAAAGTAAACTAAATTTAATCTCTTTATACACCTTGTAATATTAGTTGTTCCTTGATGGCAACCTACCTCATGTAACCGATGGTTACGAGTCATCTATAAAGAAGAATAATTTTCTCATTCGTCTAATCAACAATATCAGGTTTACACCTAACGTAGATTTGTCGTGCCTTACTTACTTTCGAAGGACGACCCAAAGACGACATTAGAGCCAAAATGTGTTTTTTTTACGGTACGTATTAAATAATGTTTTGATATTTTTGAATGTTTATTGAAATATAGGTATTAGTCAGTTATTAAGTAAATAATAAATCGGTGGAGAGTAGCTCAAGCACACGCACATTTTAGTCGGAATAAACCTGTGAACCTACTATAACGTGTGTTTCTTTTGGTTAGGCTGTCTCGAACATTTCAGTATATTACATTTATAAAAATATATCTTCATAAATGACAGACAGGTACCGACTGAAATAGAAGATTCTGTATTAATAATAATAATATAGTGGGACATTATCACACACGGTCATCTGATCCCAAACTAAGCACAGCTTGTACGATGGAAATCAGATAACTGGTAATATAATACGTATAATACTTTTTTTTTGTAAATATATACTCAAATATAGATAATTACACCCAGACACAAGACAAACAGACATATTTAAACAAAAGTTTGTCTCGGGTGGGAACCGAATCCACGACCTGCGGCGTGAAGAGCAAGTATCTTACCGACCACGCCATCGGCCCGTCAAAACATTATTCAAATAAACATGTAATGAAAGCCAGGATGTTACATTTCATGTTATATTACAGTCTGTACGCACCATAAGACGACTAAAATTACTCGGTGTGTACCTTTCATACATTATTGATATAATTATTTAAGTTTTAATCTAAACGTGAATCTTACCACGTTGTGCTGTCCGATCAAAAATAGTATTAATATCATCATGAGCTTCGCTGACATGTTCACTTGATTCCTCTGGTGATAATTGAGGGGCGTTAGCTTCAGCGTTAACGTCTGACGTAGACCTGGAAGTAAAAAGAAGTAAAAATATTACTTTTATAGAAAAACCATAAATTTAACGTTTAATGATTCCTTATGGAGCCACATTCCCCTGCCATCTTCTCACCGAAAATCATTAGTAATCACGATTGCTTCGGTATATTGCGCAGACGCGTCCTGTCGTAGACTAAATCATTGCTTAACTTCAAGCAGGTTGTAGTCGAGCGCAAGCATATTTCAGAATAAAAAAATCTAGTCTTATCATATACATTTTTTATATAATAGGACAAGAGATAGTGAGGAGAGAGGGTCCAAAACGATGCCATGTTTAAGTTATTCTAAAAATTCTTTAGGAAGCTTTTTAATACCTTTTTGCGTCATTTTAGTGATATTTACTTTTGCCCACACCTGAAATTACAGCCATGAGCGCTATATTGTTATTTTGCAATTGTTTAGGAGCCTTGTCCCTATTATTAGAACCTATTTGATAGAAACTTTACGAATAAATTTATCTGTTATTCAAACCACGCTGTCAATAAATTTATGAACAAGCCAACTTTGCCTTTGTTTGCGTTTAGACATTACAATAAGTACCTTAACATTTTAGTCCGTCTACGTAATCAAAATGTAATTGCGATATATTAAGACAAAAAGTCATTATTACGCAACAATCCTCACTTTAAACTATAATGGGTTTACCATTTGTACTACAAGAATGCAATAAAGGTATTAAATATATTGAAAACAAAAAATACTAGTCCAATATGTTTTTATAATTTAACTGACGGGCTACATAGTGTAGGTATCTAGAATTGTGCTTATTAGAGCACCCAGAAATTCTCTTGTTCGATAATACCCATCCCTATTCATTTACAAATAATATGAGGTGTAACAACAATGTAAGTACAAGGCACAAAAGTAGCTGCGAATAGAATGTAATCTCGTAAGGTCGCTAAACGGTCACTAGGACTACGCACTCTGGCGTCAAGTGCTATTGGTTCTATTTATACAGTACTTGTACAATTAACGTCAAAAGTAAATGATAAACCACAGAAATTCAAATTGGCTTGATTGATCACAGACATTTGGCGGCAGTAAACTGTTTGAAGAATACCCAATATTAAATTTATTTATTCTTTTTCCTGTATAATATGCTTAGGCGGTAGGGGTTTATTATATAATCACTAAAAACCGTGTCCGGCACAGCAAAAATGGTAGACGAAAGGAAGCTCTGATTTTCATAAAAATATTTATGAATTAAAACATAATTAGATTTTAATATTGTGAAATTATTAGAATTATAATTATCATCTAAATATTCATTTAGAAAATAATAACATGTGAAACAGAAATTGTTTCAGTTTTTCTATAAATTAATTAAAATTGTTTCCTTTCTTTGATATTTCAGGCTATAGCTACACTATTATTGACATTGCGTAAGGACTAAGAAGCCTAGAAGCCTATTTTAGCCTAGAAGAATGGTTACTTTAATCTAGATCGGTGCCTGGGTGTTTAACGAGATTGTATAGCTTTGCAGTTTGTGTAGTTGTACGCACGTACGTTACGTACTTGATATTTACGAACGAATTTATATGTTGGAATTTCGTGTTTAATAATATAAGGTTAGCAGCTGTCAGTCAAAGTTTACTGGGATTCCAGCGCATGTCTTTTGTAGCATTAAATTTTAGTGCATCTGTGCTATAGCCCCAGAAAGTTACGCCGTATTGATGTAAGCATAATAGGAGCTTAGGGCAGTTTGTAAGTCAGTAGCTTTTTTAATTTCACGGACATATTACGAGAATTTTAAAACATTTGCATTAGTTTATTTTATTTGTGTAGCTAATATGTTTATCTATTGTATGTAAGTGAGAATAATGTAAATTCGTCGACGGTTTTCAAATTTGAGTCAATCATGTAGAAATGCTTTTTGGGAAGAGTGAAAAGTCTGTTATTTAATTTTAGCATAAATAATATCCAGGATATGTGCGGTCATCCAGTTGCTTGTTTTTGTCAGTGTGGATTGTTATTAGATTACATAATTATTGACTAACAGATGTATAACCCAAAAGATTATACCTCCACAAAATTATGCTAAATGCTGTCTATGCTAAATTAACATAAAATCATCAAATATTATGCCTTACACGTTATGCCTAAGCACCTATACATGCTAAGCATGTTATTGCGCGCAAGCAGTACGATTATACGGAATAATACTAATACTCAATATGATCATCCCATATGATTATTTACTTTTGTAGTTGACTGTACATTCGTAGAATATCTACATTGCGTGTGCGCGGTGCAGTAGTGCTGTATTGTATTATGTAATTTACAAACTGCCATTGTTCTGTTAGACATGCAACTTCTAACATATTCAAATGTTGGTTACTACGCAGAGAAGGACTATTAGTTTCAAATGCAATGTTCTTCACAGTTTTAAACGAACAATCACCAAACCTTAGTAAAATAATTTATACCACTAACTAAATCCTGAATTTGAAGAAAAAGAGTGTGGAAACCGAAAGACTCATGAACAAAGTCATTTTTGGGGCCAATGTGTTTTGAAAGCCCAAATAAACGGTACTCTGCGAGTATGGTGACAATATTACATTCAAAGATTTGGGCTTAATATAAAAGGGAAATCTCATATACAAACCTAAGCTAAGCCTGAATATGAGACCTTAAGCCAAACCATGTATGCCGAAGCATAATACCCTCACTGAACCACCGACATAGGCTCGGTTGCTTCTTCACTGCTGTGGGCGTCTTCAATAGTAATTTGTTTTTCATCCGTACACAAATTTAGGGGTATTTTTCCCCTAGTACTACCGTAACAAAGCGTGCGATCTTTCCAGCCTATTTTTCTCAATCGCTCGTTAGAAAAATGTTTCGACCTCGTAGTCTCGGGTTTAAATTGTGATTCTGCTTAGCTCCGTTTGAAGAACTAAGATTTTTTGTTTACGCACTGGAAGCCGGCCGTTCCTCTTACAAGATTCGAAGCTTGAATCTTCAGTGCATCGCTTGATAGTGCGATAAACAAGCTGTAGTTATTTGTGTATTATTAAATCGCTGTTGGCGCGAAACCACAGCGGTGCAACGCGATAACTGCGAATCTGTCTTGTCTCTTCGGCCACTCTATATTTGAAAATGAATAAAAATAAATATATTTTTCAGTTTAGGCAAGCGTGAATATTGTTATTTTAAAATTTGTTGAGATATATCTGGCCAGTATTCGAAAATCAAATAACCCTTATGACAAAACGTATGACCCGGTCGGGTATAATAAAATTGTAAAGTACCTAAACTGCGCTTAAATAAGTAAGCTCTAAAGTAGATTTTCCTACTTTTTGCTGTGCCCTAACAGGGTTCATGTTGTGTCTTTATCTATAGTTAAATGTACCTACATATTAATACAAATAAATATTTAATATTTTAAATACAGGTTGAACAAATAACCTCCCTTTGTTTGAAATAGGTTAAAATGCCAGTGCGTATAAGCGGTACCTGCTGAACGTTAACCCCATTTAAGTATTAAAATATTATTATTAGTTGTTATTAATTAAATAATTCGGTCATCTTTATCGCATTAATTGCGACGAAGTTCACTCTAAGAGGTTGTCCACGTCATGAAACAACCGAGGTACCTTCCTTAACACCAGCGTTATCATTTTTATTTAATTTTGCAGATTGTAATCAAAACTTGTAATAAGAAGTTCTGAAGATTTACCCATAGTAGATACAGTTTGCTGTTAAATCAATATGGTATTTTTGCATAAAGTTAAAGTAAAAAGGTACATAAATTCTCCGAAAAAAAAGGAACGCCTTCTGAAAGTGAAAAATAATATTTTCTACTGTTATTTGAAGTCATTGCTAATATCCAACAAAGTTTTATTTTCGTCCTAAGTACTATATAATTACCGATGTTTCACTTTTAAGGGCGGTTCTTTTTTTATTTTTTGCACAGTTAGATATACTAGATATACTGGTAAATATGATGATGATGCGTGTTACAGAAGTGTTTCGGTAACATACATACAAGATACCGTAACACTTTTTTATACCCTATCCTTATTATAGGTTCTCCAGTAATCTTCAGGTATAGAACTACATTTTATATATCTATTATATAAAAATGAATCGCAAAATGTGTTGGTAAGCGCATAACTCGAGAACGGCTGAACCGATATCGCGAATTCTTTTTTAGAATGTTCTTTGAAGTACGAGGATGGTTCTTACGCAAAGAAAAATAAAAATAACAACCTCCTCAGAAACAGCTTGACCGATTCGGTAGGTCTGAGAATCGGTCGTAATCTATTTTCGGACCTGGTAGATGGCACTGCTTTACCGGGCAGGACGCCGTCTTCGGGGTCCGCTAGTTTTTTATAATTTTAAACACCCCCCTTATCTGATATAAGATAAATATAATAAGGGCGGTGGGAGTGGTCAACTTATGTCTATTTCCTAAAATAATGTCACATTATGATTACAAAAAAATTAGTTCGTTACAAAAAATTCTAATATTTGATAAGTCACACACTGCTGTTTAAAAATTTTTATTTTTTGATGAACTCATAAATAGTGGGCCCCGTATTTAAAATTCATCGAACATGAATAAAGCGGTCTTTGTTTGGGTCATTAACTTGCGTGAGTGTACCAAATTTCATCACTCAATCGGTCCTGTAGTGGCTGAGCAAATCGGCCGTAACAGACGGACATATAGGCAATGGAGTGATCCTGTACAGAACTCTAAAAAAACACACATACAACGTAACCCCAGAAGTTTTTTAAAAATAAAAATTACGTCCGAGATTTTTTTAGACTTTTCTTACTTATTTAATAGAACTTTAAACTTGATTTTTTAAGTTTCATAAGTTATCTTTTATCACAGCCCCTATACGATCACCGCCCATAGAATAAGGTAATAAACCATAACACTAAGGGCATAAACCTTGATTTTCTTCGATTGGAACATATTTTATGGTGCCTCAAGGCCAAAAAAAAACCATAAAATTTTTAGTCACACTATGTTTATCATGCTAGGTTTGTACAAAATCGCATAAAAAACCTCATTCTAAGATTACTTTTATGAAGGAAGTGACGCCTTTTTGGGCCCATTCAACATTGGGATATTAAGATAACAGTTAAAGAAGACTTCTATAGTCGAGCGGTGTAAGCAGTCTGATGGGGCTATACTGTTGCCGGAAAGACACAGGTTTGATTCGCATCCCGTGCAGTCGTTATATAAAAATAACGATTTGCGTCGGTGTCTGGTTGGACCCTCCGTGCCTCAGAGAGCATATTAAACTGTTATAATTTTTATTGTCAGTTGTCATTTAAAATATCTATGACAATCGTAACGGGTAGTCAGAAGCCTAATATAGTTTCGAAGTCTGCTGGCAGTTGCTCGTTTAATTCTAGTAGATAGCCGAATTAACTTAGACTGGGAGCCGACCCCAATAGTTATGGGAAAAAGGCAAGGGAGATAATGATGAGTTTAAGAAGACCTCTTACCTGATAAAACTTCTTTGGGCAGTGAGTGATATGGTGGATAATTTTGGTGCTTTGATGGGCGGCCGCTGCAGTATCGAGATGATGTGCTGGAAGCCGTGGAGGGCTGCCGTTAATGTGTACAGCTGGAAATAAAATCGAGCCATTCATACTAATGATATAAAAGCGAAAGTAATAGTCGATAATAATAATAGTTTTACTAAGCTTCTGAAAAATTATAACGAGGTGTCATTCAGTTCAGTATAGCGTGTCGATGATTTATCCGCTTAAGAAAATGGCAAAAGTAACAATAAAGTAATAATAACTGAAAAAGGGGGGTTTTGTTTTATTTTAATAGTTTTTGAGATAAATACTCCCAAAAAAACCAAACCCCTCCGAATGACAGTTTGTTCATATTCTACGGAGGCGAAGAAAAAAGCCCTGCAAGGCACTTGTTGACCTGACTATTGGCCGAGGGTTCTGATATCTCGGAACCGTCAGCCATACATAAATGCGTATAACTTTTGAACTAGTCTCATTAAATGCGTGATCGGTATGAGTCATTAAATAGTCACAAAAAATCTTAGTAGTAACCAGCTCTTTTACATAATTACTGCCTCTAATGCCTGCTTTTTCTACGAATATTTGTATTAAAATCCAGGCAACTAATAAACAACTTATACCAAAACTTTGATTCTATATAATACCTACATAATAATCTTCTTACAAAGTTAAACAAAACTACCTATTTTACGAAGCCAAAATACATTACACGAGTATATCTTCATAGTGCTTAATTCAATAGACTAGAAATTATGTAAACCCATTTGAATGCACATTACGAAATCAGTCGTCAGATAACGTGATGATATTCCGTGTCACACCAGCATGTGCACTCGCTTAACTAAGTAGAACACAGCGCTAACTATGCATGCAGTGACGTAGATATATTTGCATAGCAACAAACTCTGCGCATATAGCTCTAATATAGGGTCATTCACCCGAGCCACTTTGATAACGAATAAGTGTTAAACTAAACTAGTAACGTGTAGCAAAATAAATACGCGTTCTAGTAATGTCGGTACACAATGTATGTACACTGCACTCAATAAGTGCAATCCCGATTTATTAAATTTCTCAGGTATTACACAAATCAAACTAAATTAGTAGCGTCTTAACTAAACCAAAACGTAGCTAAACATGCATCACAATTTAATAGTGAGATAGTTTATCTCTAGGGTTATTTACTTCAGACACTGTTTTAAAGGAAACTTATATTGGAACACGATAATTTCTTGGAACTTAAATTAACCGCTTAGGTAAGAACTAATTATAGGTGAACTATTTGCAACAAACTATTCGGATTTCAGCTTAAAATGTTAGTTACTAATAGACCTCTCTCCGCGTAAGGTTTAACTTGTCAATTGGTTTAATTAAAAGATAAGATTAATAAAAGGCCCAGTAAAAAGTACGTACGGTATTTTTTTTAATGTGCTAATTATTTGATTAGTACTTATAACTCTAAGGCCATATCATCTTAATAGATAGTTCACCAATGTGTACATACATTGGCCCGAATAACAAATCGATAAGACTATTATAAGTGCAGTTCCTGTATAGTTCATTTGTTATACAATAGAAGCTAATATAAGCGTGTAAAAAGAATGCGTTAACTGTGAGTGAGTGTAGTCGACGACAAGGTATGTTAGTGCACCTATCGCTTTCGCGGAGTCCTCACTGATAGAACAGTAGGTACGTCTAATACCTATTTGTTGATATCAAACAATGTTGCTTATAAAAGCTAGTCAGTGCAGTCATTTTACGCAAATGGTTGTTGACGATAGACGCAAATAACAGCAAATAATTTTCTGACACCGAAATAAATAAAAAATCAACTTTGTTATATAACTCAGTTACCAAATATTATCAGCGGACTTATTATGTTTGTGTTTAATTAATAAAAAGTAATAGAATAATTTAAACGTGATCGATCAACTAGACAATAAATTGGTGCATCAATTATCGGCACGCGAGGAATACTTGAGCATGATGTGGCTCGTAACTCTGATGGTCATCCTTTGCATGCAACCACCCACCCTGCTCGTGAACTCCGCAAGGATACTAGGTATATTCCCAGTGCCCTCTATTAGCCACCAAGTAGTATTCAGGGCATTAATGATGGAGCTTGCTAAGCGAGGCCACGAGCTAGTCATCATAACTCCAGACCCTATCTTGAATAAAAATAGACCACCCGACAATGTCACCGAAATAGATACCAGTAGCGCGTACCTATTGATCAGTAAGTTGAGGCAGGAAGCTAGCGGGCACAAGAGACTGAAGCGAGGTGTTATAATGGATGTGGACACCATGACGAGCGGCGACAGCGCATCAGGAATGACTGTGTTGGTATCTCACGTCTTTGACATGCCCGAAGTGCAAGAGCTTTTAAAAAACAAAACACAAAAATTCGACCTAGTTTTCATGGAAGCGCTCTGCAACTATCATCTGATAGTGTCGACAATTTTCAAAGCGCCGGTAATTTTGTTTTCATCGTTTTATGGGTTTCCGGAGGATTTTGAAACGATGGGAGCGGTGGCAAGACATCCGGTTTTCTACCCAAATTTTTGGAGAAAAAATTATAGAAATCTTTCTACTTGGGAAAAGCTCAAGGAAATCTACATGGAATATAAAATCTATCGATTTATGCAAATGGTTGAAAATGAAGACCAAGCACGTTTAAATGCGAATTACGGGCCGGATGCGCCTACTGTAGCGGAGTTAAAGAAAAACGTAAACATGTTATTTGTAAACGCACACCCTTTGTTTGCCAACAATAGACCGGTGCCTCCTAGTGTAGTATTTCTTGGTGCCCTGCACTTGCTACCAGTGCGTGAATTGCCGCAGGTAACATTTATACTATAATTACTAAAATGAGATAATTATCTAATAGATTACTTGGACTCTGAATGCATCTTAAGGAATAAAATTGCTACAGATAGTCGTTTATCTGTTATGCAGTAATTGGAGATATCAAACATGACAAATGATTGTTTAGGAATTAAACTCTTAACTAGCTTCAACAATAGATAAGGCTCCATCGAACTTATAGGCAGTTGTCCTAGATAACTGGCACATAATAGTTATTGATAATCTTACAATGTATTCTCAAAGTAAGGAAGTACTTTGAGAATACATTGTGAGATTATCGATATCTATTGTCTAGATCACGAAACACTGATTTAAAAGTTACCTAGGTTATGTCTCTATGCCATCAATATAATATTTAAGTAAATAAAAGCAATGGCAAGTCGTAATGTTATTTATGTTTCTCAGGACCTCCAATTATTTTTGGACAGTTCAAAGAATGGAGTCGTGTACGTGAGTTTGGGAACAAATATTAAGCCTTCGATGATGGAGGAAGATCTCATGAATGCGTTTATTGAAGCGTTCAGAGCCTTACCATATGACATCCTGTGGAAATTTGATGGTGATCATCACAAGGGCATCCCACCGAATGTAAGAATAGAAAAATGGTTCCCTCAGAGAGATTTACTGAGTAAGTACCTTAAATTATCTATTATAATATAATACAATAATACACTAAGTTAAGCAATGATGTTTACACAACAATCAGAAGATTCGGTAAGTCAAAGAAGCTGGCATGGAGTCGCAAAACATGTTAATCCTACTAATATTATAAACGCGAAAGTTTGTAAGAATGTGTGCTCTTTAAAACAAAAACTTCTTGACGGAATTGGATGAAATTTAGCATAGAGATAGATTAAGGTCTTGATTAACACATAGGCCACTTTTTTATCCCAATAAGTAACACGCGGGCGCAGCCCTTTCATAATATGAGTGTAAAAGTCTGTGAATTTTTAATGGCTAATACTTAAATTCTGCTTTTTAATTTTAACATCAGAATATCATCGTCGTGATCTATAGTCACGTTGATATTTTGCAGTGCATTCGAACATAAAATTATTTGTGACACAAGGAGGGTTACAGTCAACTGATGAAGCCATTGACGCGGGGGTCCCATTAGTAGGCATCCCAATGTTAGGGGACCAATGGTTCAACGTAAACAAATACGAAGAGCTCGGGATCGGAGTATTCGTTGATGCACTCACTATGAATTCAGACGACTTGATAAAGGGCATCTACAAAGTTATAAATAATTCCAGGTATTTATACATCTGTGTTATGTATTGCTTACAGAAAGGAGAAAAGTTGAAACAGTTATTTCATGCATTGATAACTAGAGAAGTCAATCTGATTTAGGGTATAAAAAGGGTTTACGATACGAAATGGGCTATTTAAGAGATCACTAAAATAATGGCATAAATATACTTGCAGTATCTCAGCACAATTTTGGAACGATTATACTAAAATGGATAATTATTTATTTGTTTTGTTGATTTTAAGCTATATAATAGCACGAGGAACTAATTAGATTTGGGTATTTATACCACCCGGCCGGAATTAGAGAGGGTGCAAATCCATCTTCTCTATATATAAGAATGAATTGGCGTACGTTTGTATTGCTAACACTCAAGAACTGTTGCACCGATTTAGCTAATTTGAGTCTTGAAAGTACACATACAGTCTAAAAAAGGTTAAAAGGTGAGATATATGCGGTACGAAATTCGTAGAGATAGCTAATATTTAATAGAAAATAATTTTTAAAATTTTATAATCGTTTTTTTTTTAAATATTGCCTCCATAAATGTCTCCTACTTGTAACATCTCTTCACGTATTGAACAAAAATCATAGTACCTCTAAAGTTAAGATCATATTAAACAAATATTTAATAAAGTTACAGGGAAAGTATTCGTCGTGTGCGTACTTTAATGAACGACCAGCCGCAGACCGCTCTGGAGCGTGGCGTGTGGTGGACCGAGCACATCTTACGTCACAAGGGAGCCCGCCATCTACAAGCACCGTCCGCAAAATGCACCTGGGCTGAGTTCTTTATGATGGACATTATCATCCTTATTCTTTCTGCTATACTAACTATTGTTTCGCTCATTATTTACATTTGTCTAAAAGTAATTAGGTTTTTCAAACCACCCGCACCGAAAGTTAAGTCGAGTTAGTAACGTTTTGTTCTAACTTTCTGTATGTTTTTATATTATATTATTTCTATATAATTTCTATGCTATGCGATTCGCAAATGCGAATTTAAGAATATAATCACTCATAACGACCGCTGCCAAGCGATATAATGCTACTCGTTTTAAGTCCTTACTTATTCAATGATATAATTATTAGTAGGGGAGCCGAAGATGCTACATATGTAGTTACTGGAGCGTCGACGATACTTAGTCGGCTTTAAAACTTTTCAGCGGTGGCATAAGGCTTTTAGGATTTTTTAAGATTCCGTTACTTCCAAGGCGTAAATAGATAACAATGTGTGCTTCTCCTGGCATCCTTAAATTATATTGGTAAATATAAAAAGAATTATCCAAACTGAAATGGATAGAGGTGACTTTAAAGCATCGTGAATTTGTAGTGCTCCTTTTTCCTTGCTCTAATTGCCTGGTTATTGATATAAACACTTAACAACATGTAATGTACTCATCATACCTTAAGCCGTGGCCACGGGACACTGCGTCGGGCGGTGCGACTGGCGATTTTGCAGTTCATTGCCCAGTCGCGTTCTCTTGTCTTTAGACACTTCTAAAGCAAATACACAATGAACGATGAAATCGCAAAACGCGCCGCCCGACGCCAAGTCCCGTGGCCATAGCGTTATTCTGACGATTTCGAGTATCTTCACCCAACAAATATTTCTTAGAAATATATTGATTGGCAACTGTAAACTCGCGGCCCTATACAAGAATCTAAGATTTCGTGTAGGTATTCAACAGAGTGCAAGGCGTCCCCCATACCTTAATCTGACGCGCTCAAATTAATCCTAAAATCCCCTCTTCGGCTCTCCTACTATATACAGTACCCAATATGTATAACTTTATATAGGAATTTTTAAGACATTGGACAAAGTTGGATAAGAATTAAAAACCGATGGTCTAACACTCTTACTTTATGGTACTTTCTTGTTAAAGTGGGTGATATTCACCTACGCTTAAACCTTCGGGTAACATAGGCGTACGCTATGTTAAGTTGTTGTCCAAGAAAAAATAGATTTTATACTTACATATTATTGTGTGTCTTAGAATAAAGTATTTTATGTTTATTTGTAAAGAAGTGCCTAATTCCAATCCATACAATGTGGAATAGTTATACAGGAGGGCTTGTAAAATACGGGCGATCTGTAAGAGGTGTAGAGAGGACGCTTGCTTATTTTTGATTGCTAATGTTTTACAAGTTAACTTGTTTATATAACGGCATATTCTATATTATTATGCTCAAAAGTGCTGTGACCTTTATTCTCTTAATGAACACATTATAAACTTGTTAAGAGATTGTTCGATTGATATCTTGGCGCATTTTCTTTTCACGTTTGTCTTCGTAACTTTAATTATAGCTTTATAATTTTTATTACTAATATCACCACGCATATACGTAGTAGTTAAATAGTTATTACAGATTTGTTTAATTTTTTTAATAAATCGATACTATTAATATATCAGTATTTTCAGTTTTTCCATAATCCTAATACTCGTAAGGTACTTTTCACTTCACTGACGACCATTTTATTAGAGTTTACTGAGGTCACCAGACAGCAAAATTTGTTTCGTTCTAACGATTTTGGTTAAACTTTTTGATAATGATGGCAAGGGGCTTAAAGCCAAAAATATTTATGTAGGTCTATAATAATACCTACACTATTTTACCTATATCATAGGACCTGTGTTCTAGTTATTACCAAAACATAACCTAAATTTAATGAGCAATGTAAATAAAAATCGCAGTAATATCAACAGATAAAATATATATCTGATGCATGTAACTGTAACTAGTGATGTAACGAAAAGTTATTCTCATACGAAGAATATTTTCAGAAAGAGTACATTTGTGCCTACAGCATGCGCACACATTTTTAGATCAACTTTTAGCCTTATATCTTTAAATATAAAAATCAATATCACCTATCATTGTAATTTTATAACTCAAAAACGGGCTTACCTATTCAAACCAAATGTTTAGGCATTGTTCGGACTATTTAGTAGATGGTTTATGTGAAGTTTGCACAAAATTGGTTGAGCGGTTCTTTATTTATCACATCTTTTAAAAAATTGTTGAGTGGGTTGAAGCTACCCGGACAAAGCTGGGGCGGGCCGCTAGTATAATATATAATTAGACTTACAAATAGGAATTCCAATTCATCATAGCAACAATGTGATATTGCAGTAAGTTTTTATTTTATTCAGCTTGATTTTGAAATCAAACCATGATGTATAAAAGTAATCTAAAAAAATCATGCGACCTTAAAAAGGTCGAGGTTATTTCTACAATCAGTAAATCCAATTCAAAGCATAAGTGTCTGTTCTCTTAAATAGTTTCATACACAAAATATTTTTTGAGGTCGGTGCCAGTCTAAAATCACAAAATGACACTTAAATAAGTGCATAAAGAGTATTTCAGTTCTAACTGTTCTAAAGAAATAAATAAAGGCATTGGAATTTAAGCAGTATTCAATTTAAATACGGTTCACCCGGAAGGTGTAAGCACTAGAGGGGTTTAGGCCTTAATCCACACACGCTGGCCAAGTCCGTATTGATGGATGTCACATGTCCTCGAACGATTAGTTCTTAAACATGCCGGATTCCTCACGATGTTTTCCTTCACCGATATTGAGCATTGGCAATGAAATAACTTACACAAAGATGTGAGAGCGACCGAGGATTGAACCCACGACTCTAATTTCACTCAAGCAGCTGTGACGCCTACACTTAATATTCCCTATAATAAATATCTCCTGCCTAAATCACTAGCCAGCAGCATTCGCTGGCCAGCGTAACCAAAATACGATTAGAAATGCATTATTATAATGCAAAGTTTTATACGTAAACCTTGGTAAAAATAGTAAATATAACAGAAGGCACAAATATCAACTTGCATACTGAATTAAGGGTTCAGTTTACAAGTTGATACTTGTGCCTCTGTTTAACTGGCTTCCAAAAGAAGGGGAGGATTCTCAATTCGACCGTATAATGCTTTTTTCTATTCCATTCAATTTGACTACATGTATTTTTATATTTATAATCTAATATCTTTTGTTATACGTGTACCAATTTCTAAGATTATTTTTTGTTGGAAAGGTGGTGCTCCTCGTGTGGTTCCATTCAAATTTCATCAAGGTCTGACCATTAACTTTTAAGCTATGTCGAGAGAAACGTCAAACATCATTGATTACGCTAAGCACCTGCGGCCTGCCGAGATCATAAGGGCAATTGTCGTAAACGCATAATTCTAAGTTGACGTTCGAACTTGGTGTTGTGTTGTTGTTGCAAAAAGTATTGTTCTTCAAAGCTATTATTGTTTTTGTCAGATGAGTCACCTAAATAACAGTCTCGCCAGAAGAATATTCTCCAGAATAAATCCATCACTAGTTGCATTGTAACGCAGTTAGAAACTAATTCATACTGACAGTTAACCTAAAAAGATAACAAAATGTACATAAGCTATCAGTTAAATTTAATGTAATTAATGATTCGACATAAGGCTTGCATGTGTTCTAATAATCTAGCGTTTAATGTACGATAACGTGATGTAATCGATAAATAAATATAATAAACGGCAAAACCTCACATCAATTCTATGAAAGTCCAGTATGTACAACAATAGTCTTCATATAGATTCTGTCACGAGGACTGAATTTGTAAGTATCTTACGAGAGAATAATGCAAGAAGTGGCCGTTGGTTCATTCAACTTATAAATAAATTATTGCTTCGTTAGCATAGCGGTTACGTAATCGCCACAAGCAGACTAGGTCATGGGTTCAAATCCCGCGTCCAACGACAAAAAAAGAGTGTTATGTCTCTTCATAGTCATAAAATTGGTGGTACTGGTGTTGAGTTACACCCTCGGTTCTCAAAAAGCATGTTAAGCCGATGACACTACATTCACTGCCAGATTAATGTAAAGTTATGCAGTTAGTCAGCTCCGACTGGTTTCCATAGCCAAAATACGTAGTGTAGCAAATTGTTAATAACATTCACATATTAACACACATGATCAACTGACTTGACTGGTCGGTAAATCTTCACGCCGCAGGTAGTGGGTTCGATTCCCACCCAAGTCAAACATTTGTGTGATGAACATGTCTGTTTGTCTTGTGTCTGGGTGTAATTATCTATATTTCAGTAGGTATTTACAAAAACAAAATTATTATATGTAGTATATTACCAGTTATCTGGTTTCCATAGTACAAGCTGTGCTTAGTTTGGGACCAGGTGACCGTGGGTGTTACTGTCCCACTATTAATATTATTATTATTATCCCATATCAAGCAAAGCTTGTCGTGAAAACCAGATAACTAAATACTATACATATACTACTTTTTTTTTGTGAATCTTATATCTTTAAATTGGAATCTCGGAATCGGCTCCAACGATTTTCATAAAATTTAGTATATAGGGGGTTTCGGGGGCGATAAATCGATCTAGCTAGGAATCACTTTTAGAAAACGTCGTTAAAAAAAAAATACCGTGCAAAGCTCGGTCATCCAGATATTACATTCTTAAAATAGATAATTACACACAGACACAAGACAAATACACATGTTCAACACATAAAAATCGTTCTTGTGTGGGAATCGAACCCACAACCTGCGACGTGAAAAGCATTTGTCTTACCAACCACGCCTCCCGGCCCTAAACTATTCATGTAAATCTGTAAGATCGGTACAACAGTTTGGTGTGAATGCACAACAAACAAATATAGAACTGTTTTGCATTACAACAAAACAGATATTATGTTAAATGAAAAACACACAGCGTTGGTTGAAGAAGCTGTCTTAAATTTTGCCCTAATTTAAAGAAAAGTATGTAGAACTCACCAGTTTCCATAGTCTGTGGTTACCTTTTGTTCTTTCACTGAAGCAGTAGATCGCTGACATCCATAATTTCAGCGGTCTGTCATCTGTCACTCATAGAAGTCTTCAAAAACTCACCGGCAAGCACCTTGCTGCAACGCTGTGTGTTTTTCATTTAACATAATATCTGTTTTGTTGTAATGCAAAACAGTTCTATTATGTTTCTTTCAAAACACACAGCGTTGGTTGAAGACCTGTTTGATATCTGCTGGTGAAAGAACATCCAAAAGATGTGGACGCTATGTGAATTAAGCATGTATGGAATAAATGAATATAGTCTGTATCCATTTGTACTGAAATAAAGTCATAGATTATTATTAAAGAATAAAGGAATCTTAGTCTATTTTAATCTACCATGTGAAATTGCTCATTTTCTTGTTAAATATTATTAACAGATTCCTGTTATCTATTTGAAATTATTGAACATATCATGACAGTCACACTCGGCATTCAAAAATAAATAAATAATAATAATAACATCCAAAGCTAAGGAAAATGAATGATATTTAAGATAATTATTATCTTCATAATTATTCAAGCAATCAATTTATTATTAATAGTCTTACTAAAAGTTAATCATATAAAAATTTTAAAATCTCTGAGTGCAATCAGATTAATTAAGACATAATCTGCCTATTGATTTTAAAATACAAGCCTGTATATTTTTTTTTTAAACTTGAGAAAAGTTAATATAAAGTAAATCTTGGTCCAGGATCTTTTTCTCCCTATTACTCCATAACAGTAAAAATTTCTGAGAATGCATTTTCACGGAATTATTATTATTAATTCTTTAAAATAATTCCCAAATTTATATCAAATTCATTAATTCTTTAGTAGTACTATTGCTATGTTATTAATTATTGCCAATGTTTGAAACATTTTATTAAGCTAAAATGTTATTTTATTATTTGTAAAATTATATGGGTTCGATTTGTAATAACTAAAGTTAAAATGCACATGACCAATGGTTGATACTAATTAATTGAATTGAAAACATTTCCAGTCTCCTGGATTCACTATCTCAATAGTTATTCCTTCTAGAGTCAACTCAAGTCAATCAGTCAAGAACCGCTAATTCTTTGATGCTCTCACAGATTATATAATATATGGAGGTGATTTGTATTAACATCTTAAAAGATGGATCTGGACAATTATAGATAGGGATGGATCTAATGGACAGGGTCTTTGTATCAGGATTAGCAACTCATATTACTGTAATAAATAAACTTATTATTCTACCAGCTTGTTCTCTTCTGTGCACGAAAATTTGATTGAAATTGACTTGAAGAGTACTTGGATGTGTTTAACTGGACAAAGATTAGGATCAGTAAGCAGCAGGATCAGTATTTTCAGTAACAATCATGACTACTGTGGCTTCCAGTATTCGTTTTAGATTCATACTTTGGCTACTAAGTTACAATCTAATACTCAATATCTTTATTGCTCTTCCATAAGTCCATTATAATACCCTATGTTCTTGTAAAATATCTAGCAATGTTAGGTCATCAAATATCTGCCTGATGCTAAAACAATACTTAATAAATAATACTATACTTCTAGAATTATCACAAGATGTATTCATCGGAATCTGATAGTCAAAGGGAATAGTGTTTCGACACACACTTGTGCTATATAATTTAAATCATATTTTAAGTAAAGCCAGTTAAGAAGAAATTTTGTATCCCAGGTGTTTTTCTAGGTAATGGTTTTAGCTTCTTGTAGGTAGTGGTTCAATATAAAAAGATATTGCACTGGTAAAAAGGTTTTTAGAATATAAATTCTTTATGTATTTATTTCACAGTATGTAGATATATCTGAAACCAGTGGTGCTTTAAACTATATCCTCAACTAAGTATAGTTTGGTTAAAATCCTAACTAAATCTTTGAAACAAATGATTTATACCATAAATATTACATCATGATCTGCTTTATAATAAATATAAATCTTATTCAACTGCTATTTAATAGCTCTCTCTTTTGGGCATCATGAGTGCTCACCCCCCCCCCCCCCCCATTTTTCCAAATTACAGGTTGGCGATCTGTGAAGGACACTGCCTGTCATCAAGTTTATACGATTTTTTAACTGATGCTGTATCAGCTCTAACTGCTCCTGTCTTGACTTTCGAGACTGAGTTTAGTGGGGGGTCATATATGTAGGCTCCTTCGGCTGAGCTCAAATTATTAAACATTCGGGGTATATGACTGGGTGGAGGGTACTGTTGCTAGTCGATATTGCCACTATCGATTAAATGTATTGCAGAATAGCCAAGCCATCATTTCAGTCCCAAATGACGTAATGTCGCACAGCGGCCGACACTTTGGACGCGAAAACGTCTACGTCGGGGACGCCCCACCTTTAAGTATAGCCTCCGAGGCCGGGAGCAAGAGGTGCCATTCCGGCAAGTTTCTTTTCCTCAATAAGCGGTTGGCTATGCCATATACCTCCCCGAGAGGTAAGCCGCTGATAGGGTGATACATAGAATATCAAAGACGACCAAAGAGTGTGAGTGAACAACACTTTATGCTGTTGTTTTTTCCTGACAGGACATCACAAGTCTGTATGTTTTCAAGAAAGTTTGTAAGCACTCCATTTAAAGTTTTAGAAACTCACACAAAGACAATTCAAATTTGGCATAATATCATAGCAAATGTCGGGTAGTCTTTAATATTCAGCTGATTTCTTAGCTTTATCAGTTTGCAA